>VWZG01003662.1:0-28314 GCA_013396735.1 Grallaria varia
GCATGTGCAGCAAAATGCAGGGGGAAAAGAATCCTGAAGAAATTCAGTTGTAGTTGTGAGTTGGGCTAATTTTTCCATATCAGTTCTTAATGATGTATCAAAGATTTTGCCTTGATGACTTCCCTAGAGATCTCGACTGATGCTCCCCATGCCTGAGGTAGCATCATCCAGCCCAGCCTGCTGTCCCCCAGCCCTCTGGGTGTCCACAGCAGCTCCAGCTGTGCAAAAGTCATGGACAAATCCCATCCTTTGTCTGAAAGCCCCAGGTTGTGTTTCATGGCAGGGATTCTGCATCCTTTTCTTGAGCATATGAAGAGGTCTTGTGTGGAATGCAGGTCCCAGAGTATTTTCATACCCAGCAAGTGAGACCCAGGTGTTTCATGGCATAGATCCATGTGTTTCATTTATCTCCAAGCATGTGCTCTGCTGACACACAGCCTGGTTCTTCAGGTGCTTGATTTTTCTCTTTGCAATTCTTCTTTGGTCAGTTCTTCTTTACAGTTGCTGAGCAAAAGCCACTTTCTGCAAGGGAGATTGCCTGTGAGCTGAACACACTGAGAGTGCCCAATGCCCAGGGCTATGATTTCCTTTTAATTTTGTATTAACAACTTGTGTTTCTACCCTGTAACCACAGAGGCTTCCGCTCTGCCAAAAAAACCCCCTTGTATGTGTCATCAGAGAGGGCCTTTACTGCTGCCTCTGAGTGACCACTTGTACATGGGGATGGGTGATGCTTCCTGGAGTTTTGCACATGCAGTAACAACACTTTCATCACACTTTGAGGGGCTGGCCTGCTTTATGATTTGTTCCTTGCTTTCCTGGTAATTGTTTTTCTGTGTGAGGTTCTTTTTTAATTAACCCTTTGTAAAGCAGCTCCTTTATTTCCTTGGGGTTTCAAAAGGAAGGTGCTGCGGATTTGATGCCGTTGCCATTGGGGCTGGCACTCAGAGCTGAGTTGTGGAAAGTGGTTTAGGAACTGGGTTTGCTGGATTGAGTCTGGAATCATGTTGGTGAGTGAGGAAAGGTGCTGTTACGCTGTTGAGTTGTGTGAAGTTCACACTTCTATGGGGCTGTGGCAGTCGTGATGTGTGCCTGAAACAGAGCAGATTATGTTAAAACAAAGAGAGATTAAGTTTCTTGAGTTAAATAACATTACAAGGATCTGGATGCCAAAATCCCATTAAGCGAATGCGAACATCAGACTAGAGCTCAATGTCACCTGTTGGTGCTCCAGCCACCTCCAGATGAGACATCCAGTGATGCCACTTGTGTCGCCTCTGTGCCGTTCTCTGTCTGCCAATGGGAAACTCAACAGGCCCTCTTGAGCCTTAGGTGTCAATCTGAGGTGCAGAGCTGGCTGCAGCTGCCCTGTGCTGGGTCACTGCCTCTGCTGGAGGGTTCCTTGGTGAAGGTGGTGTGGTGGTTTGGGGCAAACATCTCCAGGATGAGTCTGCCCGTTGGGTGTTGCTCGTTTTTGGGGCATTGAGTGAGAAACCTGAGTAGTGTCTACAAAAAGGTTTGTTTTGGTGCTCGCCCCAAGCTGCCTGTCCTGGTCCCCTCAGCCTTCTTCCCTTCTGCAGGGGTGACTGTGCTGGTTGTGTGGCAAAGGCACAATCACAGCAGTTCTGTGCAGTGTACTGGGGGTGTTTCGAAAACCTACTTAAATTGCAGGGCTTCAGAGATGGAAAAGCTCATGTCAGAAAAGACAGATGGAGAAGTTTTACCCCTGAGTATCTTGGGATGGAGAGCAGTCCATGACCATGCAGTATATTCCAGAAAATCTGCAGGTGGAGAGCTGAATATGCTTTACATTTATAGGTTTATGTAAGTCATGACACCTGTTCCAGTGGGATGGAGGGATAATATTTCGACTGACAGTTTATATGGAGTTTGCAGCCAGGTTGAAGGTTCATTTTGGGTGCTACATCCCTGTGGTCATTAACAGAGCTAAGGATGAGGCTCAGAGACCACCAGGATCAGTGTGTTAGAGATGCAAAGGCACAAATGAAGGTAAAGAATTGAAGGTGATGCCTGGCTGGTGTTTCGCAATGAAAAACTGAAAGCTGCTGACAGAGAGTTCAGTGAACAGGTACTTATTTTTAGTGCCTTACTGATCCCCAGCAAAGAGCCAGGCCCTCAGAGTGAACTGTGTGAGGAATGGGCCATACAGGCAGTGCTGTTGCAGGGCCAGCCTTCTCCTTGCAGTGCTGGAAGCGCTGGGAACTGGCTGGATTCATGGATTTGTGAGCTGGATAAGCTCCAGTTATGTTCCAAGGTGATGGTTTTGGGTTTTTTTAAGGCATCTGGCTGTGCCACCAGAGCTTGAAGCAGTAGGCACCGGCGGCACAGGCAGTTGTGTGATGGTTGGTGTTTGTCTGGCTTTGGGACGCGTGGTGGGTCCTGGGGATGGTGCTGAGCAGGATGTGCCCCGGGGTGCTGTGTGCCCTGCAGACTGTGGGTTGGAGGGTCGGTGTGAAGGTGTGTGAAGGGAGGCAGGAGCCATCTCAGAGCTGTCTGAGTTTGGCACTGGGCTCAGCAGAGGTCAAGTGTGTTCCGTGGTTGTGAGCTACCCCTCAAAAATTGGTATATCCCAGTGTACAGTGGGTATTGAGCTGTGTTCAGGGGGGTACTTACAACTGTTAGTGTTTTAATTCTATTCCTAGATGTTGATTTCCAGTGCAAATGAAGGCTTCTGAAAAAAACAACAAGAACCCCAAACCCAAAGGTATCGTCCATCCAGTTCTTCCCTATGTTCATCTCTGGTGTCAGGAAGGATTTGGCCACATCAAACTTGCTGTAGGACTGTGGTCTTAGTGCAGCACTGCACAGTGGAGCATCCCTGTTAGTATTGGCAGTTAATAGTGCCCAAACATGTATTTTACATTGCTTAGGGATTTATTTTTCTCTGTTTATCCTACATTAGGTCTCCATGCAGTAGTGAGGACTTTGTTGTACATGTGTTGATCTTATTGAAATGTGCATCACGAAACAATATTTGAATTTGAAAGTATAACCTCGTTTCCAAGGAGTGAATTACAGAAAAACACTTATGCTGAGTTTTCTCTTAAGTGTTTGACACTATACATTTAATTTTGGTGTGTGTCACAGTCCACGTTCAACTACATTTAACAGAGAAAACACATTTTGAAGGAAATGCTTCCCATACATGACCTGTGGCCTTTAGTGGGGAAGCAATACCTGATGCCTGCAGTCAGAGCATTGCACCCCCTTTTTACAGGAATATTTGAAAGAGGTGGAGTGGGAGGGGAAGGTCCCTGTGGAAATGTGGAGAGGATCTGTTGGAAGATATACAGGCAGGTGTTTTGCCAGTGGTTCTTCTCTTGCCTTGGCTGTGTCCTGGTTATCTGCTGCCTCCCAAAGGAGATGACTGGGACATCCCTGGCCCTGAGGGACAGGGCTGTGGTTTGAGGCCAGAGGTGGATCTAGAGGAGGTTGTGGTGAGTCTTATGTCGACACAGCATGATGGTGATCCCCAGGAGCTGGAGGAGCAGGAGACAGAGGCCAGTCAAGGGGACCCAGATGAAGCTGTGACAGAAGGAATTCAGCTCCTCCTGTGTTGTTCTCTCTGCAGGAATAGAGAAGGGGAAAGGTCCACCAGGTGCTCATGGCTGGTGTTGGTGCCAGTTCTGGTGGAGCCAAGGGAGCTGCCAAGGGCCCTTCCTGGCATTCCAGGAGGCTGGTGGTGTGGCAGAGGGCTTCCCCTGAACCTGTAGGGATGTTCTTAGTGCTGCTGCTCTCAGTGTTTTCCTGGGAACTTGAGGGAGGACACGTAGCCAAAGATTTTCTCGTGTCTCCTGAGGCTACTAAAACTGACCCTGGCCCACAGGGCTCTGCCCTCCCTCCCCCTCTTCTCTGTCATGAGACGTGATCATGCTCTTTTGCCTCATTCTTAGTTTTTTCTACATGGGATGAAAAAAGTTACAGTTTAATCCTTCCAACTCTGCTAAATCTCTCTGGATTTTCCCTCTCCTCACTTCCCAAAATGCCTGCAGGACCCCCTTGAATATCAGCAGAGCAGAGCCCAGCTCTTCCCCTCTCCCACTTTGCATCCAGGCTACCTGGATTTGGTGTCTCCAGGCAGGGATCCTTCTCGATGGCAGCACGGTGGGTGATGAGTCCTGCTGTGGAGGGTGCTGTTGTGGTGGGTTCTGGTGTGTTGGGTCCTGTTGTGGTGGGTGTCACTGTGGTGGTGACTGTAATTGAAAATGGTAGAATTCAGCATGTGGGAGGAATACAGTAAGACAGGTCTGTCCTGCCATTGTGCTCTCCCAGCCCTGCCAGGGCACGGCTGCTCCTGTGCAGAGCACAGGGCTCAGCTCCAGGGGACTTCAGAGAGTCCCTTTTGATTGGGCTCTTCCCCAAGGAGGGTCTCCCAAGAACTGCAGACTCCTTATTTCTTGCTGTCTGGACCATCTTCAGAAAGCCTGAGCACCCTGAGTTGTGGGACCTCTGTGTGATGAGAAAGGAGGGCGTGATGGTGAAATTTGCTTTGGTCTTCTGTTGTCAGAGCTATGGATGGGATGGAGAAGTGAGGATGGGGAGGTGATGCTGTGTCTACCCAATCATCTTTGCATTTGGGCAAGAGCAATCAATGCCATGAGGAGAGATGGCAAGCAGGGAGCCTCTGGCAGGAGGACCAGTTGTTGTTCACAAGATGTCTTGGGCAAGCAAGCAGGGAAATGGGGTTTGGGGGAGAGGCAGCTGATTAAAAAAGGCACAGGCAGGAGGTGCTGAGCATCTTGGCAGAGCTAAGCAAGACTGGATGGAGAGGTTGCTGACCTGGTAAGAAGGCAGGCTGGCCATGGTTGAAATACAGCATTTGGTTGACGTTCGTGAGGCAGAAATAATTCCCCTCATCGTGCTGTGTGAAAGACTTCACAGACAAATGGTAGAACCTGTAACCTTTTTTTGCATCAAAATGTGTGGATGTTCTCTGATTCCCCTCAAAGGTGGTCTGAGATGTGGGAGAGATGAAAACGATGAAGTGCAAGGTCCCATCCTTGTCCTGGCGGACCCAGAACACACCAGTGTCCTCTTTGCTAATTGGACACGTCAGGTCCAGCTGCCCTCCCTGCTGGAGGTACATGATGCTGCGGTAATTCATGAACCCCATCTTGCCCTGCTGGCCATGGATCCCAGGGCAGCCTGCAGGAGAGAAATCCTTGTTGGAACTGCTTGGGAAGAGCCAATGCCCCCTCCTGGGCAAAGCTCCTTTCCTGTCCATGGACTGTGAGGTCAAATAGAAAGGAAGGACCTTCTTGTTTGGATGTGTGGGAGTTTTCCTTGGAGTCCTTGCTGGAATCATGCATGGAGGGTGCTCAGCAATCAGCCAGGTGGGCTTTCAAATGGGGGCTGCCCTTCCAGCTGCCTTCTCCGGGATGTTACCCCTTCCCAGCTTATCTGCAGTGACTCCCTGTAGTGACTGAATACTCAGCCCCCTGAATTCCCCCCTTCTCCCTCCCCTCCAGAACACTCATCTGACCAGGCTCCCTTCCCGGTGCTNACTTGAATTGGGTGGGGGCATCGCACTTTGAGGAGGATGTGATGTCATGAGAACCCTTTTGGGGAGGAGATGATACTCAGCATGTGCAGCAAAATGCAGGGGAAAAGAATGGCTGAAAAAAATAATTTCTAATCCTCGAGTTTGGCTTGTGTGTAATGATGCCTTGAGAATTTTGCTTCAATAACTTCCCTAGAGGTCCCAACTGGTGACTGCTCATGGCTGTGGTAGGTTCATCCAGCCCAGCCTGCTGTCCCCCAGCCCTCTGGGTGTCCACAGCAGCTCCAGCTGTGCAAAAGTCATGGACAAATCCCATCCTTTGTCTGAAAGCCCCAGGTTGTGTTTCATGGCAGGGATTCTGCATCCTTTTCTTGAGCATATGAAGAGGTCTTGTGTGGAATGCAGGTCCCAGAGTATTTTCATACCCAGCAAGTGAGACCCAGGTGTTTCATGGCATAGATCCATGTGTATCCCTTACCTCCAAGCACATGCATTGCTGCCACACAGCTGGGTTCTTCGGGTGCTCAGTTGTTTTCTTTGCAAGTCTTCTTTGGTCAATTCTCCTTTGCAGTTGCTCAGAAAAAGCCTCTTTGTGCAAGGAAGTTGGTCTTTGAGCTGAAACCCACCAAGAGTGCCCAATGCCCGTGGATGTCCTTTGCTTTTTCTTTGTTTTTGAAGCTCGCAGTTCTCTTGTCTAACCACAGGAGCTTCCACCCTGCCGAAAAACCCTCTTGTTTTAATCAGAGCAGAGGGCCCTTGCTGCTGCCTCTGGTGACCATTTGCACATGGGGATGGGTGATGCTTCCTGGACCTTTGCACATACAGGCTTTCCTTTGGATTATTTTTTTGTGTAAGGCGTGGATTCTTTTTTTTTTTATTATTATTATTACTACTTTGCAAGGAAAGCCCCTTTTTCCTGGGTATGTTGGAAAGCAGGCACTGCTGACCATTGCTGTTGGGGCTGCTGCTGAGAGCTGAGTTATGGGAAATGGTTTAGGAGCTGGATTTATTTCTCTGGGCCTGAAAGCATGTTGGTGGGTGAGGAAAGGTCCTGTTGGGCTGCTGAGATGTGTGGAGTTCAGTGGTACAGCGTGACCTGTGCCCTGCAGAGTGTGGGTTGGAGGGTCAGTGTGAAGATGTGTGGAGGGAGGCAGGAGCCATCCCAGAGCCTCCTGAGTTTGGCACTGGGCTCAGCAGAGATCAGGTGTGGTCTGTGATCGTGAACTACATAGTGGACTTGAGTTTGCAGTAGATTTTGAGCTGTGTTCAGGGGGGTGATTACAGCTGTGAATGTTGTAATTCTTTTTCAAGATCTTGATTTCCTGTGCAAATGAATGCTACTGAAAAAATAACAACAAATAGCCCCACACCCAGCCCCAAAACAAACAAAACCCCTCAAACCCCAAGAGGATTTAGGTGTGGGGGTCAGTACCAGAGTAGAAGGAACATTGTCTGATAGCCTGGGGTACAGGAACGTGGTGTGATGCACATCAAAGCCAGGATAAAGTGACTGAGAATAGCGAGGCAAGAGCTGTAGGGAATGGCACCAGAGAGGCAGGGATGTTCCTACCTCTTGGCAACTGTTTGAGTTTGGGTTTGAGTGAGGCCACCCTGGACCGACTGAATGTGCCTTGGTGCTTCGTATTGTTTGTGAATTCATAGACATTTCCATGTTGAGGCTTTTCTGTGAATTTTTTTCGTTATAGTGTGTGTAGATCCATGTCGTTGTCATTCAGGTTTTGTCTGCTGTAGTTGAGAGAGACTTATCATAAGTTTGGAAGAACTTTGTTTCTCTGTGAGTTTCTCTCTTTCCCAGCTTGTTTGCAGAGGAGGAGACTATCAAAGGGTTTCTTCCCTCCTGTTTTTTCCCCCGGGTTTTTATCAGCCCTGTCACAAGAACACCCGAGCTCCCTGAGAATCTTTCATCTCATAGCACTTTCCTGGGATGGGGGAGTGTTAGAGGGCCCATCAGCAAATCCATGGGAAGGTGTCTTGAGTTGACTCTTGTTTGTGATAAACTGGAAGCTGAACTCTGGCATCCTAAGGCTCAACTGGTGTATAAATCACTGGCTTTTCCCTTACCCAAGACTTTCTCAAACTCATTTTTAGCTTCATGAAAGAGTTTAGCATTTCTGAGTTAGGAACTGAAGAAAGAAATACTCTTCCTTGAAATTGACTAGAATAATTTTATTTTTTTTTTCTGAGTCCTATATTTGCAGATGTAATAAGGAAATATTGACATAAAATACAGCTCTGAAAAAACAGAATGTACTGTAGTCAATCAACATGTCCCAAAAAAATCACCATGTTAAAATTCCTGCTTAACCAAAAGAAGTGATAAAGATCTTTTTTTCATTTTACTTTACCCCTCAGCCATTTATTTTAGAAAGAAAGCTAATCCCACCTTCCTTGCTCAAGTCAAATTCCTTCTGAAATTGGTGGACGTGGGGATAGCAGCAGAACAGGGATAGCATGAGGGAAAACCTTATCCCTCAGGACTGTAAAAACCATAAAAGTGAGGTCCTTTAATCCATATTTACATTCTCAGTGAAGTCTTGCATTACAGTAGAGGAAACAGTGAAAACCCTGGGAGAGATGTGGCATCACAAAAGGAGAATGTGCTAAGTGAGAGCATTTATTTCTAAGTAATTGTGTAGGAAATTCAGGCCCTGGATGCATTTTAGAAAGAGAGAACAGACACCCTGGAGCAGAGGTCCAGCTCATACTCTTATTGCTCATCATCTTGTCACTGCTGCCTGTCAGCATCAGGATGGACCCGCCACTGGGAGCAGAGATGGTGTTTGGCCTTGGGAATTGATTGGAAAAGCTCAGGTTTTGGAAGGAGCTGTGCACAGAAAAAGTGGTGCTTGTTGTCTGGGTGTCTCTGCCCCATGTTGTCCTTCCCAGTTTTCCAGGGCAGAGCTCACCAGGTGCAGTCACACCGTAGATACAGCAGGAGGTGGGGTTTGTGCCCACAGCTCCCAGGAGAGGATCCAGAAGCCCAAAGGTGTGGATGCTTAAATGTGTTGGTTTGTTGGGCTGGGTTTGGTGTGGGGCTTCCCCTGCACAGGCCTAGAGAGAGAAAAGGGTTTGATTTACTCTGATGGGAAAGGAACAGGCAGGCAATTAATGTTGGATGAGCTGATGAGCTCGTTTAGCCTTGTTCTGCAGCCAGGGACCTGCAAGAGCAGGCTGTGAAGGGTTCCTAAATCCTCTCTGTGCTGGTGAAGGATCTGCCAACATTTCCAGTAGACAGCCAACAAAAGGACTTTCTTAATATACACTGATGATCAATTCTTACACTATTGAAGCAAAGGGGGCTTTTGAAATTTACCTCTGACTTCTGTTGTAACCCAAGCACTCCATCTGTACAAAACTGAAGAGCTGTGCAGGGTGTTTTTCCTCTGTAGGGACAAAACAACCTTGTCCAAGGCTGGCAACAGGGATTGAGATAAAAGAAGAATGCAAATATTGTCCCAAAGAAGGCTGCACGAAGAGTTCTTTGTTATCATTTCTGCCTTGGAAATGCAGGTGAGGATAAGAGTGCTGGGTATAATGAATTTCCATGGTAAAACTGACAGGCTGTTCCTTTTTCCAGAGAGGTAAAGAAAAAATGCATTTGGCCTTAAAAAAAAGTTACCTTTCCTACTCTGGGCCCCGTGTATGTATAATAAGGAACATGAATTTATGCGGTTTAAAAGAATCCTGAAGATGTGGTGATGTTGGTCCAGAATGGTGCAGAGGGGGATTTGGGATGCAATAACTTGTATCTCATCCATTTGCACACCTGAATGTCCAGTGCTGAAATCAAATGTATAGTCTGGGGAGGGGAAGGGATAAAATATGATCACCCCCAGGCTCAGGTTGGGAGCACAGAAATGTGGTTAGTTATGGGCACTGGGTGATGTGCAAAGTTCTGGGTAGCCACAAGCACCTCCTGTCTTTGTGTCTTTTATTTGGTGCAGTGTCAGGGCTCAGAGGTTTGAATTACTTGATAATAAAATACCAACCAAAAACCCCAAACCAAAGCAAAAGCACAGGAGAAGAGAAGCTTCTGTCTCGGTTTTGCCCTGAAGTCATTACACAGACCCCTCCCATTCACCAACTATTGGGTGTGAATTTCTAGGATGCTTTTGGGCACCTTCCTGCTTTATCTCTTGAGGCTGAGATGTTGCTAAATTTAAGACAAAACTGCCAACCTCTCTCACTTACTAACCTTTTACACCGGCACCTTCGTCTTCTGGTTTCTGAAATAAGAAAGAAAATGTTTTAATTCCAAGCTACCCAGTCACATCCCAGTAAAGAAACACTGCACTGAGGTCGGTCTGGTTTCCCGCACCAGCTGATACCTTTGAGACTGACCATGGATAAACCAAGCTTATTTTTGAGGAAATGCCTGCTGTGGAGTGGTGCTATAGCTCATGATAGCTCAATATTCCACTTAAATATTTTCACGAACTAAAGAGTAATCTGGGTAGCAGCAGCAGGGTCAGGCTGGGAAAACCCTGAGGGTGAATTATTTCTGTTTGTTGTTCCCAGGGAATTTGATGGAAACCCCTCTGCAGCATCTACAGGGGGTTGTGGTGAGTCTTACGTCGGCACAGCATGATGGTGATGGCCAGGGCGATGAGGAGCAGGAGGCAGGTGCCTGCCAGGGGAGCCCAGATGACAATATCACAGATGAAATTCAGCTCCTCCTCTGTGCTGGTCTCTGCAGGAATAGAGAAGAGGAAAGGTCCACCAGGTGCTCGTGGCTAGTGTTAGGGCCAGTTCTGGTGGAGTCAAAGCAGCTGCCAAAGGGCCCTGCCTGGCGTTCCATGATGCTGGTGGTTCAGCAGAGGGCTTCCCTGAGCCTGATGGGATGTTCTTCCATAGTGCTGCTGCTCTCAGCACCTTCCTTTGCACTTGAGGGAGGACACGTAGCCTCACGTTTTCTCATGTCTCCTGATGAGGGTAAATCCAGCCCCAGTCCCCAAGGCTCTTCCCTCCCTCCCCCTCTTCCCACTGTGCCCAGGTATGTGACACGCTCATCCTTTTTACCTCATCCTTAGCCTTTCCTACATGGGATGACACTCTGGGGTTTAGTCTTTCCAACTCTGCTAAAGCTCTATGGATTTTCAGCCTCTTCCCACCCCAAGATGCTTGCACTGTCCCCCTCTGTATTACTGGACCAGAGCCCAGCTGTTCCCCTCTTCCTCCCTCCATTCAGGCTACCTGGATCTGGTGTTTTTGGGAAGGGATCCTTTTTGGTGATGCCACGCCGGGTGGTGGGTCCTGTTGTGGTGGGTGCCACTGTGGTGGTCACTGTAAGTGAAAACGGATGAATTCAGCACGTAGGGAAATATACTAGAACAAGCTATCTCCTGTCCTTCTGCTCTTCTACCCCTGCCAGGGCATGGCTACTCCTGTATTCATCTTCCTGGAGATTTCATAGATCCAATTTGAGATGGGGACTCCTCCAAGGATGGTCTCCCAGGAGCCACTAAGGAGCTACAGGCTCCTTATTTCTTGCTGTCTCCCCCATCCTCACAAAGCCTGAGCAGCCTGAGTTTGGGGATCTATGAGAGTTGGGGAAGGAGGTGGGAGTATTGGACTTTCTTTAAATCTTATCCGTTCAGAGCCATGTGTAGGATGTACAAGTGGGGATGGGGAGATGATGCTGTGTCTGCCCAATCATCTTTGCATTTGGGCAGGAGCGATCCCATGGGGAGAGAAGGCAAGCAGGGAACATTCAGCAGGAGCAGTGCATTGGTCACAAGATGCCATCAGCAAGCAAGCAGGGACATGGGCTTTGGGGGAGAGGCAGCTGGGTAAAAAGGCACAGGCAGGGGGTGCTGGGCATTTTGGCAGAGCTAAGCAAAGCTGGATGGAGATGTTACTGACCTGGTAAGAAGGCAGGCAGGCCACGGCTGAAGGACAGCATTTGGTTGATGTTCACGAGGCAGAAATAATTCCCCTCATCGTGCTGTGTGAAAGACTTCACTACCAACCGATAGAGCTTGTTGTCTTTGCTCGCCTCGAAGCGTGTGGATGTTCTCTGACTCCGCTCAAAGGTGGCCCGGGATATAGAAGAGATGAAGACAATGAAGTGCAGGGTCCCACTCTTGTCCTGGCGGACCCAGAATGCTCCACTGTCCTTGTCAGTCTGACACTCCAGTTCCAGCCGCTGTCCCACCCGGACTGGGGTGGTGCTGTCACGCAAGCTGACCCTCAGCTCATAGTGCTGGCCATGGATCCCAGGGCAGGCTGCAGGAGAGAAATCCTTGTTGGAAGTGCTTGGGAAGAGCCAATGGCCCCTCTGGGAAAAACCACCTTCCCTGTATATGGGGTAGGTGTACAACTGGAAAGGAAGGACCTTCTTGTTTGGATGTGTGGGAGTTTTCCTTGGAGTCCTTGCTGGAATCATGCATGGAGGGTGCTCAGCAATCAGCCAGGTGGGCTTTCAAATGGGGGCTGCCCTTCCAGCTGCCTTCTCCGGGATGTTACCCCTTCCCAGCTTATCTGCAGTGACTCCCTGTAGTGACTGAATACTCAGCCCCCTGAATTCCCCCCTTCTCCCTCCCCTCCAGAACACTCATCTGACCAGGCTCCCTTCCCGGTGCTCCTGGTGCTGCAGCCACCCCTCTGGCTGCCCTGCACGGCTGAGGAGATGCCGCCTCTCCCTCCACAATCACTGAGCACAACTCAAAGTCATCCCTTCTGCTTTGCTTTTCCTCCCCCCTTTAACTCTGTGGCCCAATTTCTTGGATTCAGTGGAAGGTTTTCCTTGCCCCTCCCAGTGATGGGGCTGCAAACCCTGTGTCCATACTCACAGAGTGCCAGAGCGAGCAGGAGGAGCAGGGCAGGAGTCCTGTCCATGTTCTTTGTCCTGGGGGTGTCTGTCCTTGGGGACGGTGCAGCGCAGCTGAGATGATGTTTGTCACTTGAACTGGGAGACTGCATTGCACTTTGAGGAGGATGTGATGTCATCAGGACCCTCTTGGGTAAAGAGGCGATGCTCAGCATGTGTGGCAAAATGCAGGGGGAAAAAAAGATTTCTGAAAAAATTCAGTTCTAATTTCGAATTTGGGGTTTTTTATCCTTTTCCATTCTTACTGAAGAATTTTGCCTTGATGACTTCCCTAGAGATCTCGACTGATGCTCCCCATGCCTGAGGTAGCATCATCCAGCCCAGCCTGCTGTCCCCCAGCCCTCTGGATCTCCACAGCAGCTCCAGCTGTGCAGAAGTCATGGACAAGTCCCATCCTTTGGCTGCAGGCCCCAGGTTGTGTTTCTTGTGAAGGATTCTGCATCCTTCTCTTGAGCACACTCGAGGGGTCTCTTGTGGAGGGCAAAACCCAGAGTGTTTTCATACCCAGCAAGTGAGACACAGGTGTTTCATGGCATCTATATACATATATCATTTATCTCCAAATACGTGTGGTGCTGGCACACAGATGGTTTCTTCAGGTGTTGAATTGTTCTCTGCAATTCTTCTTTGCAATTGCTCAGCAAAAGCCGCTTCGTGCAAGGCAGGTGGTCTGCCAGCTGAACATACCAAGAGTGCTTTGCTTTTTCGTTGTTTTAACAACTTGTGGTTCTCTTCTCTAACCACAGGGGCTTCCGCCCTGCCAAAAATCCCCTTGTGTGCTTCAAGAGAGAGGGCCCTTGCTGTTGCCTCTGGCTGACCACTTGCACATGGGATGGGTGATGCTTCCTGGAGCTTTTGCACGTACAGTAACAACAGTTTCACCAGACTGCAAGGGACTGGGCTGGTATCTTATTTATTTCTTTCTTCCGGGCTATCCTGTTGATTGTTTTTTTGTGGGAGGTTTTTTTCTATTACCACTTTGCAAAGAATGCTCTTTGATCCTGCAGGTGCTGCTGACTTCGATGCCATTGCTGCTGGGGCTTCTGCTCAGGGCTGGGTTATGGCAAATGGTTCAGGGGCTGTGTTAGTTTCACTAGGCTTTAAAGCCTGTTGGTGAGTGAAGAAAGCTGCAGTTAGGCTGCTGAGATGTGTGAAAGCCATACTTCCATGAAGTCGTGGTAGTTGTGATGTCTACCTGATTTTAACAAAATGAAGAGTGAATGGCTTTCGTCTGGTAAATAACATTGCAAGGATCTGGATCTCAAAATCCTGTCAAGCAAATGTGAACATCAGACTTAAGCCAAATATCACCTTTCTGTGCTCCAGCCACCTCCAGATGATACATCAAGTGGTTCTACTTGCACAGTCATCTTCCAGTTCAGTGGGCAGTTTATTCACGTGATCCAAACTACAGTTCATCCTCTCTTTGTAATGGGGTAACCTGCCCTTGAGAAGCGTCCGTCCTCTCAGGCGGATGGAGGAACATCGATAAGGAACTGAACTAGTGGCCTGTCTTGTAGCTGGCTAGAGTTGGGTCTCATGTTTTCTGAGGTGCTGAAGTGAGCTGGTTCCTGCTGTCCATGGGGGTTGTTGTGAGAGTCCTTCACTCTCCATCACTATTACAACTCAGTGACAGGAAATGATATTTCAAAAGCATTTTCAAAAACACAAGCTTCCCAAGAGCAAAATGGGAAAATTCCTGTCTCTGGTTTTTCAGTGTGGTTCAAATGAAGTGAATGTCCTGGTAAATGAGGATGGGTCAAAAATTTGTCCAGACTAGGTTCTCACTCTGTATGGATTCTTCACTAAAACACACAGTGCATGTCCTCAGAGATGTGGTGATGGATGTGCTGGGACAACCTGGACAATTAAAGGGTCATCCAGGAAGGGCTACTTCCTTTCTCAGTAGGGATAGCTCACTTCTCTCTTGTCTCTGATAGATGACAAATTTTATTATGATTCAGTCCAGGGTACCCGACTGGCACACAGAGATTCCTCTTCTGTGTGTAGAGGAGATTTTGGTCCTTGCTGCTCACAGATTGAGCTGGTTTCCATGACTGGCCACCATTTCCTTTGTCACATTCAGACTCTGCGTCACAGTTCAGAGGTTTCCTTTTTCTCTTAATATGCTTATTAGCTGAAGCACTTTGTGTCTCACCGGTACACAAAAGGTATCACCAGTCCCTCCCTGTCTCTTCTGATGCTTTCCCATTGTGCTGGGCAAGGGTGATGTTGGGGAGCCAGAGCAGATGCCTTCAGGAGAAGCTGTTCCTTTCTGCTGCCTGCAATACTCTGCTAATGAATATATCCTTTAAAGGCAAGGCAAAAGCTGGCTGTCAACAGGGGGATTACAGCTGCTGCAAGAGGCCTGACACTCACCTGCTTTCTCCTGGCTTCTGTGTTTTGGTATTGCACAAAGCTGTTTCTATTTCCCACAGGAACAAATAAGAAAAACTAAAGCAGTTGCAGTGGCAATTACTCGATCAGGAAAAGCTCCAGGACGTAAGCAGGATCTCCAGGATAAAAGGTCTGATTTAAAATCAGTACTTGTAGAAGTAATTTAGATCAGTTCATGCAAGCTTAACACTGGTGGCCAAGTCCAAAACTGGGAGGAGAGGTGATTAATCAGATTAATTAAGAAATCTCCCTGATCTTTAGCATGTCCTGGCTTGGCTGTTTGTCCTCTAGACAGTCTTTTACTATAGACTGTCATTGTTTAACTGAGGACCTAAGCCAAATTGATGAACCCTAGCATTAATAACCTGTTTCATTAGTAATTTCTGTTGTATTGCCACAGTTACAGTATGACTAAGGAAGAAGAAAACATTCAGACAAGCAGTTACTTCTGCAGGACATCATCTAAGAGGAGTCAGGAGAACAGACAGGTTGATCAGACAGTAAAGGGTAATTTCTTTTTTGTCCCAAACCTACCAATAAGTTTCATTTTGCTCATAGCTAAGGTTGCAAGGCTCTGATAAATCTCGGTCACAAGCACCTTAGGTTAGAGTTATCTTTCTATGCTAAGGCCAGCCTCGGTCTCTATTTAATGAATGTCAAATAATTAGCAGAAAAAGACAGGAGCAAGGAGACAAGAGAGAAAACCACTCAGGAACAAGACAGAGCAATAAGGATCCACCAGTTTTTGAAGGGCTTTTAACAGGAGGTGAGTTTAGGATTCTTTCTCTCTGTGCTTGCTTATATCCATTTAACAGAGAAGGCACTGGAAATGACAGGGAGTTGGGGCACTGGAGCTGGAGGAGATGCTGGGTTTTGGATATATTTGATTTCTTAGTCATTTTGTGGAAAGACCTCAGGGACTTTTCCATGGGGTAAGAAACTCTTCCGTTTCTTAGTGTCAGTAACACCAGACATCGCACAGTGCCTCTCAGGATGCAGGAGTTGTGCTCCAGTGGGTGGTGAACACAAAAGGAGCACCACAATGAGTGTGCTCTGTCAGGTCCATTGTTCTGCTGCCCATGGTGTCTCCTCATCGTGGTCCATAAGGATGTCCCATTGCCAAGCAGTGATGCTGCATTGCTGCTGATGAGCAGGTGCTGTTTGATCCCCTTGAGTGGTAACCCAGGGGGTAACACTAGACCTTGTTTGCCACAGCACTGCTGATTCTTCCTGTTGTTAACCTTTGGAGGAATGCATTAAAACTTTCCATTCCCCTTTCACAAGGAGGAGTGGAAAGTTTTAATGAAGATCTCAAAATTTAGTCGCACATCACAGGGTTGGTTTGTGTTTTTTTCTTTTTTCAAACAGAGGAAAAAATAAAATGTTGAGACTCCAGCACACGGCTCTTCCGCTGTGAAGTGGAACTGTGGTTTATGAGTGACTTGCTGCCCCCCATTTTCTTTGCAAAGCTGCAGAACTAAAGGGGCTTGCAGAATGTCAAGTGAAACTGTCACACGCCAGGGACTCACACTCTTTCTTTCCACTGTAGCCACGTGTTTCCTATTCAGTGGCCAATACTGCCCACTCTTCTGGGTACTCTCGGTGTACGTCACACACCTTAAAATCCGGGATGCAAACAACAAACACTCCTGTGCTCTAATTTCTCCGTGGTGTACCCCTTCAACTGATCACTGGGTTGAAAAGCTCCATAATCTCCGTGCTTGTTGGTGCCTCAGCTGGAGGTGTGATAGAAGGAGGATGTGTTATGAGTTTTCCTTGCAGAGGCTTCCCACGCCTCCTCCCTGCAGAGCTCATTTGGGCAGGCATTTGGTAAATCAGCAATCCGTGATGGCATCTTTTGGGGACAGGTGGCAATTTACTCTGCCAGTGCTCCAGCTGGAGTTAACAGTGGATAGGCTGGTTTTCTGCTGCTCCAATCTCCAAAGTACCACAGAGATCCTGTCCAGAACCACAAAAGACCTAAGATTTCTCTAACTGTATATAGACTTTCTTTAAGAAAAATGAACTTATCTGTTTGGGTCCAGTGTATTTTTTTTTCTGAACAGTTCCAGTAGTCTTTACTAGGTGAACTGGGATCATTGTCTCATTTCCAATTCCCACAATCAACTTTGTGTTTGGTTCAAGGCACTGTTTGATTGTTGGCCTCTGAGTTCAGCCCCCTTCCAGGGTCTCATAGCCTTGGTGTTATCCCCACAGCCCTGGGAGCTGACTTCTCCTGCTGCCATCAATCCAGAGCCTTGTCATCAGAGCCTGGTCCCCTTCCTTGCTGCACACTGACCTTCTTCCCTGAAGACCTTGGGCAGGAAGTCCTGGTGGAGATACCTCAGGGAGTTTCCGTGTCCATCTGTGTGGTGCAGGAGGACTTTCCCAGAAGAGGCTGTTGCTGTGCAGCTTTACTGTTAAAATCTTTGAGAGGGAACTTCAATTTCCTTTGTAGTTACAGACAGTGGAATGGAGGAAGGGTTCCCATTTCCGTTCCCCGCCTCTCCTGCTGGAAGTGCTGGCAGTATGGAAACCCATGACTTGCTTGAAATTACTTGTTTCATCCATTTTGCTGGCTTATATAACTTATTTCTGCTCAACTTCATGTTTATTTGAAAAGAAACCTCGACCCTCCCTGTTGAATTAGACCTGCAAGATGCAACTCTAAGCCACTGTACTTGTTCAAAAGGGACTGTCTGCGTCAAAAGGCAGCAGCTGGTTTAATGCTCTCCTGTCATCAACAAAACAAATTAGATTTGGTGTTCAGAGTTTCACTTTTGACAGCCTGATTCCCATTGTCCCTGTGAAGGGAAGTATGTGATTACTCTTTCCATACCTGTTCTCCCAGAGGTACAACTTCCAACCTGTTTGTGAGCTTTAGACTCAGTGGCCATGTAACAAATCATGTTTGAAACACATCCTGCAAACTTTATTTTTATGCACATTCATTTCCTTGCATTTTTGTATTGTAAATACAGAACTGCAGCAGGATCTCTCAGAGGCTGGGCAATACAGGGAGGGGTGAAATTTGGAATAGGTGATTGTGAAGTGATGCGCGCCAGGAAAACCAATCCTGGCTGGAAGGGAGTGGAGAGGAATTGACTATTCCCTGCCTTTTCCAATACAGAAAGTAAGGGGCAGCAGATGAAGCCGATGCTGGTGAGGCTGAAAGCAAAAGAAGTCAAACTTCACCCAGGGATGTCCCTGACAAAGGACACTGAGGATGCAGAGCCTGGACAAATGCTTGGAAAAGAGGTTCATTGTGGGTTACTTAATAGGCAGCAACAGGCTGAGGAAATCTAGTTAAAATAGACTTAATATTAAGGGAGAGTGTCATATGTGATTCTCTTGTCATTATTCCATAGCCATTTGCTCACAGCCAGTGTTGGAGACAGAGTAGTTGTCTGGATGAACCTTTGCTCTGAACCAAACCAGTCATTTTATATTCTTAACAGTGAGATCACATTACAATGTGTCATTTCAAGGAAGCCGTTTGTTACAAATCTCCATGTCCATTTCCTATAAAACACTATTAATTTTCCAATTATCTCATTCTCTAATGCAGAACACTTACATCTTCTTTCGCTGTTGACCCTGCACAAGGACATTTACCCTGACAGCGGATCCTGCAGTTCTCCACAGCTCTCCCAACATCTCTGTCCCCTGCACTGCGGATACAGAGAGAAAAGGACAGGGTCCAACTCTGCCGTGTGGTTACCACTGCAGAGAGAAAGAAACTAAGTTCTGGGTGTGCTCACAGTCAGGACACAGGAGATGCACACACATGAACCGCCTGTGCCTTTCCAACCTGTGTCTCCAGTTTGTGTGAACTGGAAGATGATGGGCTGGAGATGGTTTGAGCTTCCTGTGGCTCCAGCCTTTCAGCACCTGGCCCTGCAGGCCCTGTGTCCGTGTCCCTCTGTGCCTGTGGTGGGACAGGGCTCTTTCCACAGACCTTTGGGACTCTCCCTTGCTCATTTTGCAGCCAACAGGGGCACAGGAAAGGGAGAAGGTGCTGTATCACCAGCTCTCTGTGATGTGTCCACCCATAAATGGCACCCCTGAGGATGCTTATGGCCGTCTTTGGTGCATCCCGTTCCTTCATCCCCCCACAGGGAGCCCTGGAGCAATTCTGTGATTACCTGGGACCTCGAGCAAGACATCTGTGGTGTTGAGACCAAACAGAGAAGGCAGGTGACTTCTTTCTGTCTCTGTTTTACACTCCAGGTCACCCTGGATCTATCCCTCTTGGAAGAGAGATAATGGCCAGGAAAGATGTTTGACCCTGGGCAACTACCTCAGTCTGTGTCCCAGCTTTGGGAAAACAAGGAGACACCCAGGTTTGGGGACCAGGGGATTTTGAACAGAGGCAGCTGCATTCCCCTGGCGTCTCCCTGGGGATGTCAGCTTGGTCTCTGCGCGGTGGGATGTGACCCGTGTTTTGAATGATATCAAAATTATCCTGGCTATGAAAACAATGGGTGAGTCAGATTAGAATGAAAGGACCTGAGGAAAGGCATGTACTTTAGGAATGGCTGTTCCACCGCTGCCCTTACCTATTTTCTCCTGCATCCAGATGACTGGAGACACGTATTTTAATAACAGCAGCGTCCTTTGCAGCCCGTTGCTCAGGGCAGGAAATTACAATCCCAGCCCCCAGGAATATTTTATCTCAATTGTTTTTGGAGAGACTGATAGGAAAGATCCTGACATGAGCTTTACGTTGTGTTGATGTTAAGGCATAATGTTTTGAAGCCTCTTAGCTGGGTGTCAGTGCAGCCCAGCACCTCCCCCTGAAACATCAGGCAGCGAGTTTACCTCGTGCTTGTGCTGGACAAGGATTGCACCTTGAGCTTTGCTGAGGAACAGTGGCAGGTCAGCCTTTGGCCCTGCCTGCAGGTCGCCTGCAGGGCTCCCAGCAGCTCAGCATCTCCCTGGGGTACCTGGAGAGTGGTCAGGCGTTGACCGGAAAAGGGGAAGTGACCTCAAGTTGTACCAAGGGAGGTTCTAGTCAAATATCAGGAAAAATTTCTTCACTGAAAGAGGGGTTAAGGAACTGGAACGGGCCACCCAGGGCCGTGGTGGAGTCACCATCACTGGTAGTGTTCAAAAAACGAGTAGTTGTGGACCTTTGGGATATGGCATTGAGGTATTTGGTTGAAGATTGGACTTGATGATCTTGGAGGTTTTTTCCAATCTAAATGACACCACGATTGTTTGGTTGTATAATACCATGATTCTTTGACATGGTGGGACTCAGCTGTGGTTTCTGCTGTGGGTTATGCTGCCACGTGGAAGAGCAGCGTGGAACCTACTGCTCTGCCTGTCCCTGGAGGCAGCTGCCCAACCCCGTGGTTTTGTGCTGCATTTCACGCTGCCTGCACTGCCTGCGCTGGGAGGGAGCAACAGGATATGTGGTGGGTGAGATCACACACACACACACAGCCTTGGGGACAGAGGTGTCTCTCAAGCCACAGCCCTCCACCCTGCTCAGCCTTGCGGGGAGGGAGGGAGGGTGGTTGCACACCGTATTTTGGTGCCCGACCTCCTGGCTGGATGTTTGAACCACCAGCAGAGGAGAAGAGCAGAAAAACCAACGTGGCTTGCAGCTGGGGCAGGGTAAGGCTGGCTCCACCATGCCTGCAGCGTGGAGAAAGGGGTGGGATGGGACGGGGGGCTGCTGCAGCAGGCAGGGTGCCCGTGGTTGGCACCAGCTTGAGGGCTTGTCATGGAATCACAGAACGGTTTAGGTTGGAGAGGACCTGTAGGATCATCGAGTCCAGCTGTGCACCCGTCACTGCCAAGGCTACCACTAAACCGTGTCCCCAAGTGGCACATCTGCACATCTTTTAAATCCCTCCAGCGATGGTGACTCCACCACTGCCCTGGGCAGCCTGTTCCAAGGCTTGACAACCCTTTAAATGAGGATATTTTTCCTAATATCCAATCTAAACTTCCCCTGGCATAACTTCAGGCTGTTTCCTCTCATCTTCCCTTCTCTTTGCAGGCATCTGTTGCTCCCTGTGCTCTACACAGGGAAATCCAGAATTCTTTGGTGTTTTCTGGCAAAGCTTAAGCCCTTGAAAAACTCAGAGCTGCCAAACTTCTCCTGCAGACACTGGAGATTTCTGCAGAATCTTTTTTTTTTTATGCCTGATGCAGAGGCTCAGTCCAGGGCAAGACAAAATTTAGCCCTTACTCATTGCCTGAGCCAAAAAAAGCCAAGGAGACAAACTCCTAAGTGGGTGCCTGTGTCAGCCTGGCAGCCTGAGGGCTCCCAGCCCTGCAGGGAGCTTTTGGGAGAGGATGGAGAGGGCTCTGCCATCTGAGCAGCTTTCCCTTTCGTACTCACTGCCAGCCGAGTGACTCATCTGAGGGGTTTGGAGGTTTGATGCTAAAGGAACTTAATAAGTTTGCTGTGTAAGATCCTTGTTGCAACAGCACACAGATACGTTGTACCTGGCAAAGAGAAAGTTCTGAGCTGGTGTCACCACTGGGAATTTTATTTTTTTTTTTTTTTTTGGAGTGTTTCTTATCTGGTTTTAGTTTATTAACTAGTTCAGAAAGTCCAAATAGTAATAATGATATTCTCTCCCTTAAAGGTGTGATGCAGCCTCCCTTTATGCACATGCATATCTTAAAGGCTAAATGAGAAGTTAAACTTTGGCAGAAAAAATGAATGCCTAAGGGAGGAATAATAAGGCTCCCATCATCTTGCAAGCATTTAAAGCATGGGTGAGTTTTGTTTCTTGTGAAAGAACCACTGATGTATGAACTAAAATTAACCTTTTCCGTAGTAAGGCAGTAGGGAAGTAAAATACATACCTTGTATTAATTTATTTTTAACTTGATTTGATATGTGTTCCAGTTAAACAAATGGTGGAATAACAAATATTTGTTTATAACCCCACAGGAGCTGCAGATCTCACCCTGAGTGCGTGCACTATAGATGTATTGATATACACAAGTATTTATTTCAGCAAATAATGTAGAATACAAATTAGAATAATATTAAAAAAAAAACATTTCCAGTTTATATAAACCAGAAATTTAACACATTGCTTTTTTTTTTTATTGAATGAAATGCAATTGCTATTTTTTGTTTATTGAATGAAATGCAATGAAGTCCAGAGAAACAGGGGCAAGAAGTACTTATGCTGCCTGAATGTATTTTTTTTTCCTGTAGTGTGTTTTATTGGGATTTCTGTGCAGCTTCTGGGAAATACCTGATTTAATACAGTGACAGAAAAAGACATTTAGAAATTCCCATGTAACAGATCTGATCTGGATGTTTAGAAATCCTGCTGTGAATCCATTTCACCTGCCAGGAGGACATATTAAATAAGCAGCTACTCTGCATGGAGCTGTTCTTGCCAAGGACAAATCTGAAGAATTTAAACAGCACCCATGGATAATGTGTCTCCTTTCTTTTTGCATGGATTTCAAGTTTAATCATTTAATAGGGATGTTATTCCTCCTCTCCATTAGTGTGCCTCACTCAGCTGTGTTTATGACTCTGCAAAATTATTTTATTTATTAGGAGCTTTAAAATCAGAGATAGCTTTACTCTCATATCATTAGCTTGTTTTCAATTGCGTGTTTTCAATTCCACTTGATTTGATTTACTTTTTTTGTTATCATAAAAACACAGACATAAGAATGGACAACTTAAAAGAATAAAGAAAAATTGACCACTTCCAATATTAGACCAACAACTGAGATGTTCTGTAAAGACTGGCAATTTTTAAAAAATGCATTTACAGAAATTTTGCAAAATAACGCAAGTATTTTTTTGTCATATAGAATATATATTCTCTACATATTATATATTCTATATGGAACATATTAGAATATGATCTATATAGAATAGAGATGATATATATGATATATGTAATATAAAATATGAAGTTAATAATAATAATGATAATAATAATAACAACAACAGACTATTGCAACATGTAATTTTTTTATCTCTTTTGCAATTCCTTGCCCAATGATTCATGAGAATGAGCACAACATAGCATTTTGTACTTTAACCCATAGATCTGCAAAACACTCCTTGTCCTATGCAAAAGCCTTTTTATTTTGACCAAATTTTGTGGTGTCTTCTTTTGTCATTTAAGATGGCACTGTATTTACTGCTGAAGTGAGGGTTTGGCGTTATCTATAAAATCCCATTACTTTCCCCTCTAGGTATGGATGTTCCTTGCTACAGGAAGGAGGGTGGCAGTGGGAGACAGGAGGAGGCTGATCCGTCCTTGGAATGAAACGAGGAACAAATTCGGGACCCTCATTTGCCAGGACATCGTGGCTGAAGTGATGCTGTGTCAGGCACTGCCATCACCTGTATCTCTCTTTCCATGGATCCAGGGATCATGACATTAGCAGAGATGCACAGAAATACTTTCCCTTCAGTTTTCATGATGGAAATATTCCCTTTGGCCCCACACGCCACAACATTACATGGTACCCCTGACCCTTGGCTGGCATCATCACTGTGCTCTCGGCATGGAAGCTGCAGATATCAGAGGGCTGGGCTAAATTGCTCACACATAAAAGCATCTTTTTTTTAGTGTTTCTGTTTCTTGCTTATATACGCCCCAGGAAAAGGTCTGTGAAATGGGAGGGGTTTTTCTCCCGTTGGTTCTTGTAGTTGTGAACCTGCAGCTAAAATCTCTCCCAGGTTCACTGACTAAAGCATCCTATTGATGATTATAGAAATTTGTACCATTTTTTTCATAATTTCCATTGGTAAACTGCCCAAACCTGTGTTTCAGCAGACCAGGCAGTATCCTTGGCTGTTGCTCTCCCCTTTTGTTTTCACTGCACACGTGTGATCTGGACTTTGGGTGTTTGGGTTTTTGTTTTTTTTTTTTCAAATTACAAAAGAATAATGAAACCTAATTGGGGAATTCAGACATTGAGCATATTCTTTGCTCCAGGTGGGCAGAGAACCGAGGGGTAAATCCCTACCCTTTGAGCAGGTGTTGTTAAAGTTGGGATGAGTGGCTGAAGTCTATCAAGACAAGATGGTGCTGTCTCAGGGGGTTTCAGTGAGGGTCAGACACAGTGGGGATATCCCAAGAGTGGAGATGGTGGAAGGAGGAGTGGGCTGGGCAGGATTATCCCTGAGGCTGCTCATCTTCCCATGGGAGAGGAGAATTGAGCTGTGCAGCCTATCTTTTATTGCCCAGACCAGCCCTGGCTGCTTGGCCATGGGAGGCCACCTCCTGCACTGACTGAGAGGTGGGAGAGCTGAACAAGGTATAGACACTGGGGTCAGGACACCTCGAGCTGGGATTTCAAAAGGAGCTGCAGGGAGAGGGAAACCCCTTGTTTTTTAAAGAATAAACCTTTGCCCATGGGAAGTTTCAAAGGGCTTTCCTTACAGCTGTCTCGTAAAAAATACATAATCAGAAAAACCATGTGGTGCTGGGGCAAAGCTCTGTGCACTACTTACAGGGTAGGAAATGATGGATTTAGTTCTTAGATGCTCAGAGGCCCCTCCCTACAGCATCTGTGGTGGGATGGGGTCTGGACCCTCTGGCCCCTGCACCCATCAGCTGGGTATCCTTGGGTGAGTGTCACAGCCTGGGAAAGCTGGCTCACCACCATCCACTGTTGACTTTGTTACTGCATAATTTAGGGCAAGCACCCACAGCTGGGCTTGAGACCCAGCTCTCCAGGAAAACCATTAATAAAGTGGAAAGTGGGAGATCCCTGTGACTGGGAGGGAAGGGAGAGGAAGGCCAGAGTGATGCTGCTCTGCCACTGTGATGCTTTAAACCCACAAACTTGTCCTAAGACTGTGTTAGCTGCAGTGCAGGGGACTCTGGAATCACACCAGCCCTTGGCTTGTGGGCAGCTGTAAGGACAATGCAAGGTGCAGGACAGGAGATTCCTGCTGCTTCCTCAGCATTAAAATTAACTGCTGGCTTTCCATCCCACACTGGGGACAGGAGGTATCTGGACCACCTTCTCCTTGCCCTCATTGTAGCTGACACACCAGCCTTGTGCTGGTGCCTGTGTTCCACCCTCAGGTGGAAATGCATCAGAGAACAAATGCCCGCTGCCTCTGCTCAGAAAGGTGCCAAATTTCCAGCCCCACATCTGCCTTAGAGCCCCAGGCGGCAGCTGAGCCTTGGTAACATCCCTGGGGAGAAATGCCCTGTTTCTGGCATCGCTCAGGGCTCAGCACACACAGACATCCCTCAGGGCTCAGCGCACATGGACATCCCTCAGGGCTCAGCAGGTTTGGGCTCAGCACACATGGACATCCCTCAGGGCTCAGCAGGTTGGGGCTCAGCACACACGGATGTTGTTTATAGGGCTCAGCACACATGGACATCCCTCAGGGCCCAGCAGGATTTGGGCTCAGCACACATGGACATCCCTCAGGGCTCAGGAGGTTGGGGCTCAGCACACACGGATGTTGTTTATAGGGCTCAGCACACAGGGACATCCCTCAGGGCCCAGCAGGATTTGGGCTCAGCACACATGGCCATCCCTCAGGGCTCAGCAGGACTGGGGCTCAGCACACATAGATATCAATCAGAGCTCAGCAGGATTGGGGCTCAGCACACACGGGTGTTGTTTGTAGAGCTCAGCACACATGGCCATCCCTCAGGGCTCACCAGGACTGGGGCTCAGCACACATGGCCATCCCTCAGGGCTCACCAGGACGGGGGCTCAGCACACACAGCCGTCCCTCAGGACAGCTCCCGATGGCCGCTGGGCTCAGGGCCACCCCCTGCCCGCCTCTGTGTGCTCAGAGATGGTGTTGACCTTCAGGCTGTGCCAGGTGCTCGGCCTTGTGCGCATGGCTTTGTCTGGTCCCCGTCTCCCACTCTTGGCTGTTTGCAGTCTCCTGTGGGAGAAAACACCCTCCCGGATCTGCTACCCCCTGGAGCTGCTTTAACTCTTCCTTGGGCAGAGGCCGTGGTTCCTTGCACACCGCACAGCCACGTCCCTCATCGAGCAGGGCCACAAGACACCAGCCTGCAGAGCACAATGACCCAGTGATACATTCACTTTCGCTATTGAACATGAAGGGTCTTTACAAGCTGCACAGGGACCTGCCCCTGCCTCATCCCTGCCAGCTGCTCTCGGAGTGTTTGTTACCAAAATCTTATGAATCAGCATTAGAAAGAGCAAAACAAAAGCTCACAGCACCTCCCCAGCCCACCTGAATCCCTTTGGTACCCCAGCCCCCTTCCCCCTGTGCAGAGCCAGTCGTGGCGTTTGCCCTGCCCAGTCCCCTTTGGGAAGTGCTCAGGATGCTGTGGAATCCAGTTGGGTCCTTCCACCAGTCAGGAGAATCTTAAAGCTGTGGACTGTGGCAGGAAGCAATGTCTGTTCTGTGGTGGAAGCCCACGTCTGTCCCCTGTAATGTCCTTCCTGGGTGGTGTCCAGGCAGTGCTCAGCATCGTGCAGGGGAGGGGCTGTCCGAGGTACGGGGGCAGCCGGTGGGATTTATCGCCTGTGGATGCGAAGCCACAGCCTGCGCTTCAGACCTGGGGAGAGACAGTGTCCATCAGTCCCAGCACCCCTCCCAGCTCCCCGTCCCCGCTGTCCCAGGGCCTGACACCCCTTGTGGTCCCCCAGGGCTGGCAGGATGCTTACGGTGGAGGCGGTGGGCAATGAGGACCAGGCTCAGCAGGAGGAGCAGGACACCAGCTGCCAGCGGGATCCACACCAGGGGACTGCAGGGACCTGGAGAGGGGGAGAGAACTCAGCACCTGGTACCCACCTGCCCTGGCAGCTTTGGAGAAGGGAGTGTAGGGTGGGAAAGGGAGAAAAGCAAGGCAGGTCCTCAGAGGAGGGGTGGACGATGTGACCATATGAAACATCCTTTGAAGGATGCATCACAGGATCACAGAATCACAGGATGGGCAAGGTTGGAAGAGACCATTGGAGGCCATCTGGTCCAACCTCCATGCTCAAGCAGGATCATCCTGGATGGCCCTGGAATTATGTCCAGATGGCTTTTGAATTTTTCCAGTGAGGGAGACTCCACAACCTCTCTGGGCAACCTTTTTCAGTGCTCAGTTGCCCTCACAGTAAAGAGGGCAATGTGGGGAACGAAGCTCTGAGGTCACGAGAGCCCAAAATGAGACACATCCTGGCCCCTAAGTGTGTGTATATCCCAGAGAATCCCTCCTAAAGGCAGAGTCAGCTCCATGCAGAGCAGTGGGTCCAGGTGCCCCCTGACACCCACAGCTGTGGGATGACCCTGTGGTTGCCCTCAGCCCAGGACAAACTCCAGCTGAACCCTGGGGACCCCCAGGAGCTCAGCAAACCCCCTTTGCAAGGCAGCCTGAGCCGAGCCCGTGCCATACCTCTCCTGCTGGCAGCTCTGCTTTTGGTTGTGTACTGCACAGGCTTTTTGGAGACTGGCGCCTGCGTGGTCTTCAAAGGCAGAGGCAAAACATCAACTGGGGGATAAGGACAAGAAGAGGATGGTCAGTGTGGTACTGAGTGCAGCAGAGACCCCAAAGGGCAGGTAAGAAGGGCTGGGAATTCTCTTCCTTAAGACTTGTCTGATCCAGTGACCCCCACAAAGGGCTGTGTCACCCAGAGGGGAGGAGAACTTGACCTGAGCCTCTTGGTGGCCGCAGAAGTTGCCAAGAGCTTGTCAAAGTGTTAATAAAACAACAAACTAGGAAAAGAAGGGCAGAAGGGCTAAGGCAGAGAAAAACCCCAAACTTCTTTGAGCTACATTTACTGCCATGCACCATCTCATTAGTGTTGCAGGAAATCAAGGGTAGCAGGAGATTTCAGTAGCAGTGGAAGGTTTAAAGGGATCCCTGGATCTTTTCCTTATTCAGATTGCTCTAGTCTTTGCTCAAAATGGGATTTTTAATTTTTTTTTCTGCTAAAATGAGGGCAGGATTTCTTGTGGTGTATCTGAATTACAATGGAGCACATTCAACTCTCAGTAAAGTTGGCCAGGAAAATATTCCAGTATTATCAGTAAATAGTTGTATGTCTGACTACTCAAACCACACTTACGCAAAATTTTAGGTGATTCAAAACTATGTTTTTCTGCTTCTATCCAGGTTGGAAGTTCCTACGGAAACTACTGTTCTTTTACATGAAAAAATGAGACATCAGGGGCCTGGGATTTATCTGCACAACTTCTCCCTTATATCATAACAGACTTGAAGTACTAAAAGAAAAAAAAAAAAAGAAAACATCCAGCAAAGCCCGAGTCCTCCCAGAGCACCTGCTGTTTTTCAGTTTTTAATTGGAGTGTCCTTGATCAAGCTGAGTTGCAAGCCTGTTTTTCATGCTTTGCACAGAGATATGTGCCCAGCTGATAAAAAACAGGTCTCCTTTATCTTAAACCAGTTTTCTCTAAGACAGCAAGAATCCAAAAGGGATTTCTCAGGCAGTTCAAGGTGCAGGGTATACTTGCTGAAAAAAAAAAAAAAAAGAGACAGAAAAACGGGGAGACTGGGTCTTCTTTGGAGTCAGAAATGTAGCTGCATTTTGATTAAATACGTTATTTGACTCCCTTAAAGTCTGCAAAAAAAAAAAAAAA
>VWZG01003662.1:28362-70793 GCA_013396735.1 Grallaria varia
AAAAAAAAGGGACTGAATCCTGCTTCAAATATATTAGTTTTTCTACATCAACTCCTGCTCTGTGGTCAAGGGGAAAATGGGCTCAAAGGGCTTCTGTATGACCCAGATGTCTGTAAAGCATCTCTCCCCCAATGCCACCTGCAGACAGCTCTGATTTGTGGTTGGAGCTCAGCAGGCACAGCAGGTTGGGAGCCTGGAGGAATAAATCCCATTTCAGTCCTTTATGTGAAGGATGGGCTTGAAAGTTGCTGCCGGACCCACCCCAGAGGTATGAGGGGTGATGTCCTCTGGCCTCGATGCTGCTCTTGTCACTGGGAGGGAGGGTAAGGAAGAACTGTGCCATGGAAGGACCTGGAAGCACATCCATCCTCTCATCCGGAATACAGCAGAGGATGAGAAATTCACAAGGCATGACAATATCAGGGGCCGAGGGTCTTCCCATGGAAATCCTAAACCACTAGGAGCAACGTGGTGATCAAGGCATGACCACAGCAGAGCTACAGCTGAAGGCAAAAGGACTATCACATGCAGTTGAACTAAAATTTAGCTATTTTCTCTATGTTCTGCTTTATCCGGTCTCACAGATCTCTTCAGAAAACCCCCAGAGCTCTAGCCTTGCATCTTGAAATTGGGAAGAGACTATGAACATACACCACCTCTCACCCAGGGGACCTTGTCACAGGCTGCTGGTGGCACATTTTGGAACCCTGGGGCGGGGGAATGCTTACCCACACCGAGCCGTGTCCCGCTGCCCAGGAAGAGCTGGAAGGACTGGGAGACGGAGCAGTAGTAGGTGCCGTTGTCCGAGGCGTGGAGGTTGGTGATGTGCAGGCTGTAGGAGGTGTGGGTACTCACCCCGTGGACACTGAACTTGTCCTGGCTGATGTTGGTGCCATACACGGCTTTGCCCAATGTGTTGGAAAACATCAAGAACTCAAAAATTTGCCTCTCCTGGCTCCAGCGGTACCAGTACACGCCGGCATGCTCCTTCTTCAGCTCACAGAAGATTTCTGTTTTATTGTTAGTTTGGGCTAAAATATGTTCTGGAGTTTGGGACAAGAGTAGATTTGTACAGAAACCTGAGAAAAAAAGAGACAGGCATACACAATTATTTTCTTTTCACAGAATCACAGAATATTCTGAGTTGGAAGGGACCCACAAGATCATCTAGTCCAACTCTTAGGCGAATGGGGATCAAACCCTATTGTTACTAGCACCATGCTCTAACCAACTGAGCTGATCTCACTGTTTCATTATTTTTCTGCCATGCTAAGTACAGATTTTTTAAATGTTTTTTATTTAAATTAGTAAAATCAAGTAGTCACAAAACCAGGGGATCACACAAGCAAGAAACAGGAGCAGCTTTATCAGGATGCTCCCTTAAGTCCCTCAGAGGCCTTTTGGGGTTCCCTAAGTACTTTTTGGTCAAGCTTAGTTATACAGGTAGAGTTTGCCCTGTAAACAATCATCTAGGGAGGAGGCCCAGTGGCAGGGAGAGGGATGGAGGGGTGGTTTTGAGGGTGTATGTGCAGGGAAGGTCATCCCCACCTGCTCCTGGGGATGCCCCTCTCCTGTCCTCCTTTTCTCTCCGTTTTTTCAGAGAAGCTTCACCCCAAATTTTGGAGTGGATGCCCCTCTCCTGTCCTCCTTTCCTCTCTGTTTTTTCAGAGAAGCTTCACTCAAAAACTGGTTTTTTTTTGAGTCTCTTAACTTACTCTCCAGATTTTTCTTTCTAACAGATGCAACACCAATAAACATCTCGGGTGCAGAAAAAAAGACCAAAAAATGTGCAAAACACCTCAAAATGAGCCAGTTTTACATCAGTTTGCAGACGATATTATTTTTCACAGGAATTTTGAGACATTGGGGAAGGAGAGGGAGTGAGGGGCAGCGGTGGGGTTCAAAGCTTGGGTTTGGCATCACATCACCCTGTTTGGGCTTTGCAGCTTCTGTGGAAATTATCGCAGCCGTGTTTGGCCCAGATGTGAGCGGTGCCTGCGTGAGAGCGAGGATGTGTCCTTGTGGAATGGATAACAGGTAACTTGTGATCCTTCTGTTCAAAAACAGTCCTGCAAAGCTGCAGATACTCTGAGACAGAGTGAAAAACAGCCCTTGGCAGATAAGGATGGTCTTGCTTCCCCCGTCTCTTTCCCAGGTGTGTTTTAAAGCTGTGTAAAGAGCTCTGCAATACATGGTTTTTGTCTTGTTTTTCACCTTCAAATGTCCCTTTTCCTTCAAAATCCCAAAGCTGCTTACAGTAGATGTTGCAGCTTCATGCAGCCCTGCAAACCCAGTGAGGTGGGAATGGGTTGGCATGACCTGAGAACACCTGAAGCCAGCAATGTGGCACAGGGCCCTGGTGTCCCCCATGTCCCCAATGGGACAGGCAGAGGAGAGGGCTCTGGTGGCTGACACAGGTCCAGAACCTTCCTCTGTCCCTGCTCTGGGTCATCCCCATCACTGCAGAGCCCTGATATTGCAGTGCCAAAATTCAGGTGTTGCATGTCAGCTGCAGCACTCCACCACATCCTCTGGCTCTGTGACAATATCAAGGTCTCCTTATTGTTAAAATACAGAATTTTCAGGGTTTAGGGTGCAAGTCTCCCAAACTTTGTTCTGGCAGACACCTGTGTGGTTTTTCAGGGGGTGAAATGTGTGTGGCCACGGGGGCTTCAGGATGCCCTTGGCTGTCCTGAGGTCTGGCTGGCATGGGAAACTTAACTCTCCATGGAAAGCTTTTCTGTGAGATTATTAGATGAGTCAGAAAGGATGAAAAGGGATCTTGGAAAATCCCAGCTAAGTCCCAGTGGTCAAGCTCCAGCAGGATAAGCTGGGATGGAGCCAGAGCAGAAAATGTCATCCTCAGTAATACATTCACCCCCAAAAACCTCCCTGCTCCCTTTCCTGGTGTATATCCAGGAGGACCACAGGGAATCACCAGGATTGCACGTGGTTGGCCAGACCGGCCTGCAGCACCTTAAAAATGGTCTCTTTTCCCTTTACATGTGCAAAGCAAACTCTCATTTTCTCAGCTGGCTCCCCACCGTATAGATCTATATCATAGCAGTGCCTGTAAGGCAGCGTGGTTTTATTATACAATTCCAGCTGTGGCCCTTGGGAAATACTCAGTCTTTGGATGATTTAGAGGAAAATTTGATGTGATGTTTATTGTCTTCGTGTTACACAGGCAGCATAGACAGGTTCTATTTTAACCTCTCCATCAGCAGCTTCCTTATAGCCCATCTGCACTGAAGGTGCAGTAAAAACTAACTCTTGGATAGTTTGGTGTCTATACCATTATTTATTGAGCTCTGAATAGAATATAGAATAGAATAGAATAGAACAGAGTCTTTCAGCTGGAAGAGACCTACAGCAGATCCCTAGTCCCACTGTCTGACCAGTTCAGGGCTGACCGAAAGCTAAAACATGTTATTAATGCCACGATCCCAAATTATGCGATGACAGGTAATAATATCCCATAGATCTACACTACACCTGTATATTTAAACTTCCATCATCCAGATGCTGTGCAATGCACCCCGGGTGCTGGAGTGGGGTGGAGGAGAGGATCCAGCATCATTTTAGGTGCCCTCAACCCCTAAGAGACGTGTCCCTCTTACCTGGGATCTGGAGGCAGATGCAGAGATGGAGCCATGGCCGGGCCATGGTGGTGGATTCGGCGATGGAGGCGTTTGTGCCAGCAATCACCTCCTGCTGGAAGGGCTGGGGCTTCACCTCAGGATGTTCTTCCCCGTCTCGGCACAGATGTCTCACCAGCAGCTGCCAAAGAGCAGCTGCCACGGCAGCACCTGAAGCCTCGGCACAGCGGCTTCTTCCACACTGAGCCCCAAATCCAGCAGTGCCCAGGGTACCCTTAAATCCCCTTTAGGAAAATTTAAAACAAGAAAAAAAGAAAAAGGATTGATTTTTTAATTATGATTTCTTTGTATTTCACCATGCAGTTATTCTTCCTTCTTTTAATCTACTTCTATGCTATTAAAAAATGACTAACGCAGGAGCTTGGCATTAAAGACAAAAGAAGAATTTTGGCTGGTTTCTTCTGTGTTGAAATCAAAAAGTGTCCAAAATAAGGGAAAGATGCAGTTTGATCCGTGGGGTTGTTTTCTTCAGCAGAATTTTTAGCGGGAGGTGTTTTTCTCTGGAAAATGCTGAACACAAGACCAACCCACCATAAAGCAGAGACGTGAGGCATCACAGAGAACTTTGAAGTCAAGAGCAAGAAACCTCAAACAAATTTGTGGCTGCAATACCACAAAAATAAGGAAATTCTGCTGGGGCTCCCCACCTCACAGTGTGTGCTGCTTTGGTAGCTGTGACAACGCTCTGAAATATGTAGAAATATTGAAATGATAAAGTATCAGAATGGCTTTGAAATACCTTTGTGAGGGAGAGGTTTGAAGCACTTGAGGTTTAGGATTCAAAGAAGAAAGAGCATGATGTGAAATTACAGGGGTGAACTGGTGTCAGCAGCCTTCAATATTTCCATGTTTGGAGAAAAAGCATGTAAATTATTTATGATTTTTATTTATTTACTGCCCTCTTGGCTCTCAAGTGAGGTTCAGTTTTCTTTTATGTCCCCTGTTGCTGTCCTGGGTTTCTGTTGTGCAGACGCTTGTGGTCCTTACAGCACCCCAGCATCTCCTCAGTAAGGGGAGTCTCACAGGAGGGCACTGAGAAACGTCCCCCAGGGTTGAGCTGTCAGATGAAGAGGAAAAATGATCTTGCATCTTGTACACTGTAAGTTTTCAGTCCATTTTGTACCAGATTTTCCCATGTTGATGTAAGGCATCCTCCCCTCTTTTCTCTTAAAATTAATTTCCTGCTCGAAGCCGGTTGCTAACTGCGCAAGCCTTGCCACAAAGTGCTCAGCTGCTAAAATGTAGGGTGGGCTGAATCTCTCCTTAACTCTTTTCTGCCAGGAGAAAGTAATTGTAGTGTTTTCAAACCCATTTCAGTGCTTTTAAGCTCTTGTTTTCGGAGCTGAGCCCACGACATGGGGTGCAGCAATGCTTGTCTCTCTCCCCCTCACCTCCTGCTCATCTGTCCCTTTTTGTTTCACATCACTCCCAGATTGGGGCCTCTCTAGAATGGGGTGAAACACCCCTTTTTTGGGGGAAAGCGAGGGCAGGGAGTGCTTAATATGAGAAATGCCACGGCAAGTGATTTTTCCCTTTATCCCCCGTGGTGAAGTCAGTGAGCTGAGCCCAATTCCCGGCTGTTGCAATGGCTGTGTCCCTCCTTTCTCACTGCTGCTGTCACCTCGAGCATCTTCTGCCTTCCTGGCCAGGCCAAAAGTTTTCCCAGAGGTGGCTTTTGTCACCATTATAACCTTGGACATGGGGGTGTCACACTGGGATGATACCCCAGGATATTACAGCACCTTTAGAGATGTTTCCCCAGGATATTACAGCACCTTTAGAGATGCTTCCCCAGGGTATCACAGCACCTTTAGAGATGCTTCCCCAGGATACTACAGCACCTTTAGAGATGCTTCCCCAGGATATTACAGCACCTTTAGAGATGCTTCCCCAGGACATTACAGCACCTTTAGAGATGCTTCCCCACAGCATGGAACGAAAAAGGAATATGTGCAATGTAAAAGCATAGCATGTGTGCTGGAACAGGGATTAAATTAAATTTTTCCTTTGAAGCCGTTGTTTAAGCTCAGTGGAGCTGTTTACCGGCGGCCAGGCTGTTCCCAGGACTGGCTGTCGCTCCTACAAGAAAACACCTTGGAGGAGGGATGCTTTTGTCTGGCGCAGAAACCGAAGCGCTGTGGGAACGCGCAGGAGACAGCTGCTGTTTGTAACATCCCCACGCTGTTTGGGGCTGCTGTCCTGAGAAGAAAGTAGGGGAGGAAAAAAGGGCGTAAGTTGATCTGATCTGTTCACACAAGCAGGATTTGTTTGTGACCTTGCTGGGGCGCAGCGGCTTCTGATCACGAGTGTTTGGCTCACGGCTGGACCAGGATGGGGGGGGGGGGGGGGATCTCTGAATTTTGGTGCTTTTGCACAGTTTCTGGGGAAATTTTATTCTTTTTCTGAAATCAAAGACCACCATACCTGTTCCTAGCCCAGCCAACTCCCGTGGCCCCATCCCAGTGGGAAACAGCCCCTCTTCTTTTCCCCAGCCCTCATCCTGCCCACCTCACCACACTGGCACTCATTCCTGGTGCTTTCACCAGCTTTGTTACATTTCTTACTCTTCCTTTTCCCTCTGTGATGGGTTTCCTACAGCAAACTGTTTGTCTTGGGCAGCTGGAGCAGAGCATTGGGGTAACAGAACTGGGTTTACAGCCAAGAAGCAGGACCCAGCTGGGGTTTCACCTCTGTCAAACTCCCGTGTTGCAGCAGAAGTAACCACAGCTGGGCTGTGACTTCCAGGCTAAGGAAAACAGCTGGGAGGAAAACAGCTAAGGAAAACAGCTGTGACTTCCAGGCTAAGGAAAACAGCTGGGAGGAAAACAGCAGGAAAATGCATCCTCTCTGGGGGCTGCAAGGGCTGACTTTCGGGGTTGGGGAAAGTTCCTCAGCCTCAAGTCTGGTCCAACACAGTCCAGCTGAGCAGTACCTGGAAATAAGGTCCTGGTAGGGATAATGGGGTGCACGACAGAAACTCCCCAGGACTCAAGCAGCCACATGTGAACATTTTTTTCCTTTTTTAATTTTTTTTAAATGGTTTTGTTCCAGGTAAGGGTATAGCTTCTGGAGTCGTACAATAGGGGTAAAAGCAGTTATGAAAATGACAGCATTTTCACTAAGATCACAGAATCACAAAATATGCCGAGCTGGAAAGGACCCACAAGGATCATCGAGTCCAACTCCTGGCCCTGTGCAGGACTCTCCCCAGCCTTTTTCTTAGTGTGATAACAGAAAGAAATCAAAAGCAAAACAAGTGGGTCAAGTTTTCTAAACCGCTCCACGCTAAGATGTGGTTTGTAGGATGAGGTTGGGGGGGGGGCCCATTTGCCTTTGCAGGTGCAGATTTACAGCTGTAATTCAACTGATGCAATATCACAGCTGGGAGTCCTGATATGTTGTGGGTTTACCCCCAAGGTACATGTCACTGTATGATGAGCTGGGCTGTGGAACGGAAAAATGCTGCTTTTAAAGACCAGATGCCAAAATGGATCTAAATGATGAACTGTGTAAATTTTCCTGCCATTTCACCCCTTGCCCACAGCAAACAGATCCGTGCCTGGGGGGGGTGGTTCGGGGGGACTCTGTGTGTCACAGGTGCCAGGTGTGAGCCCCTTGTGTGACCTCCCGCCAAAGCCCGGGTGCTAATGGGGTGTGCAGTAAAATAAGGGAGCCATGGGGGTGTTTGGAAGGATGGACAGGGAGAGGACAGGCTCCATCTCTCCCTCTTCAGGACACTTGGTGCAAGCAGAGGCCAGCATGAGTGAGCGGTGACTAATCCTGGCCCCCCCCAAACAGATAAGGGGCAGAGCAGGTGCTGCTGTTTGATTTCAGCTTCCCATAATCAATGTTGAAGAGGATAAGGAAAGACAGGGGAAGTGTCCTTGGGAAGGCAGCAAGTGGAGGAGGAAAAGCCACCAAGGAACTAAACACAGGTGTTATCAGCCCAAAACAAGAATCTGCCATGGCTATAAAAATCACCGGGCTGAGACCTCGGCACCACCTTTACCTTAAAGGTGCCAAATCTGCCGGAGCTCTGCAGCAGCTGTCTTCAGGTTCCCGGGACTGCCAGGACGTTCAGCCAAGGATTGGTGAGATCTTATTGTTGGGGTCCTACTCCGTCCCTCTTTGCTTCACCCTCTCCCGCTCCCCTTCCCCGTCCCCTTCCTGGGATCTGGTGGGTTGCGGCAGCTGCCGGCCCGGTTGAGGCCACCCTTTCCCACCTTCCCTTTGCCTTGTGCTTGGGTTCGGCATCCCTCCGGGGGGCTTTTTGGAGGGGCGGGTCGCGGGGTCGCAGCCTTGCTCCGTGGGTGGGTGGGTCGGTTGGCAGTGCTGGTGTTATGGTAGCTTCACCCTGAGACTGAGGCGCCTCAGATCTCGTCCCCCGTCGCTATGATGACTGACATCGTTAGCAGCTGGAAGCTGGAGCAGTTCGTGCTCCAAAAGTGTCTCCCCGCAATCTGGTCTCCAGGGTCCTTCCAGGGCCCGGAGGCGTACCAGCAGCTGTGCCAGCAGTGGGAGAGCTGGTCGGAGGAGAACAAAAAGCCCAAACCCACAAACAAGTGCAAGAAGCGAGCGGCTTTGCAGGGTTTGTTGATGGTGGGCAGGGAGTTGTCCAGGTTGCTTAAGGAGGCTCTTGAGAATGTGCAGACCTTGGAGCAGGACAAGGCTGAGCTCAAAATGCAGGTGGACAACCTGCGGGCGGAGGTGCAGGGTTTGTGTGGGGACTCCCTGCGTAGCGCGGTGGAGATCACCCGGCTGGAGAGCAAGCTGGGGTATGAGAAGCTGAAAACAGAGGAGCTCAAGAAGGAGGTGGGCAAGTGGATCGGGGAGACCCACGATGCGCAGAGCGCGGTTCGGGCGGTCCTGCAGGACGTCCAGCGGGACCGGGGAACTGGCCCAGATCACAAGGTGTGCCATGCCAAGATCCAGGAGCTGGAAGCAGAGCTGGGGGTGTCCAGGGGCATTGTGGCTGCCATCAAGGGCAAGAGGAGCCAGATCGGGAGTGGCGAGGGGGAGGACTCCATGGATGCGCACCCACCCCACTATGATTATGAGGATGATGTGTGGGGTGCCAATGGCCCCACCAGGCCATCCCCTTATGCCCCCCTGCGGGAGGAGGTGTGCCAGCTGCAAGCAGGGGAGGCAGAGGTTTCCAAAGACAAAAAACCCCCCCATGATGAGCCAGTCACCCACACCCCACTCCAGCCCATAGACACCAATAGGGCTATGATCTGGTTTACCCCTGAGCAACTCAAGACAGTGGGGAAGATGCTGGGGCCACTGTCAAAGGAGACAGCCATCAACTGGCTCTCCAAGGCCCAGCGTCTGCCCAAGTGCCAGAGCGGCAACTTCGTGAGTGACCTGATAGATGTTGTGAGGAAGTGCATGAAACCAGATGATTTCGCGGCACTGCCAGGGGATGTGCAGATGGGCAACGTCCAGGATATCAGGGACGTCCAGCTGGCTGTGCTGAAGGTGTACTTCCCAGAGGTCAACCCCTTAGTGCTCTTCCACCAGGAGAAGCAAAACCCTGAGGAGCGGCCAGATGCCTACATTAACCGTAAGAAGATGCTCTACCAGATGGCTGGGCTGCCTGGCTCAAAGGACTCCACTCTCAATTTTGACAGGCCTGAATTCAAGGAGCCGCTGGTGGTGGGACTGACACCCCCACTGAGGGTGATTGCTGGTGGTGATGCGGCCAAAAAGCCCCTCTCGGAGCTGGAGCAGATCCTGACCCAGAATTTTGAGCTGCAAAAGCAGGCATTCCCGGGGTACATGCTGGGGGGGAAGAAAGGGAAAACCTCGGCCATGCCTTTCCAAAATGGAGGGATGAGGAAAATGCAGGGAGACAACCGAAAAGATCCTGATTGCAAAGGGGGCTTGGGGAAGGAGAACCAGCAAGGGATGAGGTTTCAGAAGTCCAACCCTTGGCGGGCTGAGCTGAGGAAGCGCTTGATAAAATATGAGAAACAGGAAGACATTGATGGGTTGCCGGATGCGGAGCTTTTCCAAAAACTGGCCTTGCACGAGGCCAAAAAGCACAGCAGCTCCCACCCGATTGACCCGGGGTCTAAGGCTCAGCAATAGGGCTGCCAGGCACCTGCATCGCCCCTTTTTGTGGCACCGATTAAGACCGATTCATGGGGGCGCCTGATAGTTGATACAACTATTGGAGGAGGGGTGCTTGGACAAGTGATGTTAATTGATACTGGTGCCACTTATTCAATTCTGAATATGGCCCCCGGTAGAGCCGGGATCTTTCAAACCTCTGAAATTATTGATCTGACAGTGCCAAATAGCCACAATTCCCTAGTGCCATTCACAGGGCCCATACCCTTTGAAATTGGGGCTGCCAAAGGGTGTGAAAAATTTGGGAAAATGGAAATGAAGGGAAAGCCGGGAATTTTAGCCATCTCTTCACTGACAAAGATGGGGGTGGTGGTGGACCTGGCAAACCAAGCCCTGTTACAGTGCCCGCAAATTGATATGCCTGTCATCCCGGCGAGCCACAGGGTGATGTCAGTGAAAGCCCCCGAGCCCCTGGTCCACCCTGAGTGGGAGCCCCGGGTGAAACGGGTCACAGAGCAGTTCCCCCAGGTCTGGGCCAGGAACAAGCTGGACTGCGGACAGATTGATGCTGTCGTGGCAGTCAAAGGGCCAGATCCCCCCCCTCAGCTGCAGCCCTGGTACCCATCTGAGGCTGAGGACAGCCTGTGGGACACAGTCAAAACCCTGCTGGACCAGGGTGTGCTGGTGGAGCAGCAGAGCACCAGCAACGCCGTGGTGTGGCCCCTGCGGAAAGCTGATGGGAAAACGTGGAAGCTGACAGTAGACTTCAGCACCCTGAACCATGTCACCCCCCTGCAGACTTCCACAGTGGTCAGGTACCCTGACATCATGGCAGCCATCTCCCGGGGATCCGAGTGGTTCTCGGTGCTCAGCCTGACCAGCCCGTCATTTGCCATCCCCCTGCACCCCGAGTCCTGGCCCAAGTTTGCCTTCACCCTTCGAGGACGGCAATTTGCTTTCAAAAGAGTCCCCCCAGGTTTCCACAATGCCCCTGCCATCTGCCACGCGCACGTGATGAAGATGTGGGAGCGGCTCAGCCACCGGAGGAGTGTTCTGTCCTGTGTTGGTGACATCCTCATCCACACCCGGACAAAGGAGAAGAACCTGGAGGTGCTGGCAGAGGTGCTGGATGCTGTCCAGAAGACAGGTTTCAGGATCAATCCCACCAAGGCCCAGCTGTGCTGGAAGGAGGTGTCCTTCGTGGGGGTGACCCTGGGGGAGGAAGGGCGCTCGCTGGAAAAGCAGAGGGTCCAGCTAATACAGAAGTTGTCAGTGCCATCTGATGCCACCACCCTGAGGTCCTTCCTGGCTCTCCTGAGGTTATGCCGTGAGTTCATCGAGGGCTATGCAGAGAAAGCAGCCCCTCTCTGCCACCTCCTGAAGAAGAACACCCCCTGGGAATGGGGGCCAGAGCAGGATGAGGCAGTGAAGACCCTGAAGGAGAGTGTGGCGCAAGCCCCCATGCTGGCACATCCTCGAGGGAACAGCCCCTATATTCTGCAGCTGGCCTGCACGGGGAGGGGGCTTCAGGCCTCCCTGGGCCAGCAACACGATGCCAGTGTGCTCCCTGTTGCTCACGCCTCACGCCTCCTGACGCCAGCAGAGCAACAGTTCACCGACTATGAGAGGGAGGTTTTAGCCTTGACCTGGGCCCTGCAGCACTGGGAGTACCTGGTGGGGTCAGCCCCAGTGCTGCTGAGGACCTCCCATACCCCGGTGAGGTACCTCTTACTCAGGAAGGGCAATGAGGGTCCCCTGCGCCACCCCAGGATGGCCACGGCCAACTGGGCGCTGTCACTGACCACTAAGGAGATCCTTGGGGACCCCTCGCCCGGTGCCTACAGGGTGGTGATCAGTGGAGAGAGGGATGGGCAGGAGCTGGCAGGCCCCCTTGCTGAGCCCAAGCTGCGGCGGGCACCCCTGTTTGAGAGCAGCCTCAGCCTGGAGGAGGCCAAGGAGAGAGGCTACGTGGTGTGGTTCGTAGATGGGTCCAACTACCACGAGGGAGGGGTGCCCTACACGGGCTACGCCGCCATCAACTGGCTCACGGGGGAGGTGGTAAAAGGGAAGTGCCTGCCCCACTCCATCCAGGCTGCCGAGCTGGTGGCTGTGATGGTCGCCCTGGAGAATACACCGGCGGACCAGCCGCTGGCCATATTCTCAGACTCGGGTTGGGTGGTGCGTGTGGCGCTGGAGTGGCTGCTGGTCTGGAGGGAGAGGGACATGCAGTCTGCCGACGGCAAGCCCGTCACCTACGCCAAAAAGCTGCTGTACCTTGCAAGGCTGGCGGAGCAGAGGGCGTGCCCAGCCCAGATCATCAAGGTGAAGGCCCACAAGAAGGGAACAGAGGAGGCCAAGTGGAACAAGGAGGCAGACGCCAAAGCTAAGCAGGGTGCGAAGGAAGGGGTGATGTGGAAGGCCAGCAAGATTTCAGAGAATGGCCTTGTGTCGGTGGCTCCCAGCAGGCACTGGGAGAGCGTGGATCTGGTGGGCTTGCAGGCACAAGACCCCAGAGTCCGGGAGCTAGCACAGGGCAGGGAGTACAAGGGGTGCAAGGTATGGAAGGACATCTCAGGGCTGGTGCTGGCACGGAGGGAGGGGGCAGACTACCCAGTCTGGGTGGTACCTGAACTTGTCCGGACGGAGCTGGTGGCCCTGGCTCATGAGCAGGGGCATTTGGGGCCAGACAAGACCATGGTGAGGTTGCAGGGTGTTGGGTGGTGGCCCGAAATGAGAGAGGATGTGGAGAGGTATGTCAGCAACTGCCTGATGTGTGCAGCCAGCAATCCCGATGCCAAAGTGGCCAAAGCCCTCTTGGGCCACCAGAGGGTTTCTGGGCCATGGAGCAAGTTGCAGATGGAGTTTATTGGCCCCCTGCCCCAAACAGCCCTAGGCAACAAGTATTGCCTAGTGATCAGTGATAACTTTACCAAGTGGGTGGAAGCATTTCCGGCTCGAAACAACACGGCCAGTGCAACTGCAAAGATCCTGGTAGAGAATGTTTTCTCAAGGTGGGGCATCCCCAAGGAGATCGACTCAGAACAAGGCCAGCGCTTCATCGGAGAAGTCACAAAAGGGGTGTGCCAGGCCCTGGGAATCAAGCAAAAGCTCCATATCACAGGGCATTTCCAGAAGCCCATCTCAGCAGAGGGGTCCAATCAACCACTGAAGGCAGCACTGAGGAAGATCGTGAAACAGCAAAGAAAAGACTGGGATCAGAAGCTCCCGCTGACCCTGCTGGCATTACGGGGGGCCCTGGCATCTCAATCACTTTCTCCCCCAAAATTGCCTCCTACAAGAGACCCGAAGCTTCTGGAACACTGGTGGCAAGGAGGGGAGCCCCCGGATGAACTGCAGCCCCGTGTGCTGATGGACAGGTGGGTCCAGGACATGCTGAGGACAGTGCTAGCCACATACCATCAGCTTGCCTCAGTGCAGGAGACCAAAATCCCCAAGATGGATAAGCAGCTGGGAGTGCTACTGCGCCCCACGGAGTGGAACATGGGGGACCTGGTAATGTATCGAGGGGTTAGGGAGAAGAACCAGGTGCTGGAACCCCAATGGATGGGGCCCGTTAGGGTTGTGAACAAGGCCAGCCCCTTCGTGTACCAGGTAGAAATCAGAAAGGGGGCAAAAATGCAGGAAAAATGGCTCCATTCTTCACAATTAAAAGCATGGAAGGGAAACTAACGGGGCTGGAGAGCCCGCCTTGCTTATGTTTTGCAGATAAAGGAAAATGGAAGGCGATTGTGACCGGCGGGAAGGGCGAACTTCGCGGCATCACCAGCCTTGTTTGCGCTGCGGGGAAAATGCTTTCAAATTTGTGATTGCAGGATTTACTTTGCTTTCTGGTATGTGCATAGCTCTGAGCACCCAGTGTGCCCAACCAACGCATCAGCACCTTGGACAAACACTCATTTGTTCCCACTTAGAAAGGCGCCTCAGCGCCCAGGCCACAGCCCAGCCCAGGGTTAGGAGGTCCGCAAAAATTGGGACTGATTGGCCCTGGTCTCAAGCTCACATGAAATACACAGGAAGCATGGGCTTAAATTCTAACAGAGGCTTAAATTTGGCAACGGTGGTTATTCATGGGACAGAGGTGTACTTGGAAAATGAGTGGAGCTGGGATAGCACTAACAGAGTTCCACAGCTCCTGGGGATGGTGGGACAGCAGATAAAGGTGGGGTGCAGGCTAATTAACGGATCCGTTCACCAGCCAGTGACTCAAATCTCTGTAACTGAAGTAAAAACTGATAAGAATCAGAAAAAAACCTGTGCTGTGGAAAAATTGGACTGCTGGTACAACTTTACTTTGGTCCAGCCGGTCTTTGTGGTCTGCCTCTGGGCACACCACAACATGGGGCTGTCCTTTAAATTCCAGGTCAGCACCACGACACCTTCCTTTGCTGCCGTTAAGATCTCAAAGTGCCATTTTTTGGCCTGGCATGCAGCCCCATACGTTGAAATTGGCAACCAGGTAAAATTGGAAATCAAATACTCCCAGGAAAGTGTAACCGATCCGATGCAAATCAACGGCACCACCGTGACTGTAGCTGCCCCTAATGGCCACAAGTGGGTCATTCCAGTGATCTGCCTCAGTGAGAGCAAAACACTTAATAGATCTGAATTAGGTGCGGAGGCTTCGTGGTATAATCAGGATTATGGTCGCTGTCCACACCTGGTCATAACCCTCCAGGTTTGGTGTCGAGGAAACCTGAGCATAGAAATGTCCCATGAGCTTGGAGGAAAGTGGTGGATAGGAGGTCCTGAAGGGTTTAAAAAAGAGTTTTCCATCATTGCTGTCTTGCGCCCTTTTGTTTCCAAAATAGGTCCTTATGTAGTGAAGCAAAATCACATCCAAGAGCTGTTGACTGGGCCTGTCCGTTCACTGAAGAAGGTGGTGTTGTCTCTGTCCACTGTTAACATTTCCTCCTTCAGACCACACTGTGCCCCCTTCCTGTCCACCCTCCACACGGGCTGGCTGGCATGGCTGCACAGCCGTTCCCTCCAGGGCACCCGGGCCAGGAGAGACCTCCTGGCCACAGCGTTGGGAGGAGGAGGTGCTGGGCTGGGAGTCCTCAACAGCATGAACGCTGAGGTCTTGGCAAACAAGTTGGAGGCTGTCACCTCGGGTGTGCAGAACCTCCTCAAGCCTCTGAATTCATCCCTGAGCAGCCTCGGGATGGGGCAGTGGCTCGTGTCAGAGGTGCTGCCCACATGGGAACAAATGAATGAGAGAGATCATCAAGTGCTGTTGCGAGCACTGGGCATTGAGCAAAGTAATGTCTCCCTTGCTCTTAGCTGCATCCAGGCCCAGATGTGGGTGCAGAGTGTCGTTGCAGGTATCCTGAGAGACGGTGACAACGGTGTCCTCCCCACCGAGATCCGAAAGATTGTGTGGGATGCGGCCACAGAGAAGGAGCGACAGCTCCAAGCCTGGTGGAGGCTCGTCAACTTCACCCATGACCAGGCCCTCAACGTGGTCATTGCCTACGTCCTCACTGTGGCGGAGGCTCACATCGAAAAGGTCTACCCCATCGTGGCCCTGGGGGTTAACGCAAACGGGTCCGTAGTCTACCCCCTGGACCACCGCATGTGGGCGAGGGTGTCTGGTGGGAAATGGCAAACGGTAGATCTGGAAGCCTGCATTTTGGAAAGGGGGCTGGGATTCATATGCGAAGATGATGCCCTTAAGGCGAGTGACGTGTGCTTTGACACCAAAGAAGGGGTGTGTCATTTCGAGATCAGCCCCCAAAGCAGTAATAAAACCATGCTGGTGTACGTAGGGAAAGGGTGCGTGTGCTTCAGAACGATGTGTAAATACGTACAAATTAATGAAGCTTTTAATCAGACCGTGTTTAACCACTCGAACATGTGTGCTTGCAACGTAGCTACTATTAGAGGCTGTGATTTTGTGTATAAACCACCAGTGCTTACTAGCCAGTTGCTAATCAGAAACTACACCTTGTACCGTAGTGTAACCCCAACCCCCATAGGTATGAATTTGTCGCTTGTAAAAGAAATGTTAGAGCATGAAAATTTACAGCAGCTGTTAGAAAATGCCAAGGCCAAAGCTAAAAAGATCCTAATAACTGTTCACCATGATGGCAATGTTATAAAACAGGTAATGGAACGAATTAAGAGGGTGGGAGAACACCACTGGTGGGAAATTTTTTTTGGCTGGTCCCCCACGGCCACTGGCATTTTCAATGCGCTGTTGCATCCTGTTGTAGTTATAATGCTAATGCAAATCTGTGTGTGCTTTGCCATGGTAGTCACTTGTTACTGGATGAGGCAGGTGAGGCTCTGCATCGAAAGTCAGGTGAAAGAACTGGAGGTGGCCAAGCGCCTCCTACTATAGTCAAGGGCAAGACTGGGTTGGCCTCTGTGTTTGCCACCAAGAAGTACTTTTAGCTCCGCTGTTGGCTGCAACCCAGTAGGCGTTGAGCGGTGGGGACACATGCCATACCAGACCTTGATGTGAAGGATGGCCTCCTCTGTTATTAGAGGGCCACCCAGGAGAGGGCAGGCCAAGCAGCCTGCAGCTGGCATGAGTCACAGAATGGTTGAGGTTGGAAGGGACCTCTTGAGACCAATTTAGTCCAAACGCACCTGCTCAAGCAGGGTCACCTAGAGCAGATTGCCCAGGACTCTGTCCAGCTGGGCTTTGACTATCTCCACAGATGGAGACTCCACAACCTCTCTGAGCAAACCTGTTTCACTGTTTGATCACCCTCACAGTAAAAAAGCAAGAGTTAGGATAAGTAACTTGTTTTTGAACCTCCTGTCTCCAAACGCTAATGTGAAGAAGCTGCTCTCATGTGATTTAAGACTCCTTAAGCAGAAGAGACGGGGGTAAAGAAAGCCAAGGACATTGTCTTTGGAAGGAAAGAGAAGGAAATGTAACACCTGAGCTCGGGAAAGCACCCATTGAAGACAGCAGGGGTGTGACCAGCCTCAAAGACTTGGAAAGACGGTAAAAGATGAGCAGAACCGAAGATCCCGCGATCACCTTGGACTTACAGGAGCTGAATCCACATGGACTTTTGCAGCAACTACCTCCAGGTTCCCAGGACTCCCAGGACGCCTGGCCAACGGATTGGTGAGATCTTGTTTTTGAAACCTGGACATCACCACTTTGCTTTGCTTTGCTTAGTTGTGCACGCACTCAATAAATCTGTCTGTTAGAGAATGGACTCTCTGCCTGCTCAATCGCCACCACTCAGCTGCCACTACCCAGACTCAGCTACACTGGCAAAGAGAAGTTCTGGTCAAAAAAAAGTTGGAGGGTTATTTCTCTTTTATAGGCCCAAATCCCTCACTTGCTTTTTGTCTGCAGGACATTCACTGAAACACAAAGTTTTCTGCACAAACCCACTCCCCTCTCTCATTCTGCCTCTCCCAACCTGCATCACCCCCCTGACTCTGAATCCAGAAGGAGCCTTAAAATATACACAGGGAGCCTCAGACTCTTTTAAAACATTGGCAATTTCAAAAACTAGATTAACCACCCAATTTCCAGCCCATGTTCTTGGTCTCATCTTGGAGGTGCTTCTCTCTCTGCGAATGGGGCTGGGGGCAGGGGGTTGCACAGACAAAAAGCCCTTTGCAATCCAGGATGAATTAGACAGTTAAAGGCCTTTAATCCAGCAGGAACTGAGTAGAAAACTGAGAACTGAGTTTAAACCCTCACTTTTCATGATCACTGGGCTGGGATGTGCAAAGAAATGGCATATTGCTGCAGCACAGGTTTTTGAAAGAAATGCAAAACTTCATTAAAGACACTTCTCCTTAAAAACACACATTACAACTAAGCTCATGTAAATGTGAACAAGTAAATCACTGTCTAAACCCACAGAAATCCATTTTTCCTCTCCAAGAACCACAAACACACCCCCCTCAGCCCTGGGACGGGGGATTAAACTCTCCCTCCAACCTCCCACCTGGCTGGGAAAGGGCCAGTGCCTGGTCCCTTCTGTTCTTTGCTCCTCCCTTCATTTTCCCCATCACAAAGCCTCACAGAAAACACATGGTTATTTTGGTTAAAACAGGTTTCTCACTTGCTAATAACTTACATATTTCATGACAGTTTATTTCCCAGGAAATAATTACCCTTTCGTAAAAAGCCTTTACCCCCTAAACCTGTTCTGGGAGCCTTTAGGGGAAAAAGAAACCACAGAAAATTCACATTATCCACTCTCCAGTCCCAAACTTGCATTGTGAGAGTGCGGCACGGCAGGGGTTGGCCCCCGGGATGATGGTGTAAACAAAAGCAAAGGGGTTCCTACATCTCCCCAGAGGTTTCAGCTGAGCACAGACCCCTGCACGGCTGCTGGATGTGGCAGCAGCATCCTCTGCAGCTGCACGGAGCCCTCTCTGCAGAGCCGGCACACGTGTGTGCACGTGGGTTTGGAAAGTTGACAAAATTAGGACGTTTCCCCCCCCTTTACTGTCATTTGTTTGTCACCACAAACCAAGCAGGGCTGTTTGCACGGTGGCAGCAGGATCACTGTGGCTCTGACACACTTGGGGTGCAGCCTTTGGGGCAGGACCTCAAGCCAGAGGCTTTGTCTGCTTTTCCAGCAGCGTTAGCAGATCCCAGGAAAGATTCTACCCAAACTTGCCTGCTTTTCCGAGCCAAATGGGTAACACAACTGGATTTATTCCCTGGTGTTTTCGTGCCTGTCGTCCCTGCTCTGGGGCAGAGGACTCTGTGCAGTACCTGTGAAAAAAGCTGGGGGTTGTGGAAGCCCCCAAGTCACCCACAATGCTCTGGCTTTCCTCAGCTCCAACGAGACAGATCAAAGAGGCAGTTTCAGCTTCAGCCCAGCCTGGCTGCCTCTGTTTTAGGCTGTGAGCAGATCACTCACCCCACTGATCTGGCCCCGTGGCGGTAATTCAGATTAACTTCTGAAAAATTACGGGTTAAGGTGCTGCTGAGAAGCTGTTTTCACTCAAGTCAAATAAGTGATGTAAAACCAAGATTTGATGGAACCCCAGACCTGCTGGGGTGCTCTGAAGAGTCTAATAAAAGCCCACGTGGGACAGAAAGGTACCAAACACGTCATTTAACCCAAGGATCCTGTTCTCCATGCAGAGCATCTGCTTGTCTCTGGATATGTCTCACAGGATACTCCCTTATTTCTCTTGTGTACCTGGTGTGATGGACTTCTCTCACTGCTGCAGGGGATCCTGCTGGCCTTGAAACGGGCCCTGCAGTCACACAAAGGTGCCTCAGCAGGTCTTCAATCTCTCTGAGACACAGGGAGTCTCCATCTCCTCCAAAGCAAAGGTGAGTGGCTACGTGGAGATATCTGACCATGTCTGCATGGGGCCACCTCCAGAGACGGTCCTGGGGTGAAGACCTTACAGCTACTCTGCCCACATGGGCTCAGATCAAATGCAGAAGGAGTTTGCATCTGGTTTTTCCAGTGTCTAGGCTTTTAGCTGAGCATGTTGTTCAGAAAAAGCTCAGACTTTCATTTCCCATTCCCAACAGATTGACAGCCTTGTATTTTTATGAAAGCATTCAATAGAGCTTGGAACTTTTTTGGGGTTCTCCCTTTGAAGCCTTGAAGGCTATCAAGGTTCATTTCATACCTTCTTGGGCCAGGTGGGCAAATTCCTCTGTCAGAGCTGCCTCCTCAAATCCATCATCAGCATTTTTACCAAAGTCACTCTCCAGTATAACACTTTGGCTTCAGACTCAAAGCTTGGCCCTGGCTCTCCTTTTTCTGCTCTTTCTCACTTTCTTTTCCCTCTTTCCCACCTCTAACTTTTATCCCCTTCCTGCATCAGGTGCTTTCCGCCTTTCTTAACACCTGTTTTCTTGCTTCTTGAGTATGGCTGTCACTCGAGATCATCCTCCAGGAGTGAGAAAGCCACAGGGACAGAGTGACACGGTGACGTAAGTGCTTTGAATATATCCTGGCTGATCATGATTTATTATGTATGGGCACAGCAGAAGAAATGAGGTTTAGGAGAAGGAATAAAAAAGAGGCATCAGGGCTCAGAGGCACAGTGGTTTCAGAGCCAAAACCCTCGGTAGCTCATCTAGGATGTGAGACAGATTCTGGCTGGTGTTGATTTTTTTTCTGTTTCCTATTGTCCCAGAGAAATTCAGTGATTTGCCAGCACTCAGAATGAAGGGAGTTGCTCCATTTATTCCTCGCAGCAGCCTCAGGAAGCAATCAGATATACATCAGCCTGGCTGAGAAGGGTCATGAATAACTCAGCAGTGAGTTAGTTTACTCTTAGGAGTGGTGGAATGACTGAAGTTGTATCCTGCAGAGGGAATTATTATGTGTTCACTCATTTTCTTGAAAAATAATACACGACAGAAACAACTTCCAGTGTTGAGAGATACCCGTCATTAGCACGACTGTTGAATTTGGCAAAGCCAACACAGGAGTGGCATTAAGAATTAGGCCTTCTACAGCACAGGGCACTCAAACTGCCTTTGTTCCTCCAGCTGCTCTCAGCAGCTTCACCAGTGGATGAGAGTCACAGGTACGTGGAAAGAGAACAGAAAGACAGGAAGTTACTTGGAATAACGCAGGTTAGAAGATACGGGGGGAAAATATCTGCCTTAAACCCCCTTGCGTTATCCTTGCTCTCCACCAGCAGTAACGCTACAGAGATGCCTGCTTGCCTATGATTGCCGAAGCAAATGGCATCAGAATGTCTGCAAAACATTGCTAAAAAAAACAGAAAAAGAAAACAAATGCCGATTTGCCTTAACAGCACACCCACCAATGAGCAAGAAAGCGCTGCCACAACAGCAGTGGTGCATCTGCCCTCACTCCCCTCGAGCTTGGTCAGAAACCTCACTGATGATCTTAACCCAGTTAGTTGCCAGGGCTAACGCAGAGCAGTAAAATCATAACGAACGATGACATAGCTGTGAGATGGGAGCTGGAGAGAGGGCAAGGCCACACAAGGGAGGTAGAGATGGACACCAGCGCGTTGTCTCAGCCACCTTTCTCTCACCAGCTGGTGCTGCTCGCTGTTTTGAGCTCCGAGTGGGAAGATGAAAGGCAAGCAGCGCCCTGGTGAACATCCCCCGTGCCCGGCGAGCCCCCCTGTCTGCTCTGCGCAGCGGGCAGAGGGCTGGCTCTGCTCAGGCTGGGTGACACCACACCTTCACCGCAGGCACCAGGCGCCCCTGCACCTGTGTGGTCTGATTTCTGCCTTTGTCGAGCTGGGGAAAGAAAAAAAAATAAAAAAGAGAAGAATAAAATGAGCTGTAAACAAACCAGAAGGCAGGCAGCGAAAGGGCTGGCATCACCTTCTCCGTCCGATTTGAGAGGGATTTTTCTTAAAGCAAAGCCCTTCCATAAAATCCGCTCATTTTAAGGGCAATCCTAAGGAAATGAGCCTGTCTGCTTGCTTAGGCTGTGAGTACAGGTGCCCTCAGAGAGTGACATGGGATGGATGACACAGCAGGGAAGGGACTCGTCCCAAGCGTTTTCAAAAAACACAGTTTTCAAAATAGTTTTGAAAAAACACAGATTTGTAAGTGCTTGAACAGACACAAGGCCAGCTGCTGACCACTCAAAGAAGGCCCCAAAATCCAGACTTCATATAAGTCTGATGGGATCTGATGTTGTTTTGCAGGGTACAACTCTGCTATCATGGCACTGATTTCATATTGGCTTCCCCGGTATCCTCCTCCACCATGAGTATGAGCATGTGGAGCAGGGAAGGAGCCTCACGCGTGAAGAAATTCTTGATGCACGCTCAAATTTGAACACTCCACGCAATACAGGTACGAAAAGTGCCTTTCCAAGGTGCCCTGCATCATGGGCACTGCTGACAGGAGCTACTGGGTGAAGGAACCCTTGTGTCAGATGTCACTGAAGGCAAGCCCAGGTGATGCTTGGGAGGAACCCCCCGTGAGCTGAATGCATCTGCCATGGCTCCCTGATCCGGACTTGTGTGAAACCGCAGCACCAAAACTTCTTTAAGCCTCTAAAAAGGGGGCAAAAGAGGCAAACCTTGCAAGCTGCTGAGAAGTTTCCCATTTCAGTGGTCACACAGCGCTTTGCCTGAGTGCCTCATTTGTCCGAACAAAGGTGCAATGAGTTTTCTGATGTGGCAGCAACACGGGGCGTGCAAAGCAAGAGAGGGAGCACTACTGGGGTGAAGCTGAGCAAGGCAGAGAGATTTGCTTTATGGGTTTTTTTTCAGCATGAGACATGACTATTGCCCCAACATAAGAAGGATGTGGACCTGTTGGAGCAAGTCCTGAGGAGGCCATGAAGATGCTCAGAGGGCTGGAGCACCTCTGCTATGGAGACAGAACCTGGAGAAGATCAGGGTCCAAGAGACCATACAGCACCTTCCAGTGCCTAAAGGGGCTACAAGAGAGCTGGAGAGGGACCTTTTATAAGGGCATGAAGTTATAGAACAGTGGGGAATGGCTTCACACTGAAACAGGGTGGATTTAGATTGAATCTTCGGAAGAAATTCTTTCCTGTAAGGATGGTGAGGCCCTGGCACAGGCTGCCCAGAGAAGCTGTGGATCCCCCATCCCTGGAAGTGTCCAAGGCCACGTTGGATGGGGTTCTGAGCAACCTCGTCTGGTGGAAGGTGTCTCTGCCCAAGGCAGGGGAGTTGGAACTTCTTGGTATTTACAGTCCCTTCCAACCCACACCGATGTTTTCAAACAGGCTGAAGGCAGGGGAGGAAAGGACCTGGCTGATGCTGAAAGCCCCCCCAGCTTCTCCCATCATGCCCTTGAGGCACAGACTTCATTTGCTCATGAATTCAAATCAGTGTAAGGATACAGACATCAGAGTTTTGATTAACACTCTGAGGAGAACCTGTATATTTACCACTGACATATCACAGACATAGAAATCATAATTTCTGCTGACTACAGAAAGGAAGGTTTTGTCATTGTGGCTCAGAAACAGCATCAAGAGAGACTGCTATAATGCCATTCTAAAAGAAAGATTTTGAGGGAAAAACTTAGCTATGAGCAAGAGGTATCAAAGTCAATATATTTCTCACACATCATGATATTATCAATGGCTGAGGTTCAGCTTGTGGCGCTTGAATTTGTAATGCAGATGGTTTGGAAACATCTAGTACTTAGCTTTGGGGAAAAGAGCTTCATTTCAGCTGTTAGGTTAGTGCTCAGAGCATTGCTGGGAACAGTTTCGTTGTTAATTCTAAGAAATCCTACTTCACTTTGAAGGTTTCTTTTAAACCTCTCCTCTTTCCCATACAAAATGATTTTCACTTTTCCCCACAGCACTCAGAGACAAAAAAAAAAAAAAAAAAAAAAAAAAAAAAAAAAAAAAAAAAAAAAAACAAAAAAAAAAAACCCCCCATTTTTTTCCAATTTCCCNATACAACCTGCCACTTTTCTCACAATTCCCCAATTGAGAATCTGGTTTTATTTCAAACTTTCGTATCTCAAGTAGAGAAACAGCAAGGACCTGAGCCTGTCAATGCAAGAAGAAAAGGTCTGTGGTTTTGCCAGGTGTTGTTAAGTATCAACTCTGCAATGAAGCCCAACTGTGAGACCAAGTGGCACCCAGCACATTGTGGGTGCAAGGTGGGCTCCCACAGGTGTTCAGGACTTGGGCATATGTCAGTCACTTGTGGAAATTTTGATTTATGCCCACACTCAGATTTATGCCCACACTCACCCTCCCGTGCAGGAGCAACTGGAAGCACATACCCAGGAGCAAGGCTGGGCGGGCAGGTTGTTGTAGCTCTCTGGAGTGCAAATAGCCAGCAAAAAAACCCAAAATACCCAGTCTGGTTGAAATTGCATTTCATTGCTTTCAACTGTAAATCAAGCTCTGAAATGGCGACGAGGAACACACACTGTTGCTCTTTTCCCAAACCTGTCCCATAGAAAGATTTATGGCACTGTACTTATTTATAGTTTCCTATTCATTACTGGTTTTGGGACTCCTTTTTGTGACACCCGCTTCATCACCACTTTAAGGATACAATCAAGAACTGCTAGAGCTGGTCAAGGTTAAAAAGATATCATTCTTAGCCGCTCACCTTCTCACCCTGAAAACAGAAGTTGGATGGGAAATAGGTACAGCTGGAAAGACACCAGCAGATCTGGCAGGGCTCCAGCCTCCTCCCTCAGGCCACTTCCACCAGGGAATGTGCAGAAGAACCAGCAGCTATAACATGTTAAGCTTATAAAAGCTGCAGGTGGAGAAGCTCACTTGGTCCCACGTTCCTGGCAAGTTGTAAATCACCAGAGAAGCTTGTGGAAAGCTAGAAGGAGAATCCAGATCTCCCTGTCCTTACCCTGGTGTTTTCATCTTGGTGTTCTGGCAAATAAACGCAGCCAGTAAGCACACTGACAGCTCGTGTGTGGCAGTGCTGGCCAAGAGCTCCATGCTGAAAAAACCTTTAATTTAATTAATCTCTCCTGGTTCTCTAACTTGCTCAGACAACTGTTTTACACCGTGATCTGATTCCACAGACACGTGGTTACATTTGAGGTGCAGCTCAAGGTGTTGTATTTGGGTGGTTTACACTGATTTTGGTTGAGTGCCTCTCAGTCTTTATAGAAACATGACTGGCCAGGGTAGTAGGATGGATGTGACAAGGACGTGGCTCATAAGCCAACAGTGGGGTTAACTTGGCAGGTGTTGCTGTAAACCACAAGATTTCAGGTGAGAACCTTCCACCGTGGAAACAACTTTTTGCTCACTTCACACGACTCAGAAACGTCCTGTTTCAGCTGTGACCTGTTTCAGACAGACCCCTCACTGGGGTCTCACTACACATTTTTCACATCATGCAGCCAGTCATGAAACCGAAGCAGCAAAAGTCGTGAAAAGGAAAAAAAGCTATAAAAAAAGTGTCATTATTTTGCAAATTAGCACATTCATGCCGCTCTTCACAGGATAGTGAATGTCACAGCTGCGTTCAGTCAGAGGTGAGTACCTGGGCTCTACAGCATTCCGTGAACAAGCAATTCCAGAGCTTCATTTCCTATTGTTCCTGCTCCCTCAGAAGGATGGCCTCACCTCCCTCTAATGTCACCTGCAGACATGGGGACACGAGGATGCCCCAGGCATGGTAACCTTGAGAAGAGAGGAGGGAAACAGGCAGCAGCAGCAGTCTGCTCCAGGGGCATGGCATGAGCTGGAAAAACCTGCCAGAATCCCCCTCTGCACCACTTGTAGCCCAAACAAGAGGCCTTGGAGGAAATAATTATTTGATCCAGGTGACCTGGCGAAGCAGGGACAGAGGCAAAATTGAAATGCAGGAGTCTCCATTCAAGCTGAGTTTCAAACAGCAGCGTTAACCTTGGGTTTGTGCTCTGCTACATGTACATGTGACAAAGGTCTGTGGCTCCATTTTTTTCTCAAATCAGAACTCTAATGCTTTGGTAGCTTTAATGGGAGGAACAGATGGACAGAATTAGCTTTCATTAAGACAGTGTGGATTCCTTTGTCTCTAAGAAGTGAAAAAAAGATGTATTTAAGTAAAGGGTAAATAAAGCCATCAATCTCTGTGCCTAGTATTTTAAAACATCTAGCATGTAGAAAACTGCTGGAATAAATGTGAAAAGCTAGAAACAGAGAGATCAGGAACCACATGAACAATAACCATTATTTATGACCTTAGAAAATTTGTTTTCACTTACCTAAACTAGAGCTGTAACTCATTTCTGCTTGGTGACAAACTGCTGTGTCTATTTTGCAGCAATTACATCATAGATTAATAATGTTTTAATGGAAATGTGGCGAACAGCACTTCTTTTGGGATTTTACCTTTCATGTTTGATACCAAGAAACTTTGTTTACAGCTATTCTGCATATTTTCTGCAACCACTTTCCAGTGGATGAGCAAGGAGGGTATGGAGTTCATGTATGGATTTGGGAAAGATCACTGAACAGACCAAAACCCACTGAACAGACCAAAACCATGTCCTTGTTCTGCCAAATCCTGGGGTTTTTTGTATTCTCAGTGTTGTTAATCTTCTCCTGACTTCCAGAAGTGCAACTCTTGTTTCAAAAGCAAGTAAATTGGCACTTTTCCCCTTTCAATTAGTATGTTCATGGTGTACAGGCAGAGTACTATGCCGTGGTCTTTTTGTCTGCTGGAAACTTTTTTTAGTCTAAGTTTTGTTAGACTGACTTCCTAAGAAAGGGAGGCTCATGGGACCTTATGGATCAAAGGTGCCCTACCAATAATTGTGAAACACACTGGCCAAATTTCACAGCCCCACATGACAGAGTGGCAGAAATATCAGGGATCTAACAGTGTGTAGTCTGCTAAACTCTGTGTCCTGAGAGAGGAGAAAATCAGTATTTGTCTCCCGGGTGAGACGAGCTGGAGCGTGGCCCAACCCATCCTCACGGCAAGGAGCATCCCAAAAACCTCCTCAGTCACACCACAGGGCAACACAGGCTTAAAACAGCTCACAGCACTCAGGGTGAGCAAATCAGGACTGAGCTCACTCCCTGCACAAGTGAATAACAAGCAAAGCAGTTACTCACATGTGACTTTAGACTCCCTTGATAGACAAGCAAGAGCGGAGGAAAGGCAGGGAAAGTGTCCTTGGAGAGATCAGGTCTGAACAAAGAACAAGAGCCACTGAAGAAAGCAGAGGCATTATCAGCCTCAAAGAAAGACCATGAGGGATTAGGGCAGGGGACCAGAACAAGAGCCCTGGCTACACTTTGAACTTAAAACTGACTCCCAGTGGACCTCGGGGTTCAGGTTCCCGGGGCTCCCAACCAATGGACTTTACTGGCACCTACATGTCCCTGCTCAGCTTTGTTTAGTTGTTAAGCTTGTCTGCTGGAGGATGGACCAAGTTACTTGACAGCTCAGATGCTGATTACTCTTATTTATAATTTAGCAGCAGGAGGAAAAATCTAAATGCAAAGTTGCAATCAACCACAAAATACAAATTGTTTAAAAAAAAAAAAAGAGAGAGAGAGAGAAAAAAAAAACCAGACTGTATTATTTTTCAGGGTTTTTTAACCTACTCCTCATAATCACAAAACTAAAGCTAAGCCAAATCAGACAGGATTTAAGGTTTTGAGGGCCCTGGTCTCTGTTCCATCCCACCCCACAACAACCCACAACAGAAGGGTTCAGTTGGGCAGATTTAGGGAGCGCCCCAGCTCAGTGCAGGTGCCTCCACAAGCACACAAACCCTGGGGAAAGCACAGTCGGAATGGTGCAAACCAACACTGTGATGGCTTTCAGGTCCCACATCAAGGCACAAAGGAGCTTCCTTGCAACCTGAAGGCAGTAAGAGACACACTAAGCAGTGCCTTACGAAATTGCTTGTAAATGATTGCTTTTCAGAACTTTTATGTATTTACTGAGTCCAGCAGCTTTCAGAACAACATCACACAGGCTTCAGACCCTCTCACAACCCGCACAGTGCAGGCTGACAAAGCAATCCCCCTCTTTCTCTTGCCTTTCCCTGCCTATCCTGGGCCCTGTAGAGACTGATGTGTTTCCAGTGTCCGTGGCTTATCGAAGGTCCCACCTGAGAGTTCTGGGAGCAGCACAAGAGCTTGATCCCATTAGGGAATTACAGAATCATAGAATGGTTTGCGTCGGAAGGGAATTTTAAAGGTCATCTAGTTCGACATCCTGCACTAGCGCAGGTTTCTTCATGCTCCATCCAACCTGGCCTTGAACACTTTTCAGGGATGGGGCATCCACAGCTTCCCTGGGAAACCTATGGCAGTGTCTCACCACCCTCACAGCAAAGAATTTCTTCCTAACATCTAATCTACATCCACACTCTTATTTAAAGCCATTCCCACTTATTCGGTCACCATGTGCCCTCGTAAAAAGGTCCCTCTCCAGCTCTCTTGTAGCCCTTTTAGGCACTGGAAAGTGCTGTAAGGTCTCCTTGGAGCCTTTGCTTTTCCAGGCTGAGCACCTCCAGCTCCCTCAGCTGGTCTCCATAGCAGAGGTGCTCCAGCCCTTGTGGTATCTTCATGGCCTCCACAGGATTTGTCCCAACAGATGTTGGGGATCCCAGAGCAGAAGGCAGCACTGCAAGTGGGGAGTCACAAGAGCAGAGGGGCAGAATACCCCTCTCGCCCTCTGCCCGCATAGTTTTGGATGCTCCCAGTGCACATGGCTGGGTCATCTCCAGCCTCTCATCCACCAGCACCTCCAAGTCCTTCCAGGCAGGACCGTTCTCATTCCTGTCACCCCACAGCCTGGATGGATACCAGAGCTTGCCCTAACCCAGGTGCAGGACCTTGCACTTGGCCTCGATCATCTGAGTTTCTCAATCGATCACACACATGGAGGACATCAGTGCTCATGTCACAGTAACCTAAATTCATATTGTAAATGTGGCATGATACTTAAAGTGGAAACAAGAGTTGTTACTGATCTTCTAGGGTATTGTTTGAGTCACAAATCTGGCTTCATTCTGACATTCCTCCGGTACATTACTTTGAGTGAATGAAGCAGAACGTAACCTCATGTTAACAATTAATATTGTGTATTGCACCTTCTCTGTGATTGCCAAATTAAATTAAAAATCAGAATTAAAATGAGAAAAATCTACTAGACAACATGTAACTTACAACCATTTTCACATTTAATAGACTCATTTTCCACTTAGAACCAGGTAACAAAACCAAAACAGAACAAAACCCCAACAGCAAATAACATTTGGAATCAAAAGTCTTTTTACATTCTGTGTTTAAATCTGTCACAGAAATAGTTACAGACATGTCTGGGAACACTGCAGTATTTATGTACTTTCCCATAAGAATAACAGAAACCTCAGCAGTGGGCACCATTGATACTAGAAAGAAGCATTTTTGTGACATTTTAACAGTAGTCTGTAATCTACAGAGCCATATTTTTGGTGTATTCCAGAAGGGAACATTCCAGCCTATATTACAGACTTTCACACTCACATCACTGCAGTGGCTAGCGCATGTGTCAGATGACTGTAAAGCACTACCTACCTACGACCCCAAAATTCAGCAGGCAGGCCTTTTCTTGCTTCCAGATTGGAACAAAAACTTTGCTTAAAACAGAAGCAGTCACAGTATAGCACAAACTGGTGGGGTGAGTTTACAAAGAGAATCAGCTCCTTAAAGCTAAGGAAAACCTTTATCAGTATTCCAAGACAGACTCATCTCATGTAGCTCCTCTTCCATTTTGATATTTGCCTGAGGCGTCTTATTATCCCTTTTGCTCTCTCTCTCTTTAAGTCTTTTGTCTTTATAACTTCTTGACTTTTTCTCATTTACCAAGTTTAGCTCAAATTTATTTCTCTTTTTATTCTCATTTTCTTTTCAACAATCTGCACCTTCACTATTTTTCTTTCTTTTCTGCTTTGTGGCTTCTTTTTAATACTCCAGCTCTTCACTGATGCCTTCTTTAAAATGTTTTGTCTGAAAACCCTGCTCTTTTCTGTAGGAGCTGGTGGAAGTTTCAGCATGCACATGTTTGCAGTTGTCTTTAGATTTTGATAGGCTGCAGCTCTTATCTCTGGTGGTGGCCACCTCAAGTATTTGCTGTTCTTTGCACTATCCCTTGTTGGAGAAAGAATTAAGTGTCTCTTCTAGTGCATGTTCACAAGCTGCTGGCCAGCTTGGCAACCTCTATTCCTATTTTTAGGAGACTGAGCTTCTGAGAAAAGGCTGGAATGCTGGTCTTGTTCACACCTCAAGTCTGAAGATACAACCTCTCCAAGGTCACTTCAAGGTTTTTATCGGGAAACTCTTCCTCTCCTGCTTTTCCTAAATCCCTTCTTGGCTCTGTATGCCTCTCTTCCTGAACTTCAACAAACGTGTTAATTAGTCTTGAAAGGAGCAATGTGTCTTCTTTGATTTCTCCATGAGATTGACAAGTGTTGTTTTTCTGCATAAATGGGAAAGTTAGTTATTAACACTGACCAAAAAAAGCCCCCGCATTCCATGTGTGTTGTTCCTTGTAATTACATGGATCCTGTCACACATGATTAGATCTGTAACGCTGCGGTTACAGGGCACAGGATCCACTCCTTGTGAAGACTCTGTGACTAACTAGTATCCAATTAGCTGTAGGTAAGAGCAGTTACATTATCTACTGACTCTCAAGTAATAAAATCACTCATTTCTTTCAGATTCATTCTATTGAACAGCTTCAGTACAGAAACTTCAGGCAAACCGCGTGACTCCCCAGCCGGAAAACACCAGAACAGACATTTAAAGTCATATCAGTTCTACATCAGTCTTTTGTGGTTATGTTATTATTGTGCCTTCACTTAAAATTTTTTAATGGTTGGACTTGATCTTAGAGGTCTCTTCCAACCTAAACAATTCTATAAAATGCCTTCCCAAATGGCTGAACATGTAAGCAATGTTGATATTAAACCCTCTTGCACAGCACTCTCTAGGAAGCACATCTGAAATCACCACAAAATCCATTCTGCAACCAACAGTCTGCAGCCCCCTCCTGGGTAAAGAAAAGTACAGGAGATGTCATCTATCCCATAAATATCTTATGCCAAATGTAAGATGCAAATTGATGAATTGTGAAAGCAACAAAATCAATGCAGACTTGGCAGTTTTTGGCATTAAGGTGGCCTTTGCCTTGTCAGTAGTTTAGGTTCTGACCATTTCCTTCCAGGCTGAGCATTGAAGATCCTATGCCAAAAATGCTACCCCCAGAAAGCAAAATCAGTGGTAAAATTGCCAAGGTTTAAGGACCTTTCCCGGGATTGTCATTGAAGCTACAACTATGGGAACTCTGGGACTGAATCTCAGTCACAGTATGATGTTTAAGTTTACTCTTAAAACCAGTAAACCAAACAACAACTAAAAACCCAACCCAAAACCAAAAAACCCCCATGAACCGGCTAAAGTCACTTAACAGAAGACAATGGGGCTCACAAAAAAGTCTGGAAGTACAAATTACAGAAGACTAGCAGCAAAGGACTTACTGACATACTTAATCCAGTGCTTATTTCCTTTCATGTGGGACGGGTACATGTCTGTGGAAGGAAGTCTGACATTACATTCCCAGCACAAGCAATAACCAGCCCCGGCTGCTGAAAAAAAAGGAACCTCTAGGTCAGAGAGGCTGCAAGAAAAGGGGCAAAACTCAAAGCACACCATGATCCCATTCCATGAAGGAGTCCGGACACAGTGGCACAAACAGTGTCCGTAGAGAGAGACAGAGTCTGTGCTGCAATGTTACACCGGAATTCATGAATTTATAAAAATGTGAATTTCATGCCATACAATGGCTGGGTGGCTCACTCTTTAAGAGCTCCTGTATTCTGTAGTACAAGTCATCCAGAAATACTCAATATTCTACTGTTACTGATCCACGCAGCTCAAGCCCTTCAAGCAGAGGAGTCAAAGATGGGTACAATAATGTGGGCTGATTCCCACTAGAAAATCCAAGGACTTCGTTCTGGGCACTGGGTGAAAACCCTTCTTGCACCCAAAATGCATGAGTTGCCAATGTTTGTAGCAGAGAGGGCATTTACAGAGGAAAAATGCACCAGTTTGCTCAAGTGTACTGAACTGTAAAAACAGCTGCTTCTCTGGAGAGAAGGATACGTGGGGCAATGTTCTCTACCGAAAAAAACCCCAAAGCCATCCCCCCCCCAAAAAAACACCCCAAAACAAATCCCCAAAAAGTCCAAACAAACCAACCCCCAACTATAAAACAGGCCAATTGCAGTGCACCCAGGCACAACTCTGTGAAATGCTATCCCAGGCATTAGTCACTCTATTTCAACTTGCACAGCTTCTCACGGGAAAATAGGTATTTGTTTCAAAGGCAGACTTCTTCATATGAGTTAAGGACAGCACTCTATGTGTGTTTGCCTTGACTTAGCACTGAACTGCACAGCCTTCTCTGCAGAGAAAACCCAACGAAATGGCACACTACAAGAAAAACCCTAAAAACATTAGAATGTGGAAAACTAAAAACTGTTATAATGTGAAAGTGAAAATGAGGTTTTGCTCCCATTTTTCTTGGCTGACCACTGTCATGAAAAGATTGGATTACAGGGAATAGCAGAAGTCTGGTTGGCCAAATACATCTATTGTGCCTCCTGGGGCCATTCTGAACCCTGCTGTGTCTTTGTCCTCAATGGCATTTTGCAGTAGCTGATGAATTGCACCAAAATATATTCTAGGGGCAACTTTAAATATTATTTTTCCTCGCTATTACAAGAGCTGGTTTCATTCTTCAATATTGCAAAAAAGGCTGACAGCACTTAAGATTCTTTCTTCTTAGTAAATTCATCATATATTAGTGATCTTTTAATATTATTGCCATTTCCCTTTCTGATCATTTGTCCACCTGTAGCCCCTCTGTTTGGGCTCAGCCTTTGTCAATACAAGGTTATGTTACTACAGATGAGTCAGCAGTGATGAATGCAGAGCTACAGTAATCTCAGTCTAACACATTTTAAACCAAATAATTGTGTTCCACCGAGGGAAGAAATATCTTCAAAAATACAGAGTTCCCAACATTTGCCTCGATTCTGGAACCTTAAAGATTTGCTCTGCTCAGATTTTCTGCATGGTCACAGGGTGATGATTAACACATCTGACATGAAACAGGCAGGGGTCCCAAACAGTAACTTGGCTGGGGAAGGCAAAGCAGCACCACGAGCATGGCAATGTCTTTAATGCAGCTCTTGGCATTCCCCTGCTGCTCCTTTAGCAAATTGCACTGGGGTTGAGCTCCAGCACTGCCAGTCAAACACGGCCAAGCATAGCACAACCTGGCCTGCTTTCCTCAGCCCAAGAACGTCCTGACCCACACATGGATGCAGCAGCTACTCCTGGCGATGGTTGGAAGCACAGCACTTTCAGAAGTGCTGGGCAACCACTTTTAAAAACCCTGAGCTGGTATAATTTCAGCCTCAAAACATACGAAAAAAAAAAGTACAAATAAGTTGTGATAAACGAAACTAGTGATTCGTGCCGAAATGAGAATGGAGGAGATCAGTGCGACCTCGGGAAGGGAGAAAAAGATTCCAAAACTTAATTGCCCCTTATAGAACTTAAAACAGAGTATTTCACCTTATCTTGGACATGAGTTACAGCTAAACGAAGCTTAGCCAACAGGATGTTCACACTTTCTTGTCGAGAAATACGAGAATTTATAGCCTGTTGTATAGATAACAGATTAGTCTAGGTAAACATCTGTTGAATTCTTGAAATAATGATGTCAAATGTATATTCATATGATGTAATGAATATGTATTAATTAACTCTAGAAACACTTAACATACCCTGCATCTGTGTGTGGTTTTGGAGGAGCAGAGGCCCCCCCGCACCCAGCGCTGTTTTGCTTTTACCATATAATAAACTCTTATTCAAAACCCCATTTGGGCTTGAGACTCTGTTTCTCACAAAGTGCAGCCTTTCCCATTACTGTATAATTAGAGGATTTTTAGGCAAAGTATTCATGTGATCTGCTGACAAGCTGTACTGAGACAAGTTCAGGAACAGAACAATGTGTCTCTCACTTAAAATCCCAAACAGGCAGCGAGTTGTAAATGGTCTCCAGTCTGGCCTGGCACGCTGCAGGCTCCTTCCCAATGACAACCACTCACACCTACAGCCTCCTTGATGAATGACATGCCCCCGCTCACTCCCCAAGAAGGGTCGAGTACAACTCCGACCTTTCTCCCCCCAGTTAATGCCTCGAGGGCAGAAATGACAGAGAACAGGGAGATCCACCCTACCACCGTCTGTGGGCAACCAGATCTGTAAAGATCAAGCTGAACTCGAGGCCTTCAGCTTGCAGATATACAAGACATCTTTCCTGGCAACTAATAAAAAACTTCTTTAAAAGAACAGGTTCCCCGAGAGTTTGCGCCTTTTCAGAGAATCAATCAAAAGCTGTAACCTTGCAGAACTGCCAGACTGACCTTGACATTGATATGTCTCCAAAATGTTTAAAGGTGCTGGTATTGCGAATCTGAGGTGCCTGTTTTTATCAACTTTCTGCCATTAAGAAATGGCAGAACAGATCAATTATTGTTCATCACAGAGGGACTGCTCCTTAATAAAAGGATATGAAGAAAATATTTTAGAAATATATGACATCAGATTTTTTTTAAATAAAAGATTCACACATTCATGCCACATGATGAAGTCAACCAGTAAATTTCAGTGTAGCTTTTCCTTTATTATTTATTATTTTCCTTTATTTTTAGGTTATTCATGCCCCCCAAAACCAGTCTGTATTTATCAACAGCCGAATTTCAGAGGAAAAAAACAAATCTCTGGACTGGAGACATAAACCCAGCCCACACCTCCTTTTGACTGTGACACAAAGGCAGTATTTTCTCATGTGATTCTCAGCATGGTCTGTCCTTGCCACAGATTTCTCAGCTTTCTTTTAAAACCTATGGTAACTTGTAGTGCCACAGACATGCTGTGAGAGCTCATGTCTTGTGAAGTCTGCTGACACACTATAGCAACAGCAAACATTGGCAGCAGTTTGGTTATCTAAAAGGATGCACAAGCCAAGCACCACAAGTAAGGAGTTTCCACAAATCAAACTACGAATCTGATCCTACTGAAGTTTTAGAAAGAGTTTTTGAAGTGATGCTAGGACAAGACGTTCAGCCTCAGATTCTCAGAGGGTCCCATTAAAAGAGGTGCAAAGATTCTTAAAGATTTAATTCCGTGTTCACGGGAAGTGTGGAGCACTGTAACAATTCCCTCTGGCTTCTGGGGTGAGAAACCCCACTGAACACATTGATATTTGTCCATATTAATGGTCCCGTTTTCAGTTTCACAACACACCACCTGCCTCACTTGCACCATTTCCTCTGCCCCGTTACCCTTCTAAAATATTCAAGAAATACTTCTTTCTGAGGGAACTGGGCTGAGGAAAGCACCTGTCAAAGCTGATTACAGAGAATGGGAAATAAGTGTTCAGGTACCATCCGGGCAGAGAGGGAAAATCCAGCAATTAAGCAAGGAACATCTTCCTTCTCCATTATACTTCACTTTGTGTGTCCAGAAAGAACAAATGAAGGATCATAGGCTGTCCTTAAAAAAGCAGATATTCACAAAAAGAGAAAATAAAATATTATTGCTGTTGGACTGTCAAGGAGAAGAAAGCAGACCCTGGAGACAACTGTGAGCCTTAGTGACAATCCATGTGAGAATTAACATAGTCCCAAAGGGAAAGCTAGAAAAGAAGGTGAAGTTTTCCATTTTATTTGCAAAGATAGGAATAAAAATTTGACTACTAATTCTCAGCGGTCATACAGTATTTCTCATGATTACTTCAGCTCTTACTACGATTCAAGAACCTACAGTCTAGGGCACAGAATAGGTACCAAAAAGATTTTAACAATCAAAATGCCTGTAAAATGCGAAAAACCAGAACACAAAAAGTCAATCTGTATTCCTTGTTGGGTTTGTAACACTATTCATTTATAGCAGTCACCCAACATACTTGGGCACGTTAATATTGGGCTGCTTTGCAATCAGACCCAAATCGTAGACACGCTGCAGAGCCTTTGGAGCCCCGACAGAGACGGAAGATGGAGGAGGGAGAAGGTGAGAGAGGATATGAGAAATAAAGATATGGGTTTTATGACAAGCAAAATAAATTGTACAAGAAGTCGCTAATCCAAGGGTAAAAACTTTAGGGTTTTTTTTTTTCCTAACATATAAAGGTGTGTCGTGAAGTTGTAAGGTGTCAGCTCCTGGTAGGAGCTGATGCCAGGGAACTGAGGATCGGAGATAAGGTAACTCGCTAATCCAAGGGTGTAGATTTTAGGGGTCCCTCACTAACCTATGAAGGCATGTGGCGGAACTGTAAGGTCCTGATAAGAGATTGAGAAGTATGCTAATAATTTGATTAAAATCTAATGGTTTAGTGAGTTGGTTTCACTCTTAAAAAATCCTCCGTCACTAAAGCAAGCCATGAATCACTGAAGATTTATTAATTACCAAAACCTACTCAAACTTTACAAAGACTGCTGTAAAAAAAAGTTTCAAAAATAAATCCATGTTCACTCCCATAAAAATGACTTCTCATTGTTATCATCAACGTAACTTATAAAAATGTCTGAATAAACAAAAAAAATATTTTGTTAAAGCAGAATAGGTCATAACAATAAATGCACGTTTGAAGCACAGCATACCATTTGTTGTCATAATTTTCTGACCTGTATCTTCTGAGACTGTTCAGAAGACACAGCATTTAATACTTGAGATGAAGTGAAATTAAAAGCAGCCAAGATAATAGTGAATAACATTGGTGAAGACAGAGAACAACTTCATTGTTTTAATGTTCAAACACTGAAATACGGGCACTGAGAAGGCAATGGGAACTTCAGGGTCTCTTACCAAAAAGCTGAAACACTTTAAATAAATTAAAAAACTTAAAATAACAGAGGTGGATTTTGTAAATTTGGAACCAAACAAGTTGCCTAATAATAATAATAAATCAAATTCTTAGTGTCTGAATTGAAAGATAATGATTTGCTTTTCTGTTTCTCTACTTTCCATTATGATCTTAGAAGCACATCCAGCTTTTTTTTAATTTTTTTTTAATATTCCTCATTGGCAGAGCAATTCAGCCAAGTCATTAAAACTCTGATGTGAGAACGCTTAAAGACATTTTAACATTGTTCTACTTGCGTATTTTACTACTTGAGAGAAGTTTGAGAACGTCTTTCCAACTTTAAACCTCTGTGATCTGTTTTCTTACTTCTGCTGGGTTAATTGTAGAGGAATCTTAGTGGTATGCTACATAGGAAAGGCAGGGAAAAAAGTGTTCCCTCAGGGCAGTATAAATGTGGTAGGAAAAACACTAACATTAATTAAAATATCAGAAACCAGGTAATTTAAAAAAGTATGTTTGACCCAGGGTTTTCTACCACTTGATTAAAAGGGAAACGCTCCCAGCTTTGGCCTATTATTAATTTTTCTTCTCCAGTTCTTCAGGGTAGAGAAAACAAAAATAATGCAGTAAAAAAAAAGCCTTGGCTAGACAAACCCCTTAAGGCAAAGGCATAAAGTTTCAAGTTCAAGGCACTAAACCCACAAAATGGCACAGGAAAATTGTGCCCTCAAATGCCAACGGCAAACACAGCACTTTAACGAGGAGTGGATGGATCCACGTGAATCAGGTCCAGCAGCTGCAGTTCCTCCAGAGCAAATGCTGGCTCACGTGTTTTCTCATTTTATGAGCCCTTTCCCACGGCTGTCTCCGAGGCACATCCTCACAAGCCGTGGGGTCAGAGCACCTCGGTGGGTACCACCTGTCAGCCCCCCCATCACCCAGCCTGCAGGCTCCAGCAGGGCACGGCAGGTTAGTTCACATCACCTGAGCCACACTAATTTGTTCTGCTCTGCAAGCAACAGAGGCGGGAGCCTGCACGTTATCCCTGTTATCCCAGTTATCCCAGTTATCCCAGCTGGCTGCTCAGAACTTCACACGGTGCTCAAACCCCACTGCTGGTGATCAGACCGTCGCATTCCTACTCCATGAAGGGGTGAAAGATGAACACAAACTCGGATGCTGGGATTGGCACAGCTGGAGGAGCGCTCACTGCACAGGAGGAGTCAGAAAGCCAACTTTGAAATACACTCAGATACCCACAGAAATTCCATGCAGAAAGGGCAGGCAAAGGTAACAGGCTTTAAAACCCTTATCAAATACACCGGACTGTGGTATTACAGCACTACAAATGAGTAAGGGAGGCTCAACCAGAGAGATTTTGATATCTGAAGTTAGGTGAAAGCCTTTTCTCCAAGGAAGCAATACTGCAGTAGCACTAAATTTTAATCTTCTCTATATGAATCTACTCACTGAATAAATTTTTTGAATTATTTCTGTTTGGGCTTGTGTACAAAGCCCATGGGATTCTAAAAAGAATGAAACAGCAGAGCGGTTTCTGTTTGGAAATGAATGTTATTAATGCTGGCACTGATGTTTCCATTAACTGGTTTCATCACTCTAAGATTCTTTTCCTCACAGAACACCATAGCAAGTTAACTTGCAAAGTTTTAGATGCATCTTTGAACTCTGCATTATCACAGATTTGACTAAGACACGTGGCCAAGCCTGGACACACAGCTATGCCATGAATAGAAGGGTTAAACTGAGCACTGCCCAAACCTTCTCAAAGGCACAAGGGCTAAAACCTTGATGGGCAGAAATGTCTGTGGTCTGCCCTGGCACACAGCAGAAGCTTGCAATTGGTGTGGAACACAGGGTTTCCCCTTCTGTCCAGGGCGTGCAAATAACAGGACACTTTGCCTGCTCTGTTAGTTCTCTGAGCTCTGCCAGGACACAAGAAATATTTTAAAACACTGACTGAAGTACAATATACCAATCACTACCAACAACAACAAAAAAAAGGTTTCCAATTCTTACAACACAGTTCCTTGATTCTCTTTACTTTTCTCCCAGTTGGTCCAAACCCTCCTGTTTCCACTTTTCTGTCTCTGACAAACATCCCGCTGGCCTCTGCTCCCTCCATCCTATCACACCCACCAGAGCTGGGCCAGCCTGTCACAACTGAAACAGACCTAAATCAACTATTATCCTTTTATCAGAAAAAAAATGCATTTTTTGTTTTGAGCATTGAATAATTTTTTACTGCAATAAATAGCTCAGGATTTCAGAAAAAAAAAAAAAAGTGTTTGACTTTATGTTTCTATTTCTGTGAGCATATTTTGAACCAGCTGTGCTTTACTTCTTGAACCACACCATCGAAATGTGACTGGGGTGCAACAGAAAGCTGATTAAGTCTATGCTGACTGGCTGGTTCCTTCCAAAGAAGAATCTGATGCACTTCTTAAACACTGCAGGATAAGCTGTTCATTCCCTTGCCAGGCACTGTTATTTCCTCAGGATAATGGACCCTTTCCCCTTTTTCCAGTCTGTCATGTTTTAACTCTCCTCGTGTCTCAAGAAGAGAGTAAGAAATACACCTCCCAATCCTCACTTTGTAGACTCTCTGAAGAAGGTTAAGACAAATTACTCGCCCTTCTGCTCAGCTCTCTTCTGACAAACATGCTCCCATATGATTGTGAGAGAGCAGTTCGTGCAATGTTATTTCTCAGCCTCTTCTCACTGCTGTTTAAGATGGTCTTGTCAAATACTGGGTGAGAGAATGACCATTGAATTGGTACCCAACTCTTTTTCCTCTACAGTAAGTGAAGAAGATGTGTCCAAGGAGGGAGAGGAGAGATTAGTAATTTCTAACATATGACAGCTATTTACAAAGGCTTGGAAAAGGATGCATAGCAGGAACTACAGTTAAACTACATTCCTACATGTACCAAGGGCTTTTATCTTGTTACCAGTGAGTCAAAAGAAACCTTTTACACCAAAGCATACAAAAATCCCCGAGGGCAGAATGTGTGTGTGTGTGATGAAATTATAAAGAATTGTGCTTTAGAGACTTTCCAAAGCTGGAACTTACTGCTGATTTTGCATTTTAAAAAAGGATACCCTCCCTTCTCACAGACTATCAAACCAGAACGTGCCCATAACATGCCGTTCCACAGCTCTGTTTGGCACAGGTATGAACTGACAAGCACAATCAGCAATCCTCGATGCATCTGACTCATGACAGAACCTGTACCAGCTCTGCACCAAAAATAAGGATGCAAACTACCTCTAAACACTGAGGGTTTAAGAAACGCAACCTTCAGACTCTTAAAATCCCTTGGTTGAAGTATTTCTGAAGTTGGTAACGCACCAAAGCACATTTTGAAATTCAGAAACATGGCAGTTCAGTTTAGGAAATATGTGTGAAAAATGGAATTTAAACCTAAAGATAGCAAGACTGTATTAGAACTGTCCTCAAGTATATTCCTTTGAAGAGCACAATTACTTTCCTCCAGAAAGCTGCCTGCTTAAAATAGCTGTCAGCTTTCTGAAGAGAGTGATTAATTCCACTGGAGTTATTTCTGTTCCAAGAGTACTACTAAATTTAACTGACAATGGGGAAAGTTGCTGTTAATGGATGTTTCAGATGAAGAAAGCCCATGGACATGCGTTTATAACTGTGTGGGGTTTTAATTTTTAACTGGATTTTTGTTATATAACTAATTGGTCTATGCTTATAAACCACTGACCAAAGCCTTTACTCATGCAAATATAACAGAATACTTGCAGTAGCTTAAGTGGCTTGGTGTTCCTGAAACCATAGAATCAGAGAATGGTTTGGCTGGGAAGGGACCTTGAAGATCACCCAGTTCCAAACCCTGGCCATGGGCAGGGGCACCTTCCACTAGACCAGGTTGCTCAGAGCCCAGTCCAACCCAGCTTTGATCCTCTTAGTTATTTTTTAGGGATGCTATTTGCAGAATTTTAACAGAATTATGACTTTCAGGAGAGACTACCTGCAAAGGAGAAAATGTAGAAAGTTCCCATCATTTCTCAGCCCCAACCTTAAGATGCAGCTACAGAGCTCTACGTCACACACATAGAAAAGCCACCTGCTTGTCATTTTACTGTCCCATAAGTGTGAGATGAGTTTGTGACACTAGGACAAGACTTCTTTGCACCATAGAATTAAACACAATACTGCTTTTATTGCTGATAACCCTTCCTGCTCCTTCCATGTGCAAACGCAGTCAGGATTCTCGTGGTGTTTTTCTCCTCATTCAGTCCTGCCTTTGCCACCAAATAGTGGCAAAGCTGTCAGGGCTGGCTCTGTGAGCAGGTAATGGAATGAATGAAGAGGGTGGGAGAACATTTAGTGTCCTTGCCTGGTGGGGAACAGGAGCTGGTCCCCACGTAGAGCCAGGGCCCCTTAATGTGACCCAGCCACCCTCCCTCCCCATAACCAGCTCTTCCTGAGGGCCAGATACCCCCTCACCATCCCCTTGAGCTGCCTTAAGCGTCCAGGACCTCTGTGACCTCCGGCTGTCCCTGCTGATCCTGCCTTCACTGGCCACAGCCTGACATTGCCATCAAGGCCTGTAGCCTTTCAACTGTCAGGGACTGCTACTGACTGCTAGTAATAGTGTAGTGACTGCTAGTGATTGTATAGGGACTGCTCATGACTGCATAGTGACTCCTAGTAATGATATGGTGACTGCAAGTAACTGTGTAGTGATTGATAGTAACTATATAGGGACTGTATAGGAACTGCTCATGACTGCATAGGGACAGCTCATAATTGTATAGTGACTGCCTAGTGACTGCCAGTAACTGTATAGGGACTGCTAGCAACTGCATAGCAACTGCTAGTAAGTGTAGAGTGACTACTAGTGTCTGTATGGGGTCTGCTAGCCTCTGTATAGGGACTTTAGTGAGTGCTAGTAACTATACAGTGACTGCTAGTAACTATATAGTGACTGTTAGTAACTGTATAGGAACTCCCAGTGACTGCATAGTGACTGCTAGTAAGTGCATAGTGAATCCTTGTAACCCTATAATGACTACTAACAGCTGTATAGTGACTGCCAGGTGACTGCTAGTAACCGTATAGGGACTCCCAGTAGCTCTGTAGTGACTACTATCAACTGTATAGCCACTGTCTCAGAACTACTGCTACCAGTCTAATAACTGCCCAGTAACTACCAGTAAGAGCCTAGTAACTCTCTAGCAAGTGCTCAATAATCACATTAAGAGTGTCTCAACAACTACTAGTAAGAGTCTAGTAATGTTGCATTAACTGCATGGTAACCACTAGTAATGCCTTAATGTCTGCCTAACAACTACTAGTAATGGCTTTGTAGCTGTCTAATAGCTACATAACAACTACTAGTTACTGCCTCGTAACTGCCTAGCAAATACTAGGTACTGCCTAACACCTGCCTAACAGCTACTAGTAACTGCAGGTTTCTCCTCTCACCTCTCTGACCCCCAGCACCCAAAACACCCCCAGACCCCCCAAACTGCTGCCGAACCACCACTCCCCTCCATCACTCCATTGATCCATCCCTCTTCAGGGCTGAACTCCACTCAGCCCCCGTTGTGTCCACCCGCAGGAGAATGAGCAGACTCATTTCCCCACCCTGTGTCACCCCAAAAAGGGGGTTCATCCGCATCAGGGCCCCCTCCTCACCCTGCAGGCGTTTACACTGAACGGTTAAAGTTGAATTACAGTGACGGGATGAGTTCAAGGAACACCCACCTAGCAGAGGCATTTTTGTGTTTACACTGAATGGTTAAAATTGAATTACACTGACAGGATGAGTTCAAGGAACACCCGCCCAGCAAAGGCATTTTTTCCCCCCTCTTTTCACAGCTTGTCTGAGTTCTGCTCACCCCAGTCCAAAGCTGCTGTGATTAAATTTGATCAAATGGTGCTTTGGATAATTTTTAGAGGGCAGCAGAGGGTGCTGCTCATTGTGCAGTTGGGAGGGTGGGGCCACTCGACTCTCCAGCCCAGAATCCAGACAGACCCAAAGTACAGAATAATCTTCTGTTGAAGGGTCAGCCTTGATCCATGCTCCAAAACTGGTGTTACTCTCTGTTGGGAAATTTCTTGCAGAACGTGGCCATGTGAGCGACCCTGCGATTTTGGATGCAGTTATGCTGCAAGGCCTCTAAGACTGCCGTGAGAAACTGCTTGTAAGAAGCCTCTGTGGAGNCAGTGTGTTACCAAGGGGATCAAAGTAGGTTAACTGATCCTAATAGGTATTTAAAAAAAAAGAATCCCTGTTATCCAGCATCTGCTTTGGAAAGGTAGATTCTTTGTTGTAATTACATTATTTGTTATTCTATTGTATTGTATTGTATTGTATTGTATTGTATTGTATT
>VWZG01003662.1:76183-133312 GCA_013396735.1 Grallaria varia
TGGATGGATGGATGGATGGATGGATGGATGGATGGATGGATGGATGGATGGATGGATGGATGGATGTGAGGACCTGCCAAAGCAATTTGGACCTGAGGCTGTCACCCAACTGCCCTATATAGATGTCTGTCTTTCAGCAGGATGCTGAGTTTGGGGACATGTGGAGACCTTTATTTTGCTAGGAAAAGGAGAAATGTTTTCTTTGACAAAACTCTATCATCAGCCATCATGCTCTGAGCAAGTAAGACCCATTGATTTAACTGGACCAGCCTACAGGATGATGAGATGGTTTGTCCACCAATATGCTTTGAGACTCAGCTTGCAAATGAAGACACCCGAAACTAAGGTCTGTTTAAAGAATTTGAGATACCCCAGGGTGTCTGAGACATCCTCTTGTGGGTTACTGGTACAAAACAGGATGATGAGAGTCAGGTCTCTTCTCAGGTCAGCTGGGTGTCCCTGCAGAGCCTAAGATAACACTGGACTCCTGTGTCCAGACAAGTGAATCCAGGCCTGAGGGCCCATGTAATCAATGGAACACTATAATGTGCACTGAGAACAGACACCCTTGAGCTGAATGACTTTCCAGACAAGAGTGTTGTGATGGAATCTCTACTTAGACACAGGGGGTACAGATGAGCACCTCTAGGTGCCATCTACAGCCTGCATCCCACCCTGAAAGCCCCTGCAGGTCACAGGGATCCCAAAGGCCCCTGAAAACCCCTAAAGTCATTAAGGCTCTTCAGCCCATTGATGGTCATCTGAGCAGCAGTTTCTTACGCAGTGTCAGAGACTTTTAGTCCAGAAGTACATAAAACTCAAAGCTAAAGAAGGTTCCTATAAATATTTGCTGTTTCATAGTTTCTTAGATTTTAAGGCCAGGGTATGACTCACCAGACTAACCCTGCTCATTGCAGGGGGGTTGGACTAGGTGACATTCAAAGGTCTTTTCCAATCCCAACCATTATGATTCTTCGATTCTATAACCTTTTTGCTTAACGCAGTGCTTACCTGGTGTTGACTCTTGTATCAAGTCTGTTATTCCTGCCTGAATGATAGCAGGCTGCTGAGAGAGATGGTGCACACTGCTTGGAAAGGGGTGCAGAACTCAGAGTGATCTCCAGTGCTTTGCTCTTTGGAAAAAGTGCAGAGGCAGCCTGATCTATGTTTGATTCAGCCTTGCTGTTATCAGCTGAAATATCCCTCAGAAAATACCAGTGTCAGGCCTGCTTTGCCCTAAAGTAGATGCAGAAGGCTGGAAAAGTATCTTCTCAGGGGACTAATTGCTTTTGTTGGGTTAATTTTTCAATGTGCAAAGCCCCTGAGCATTTGCCATTGACGTTACCTCTCACTGAAGCTTTTTCTAGGGCTCTGCTTACGTGCTGGCGTTCAACCCTTCCTCCCTCTTCGCTCTCTTGTTGAAGATCCCAGGTCTCTTCCCTCACTGCCACCTTCAGGAGGATGGAATTCCCAGGGCCTGGGCTCAATGTACTGTATGTGACCTTTTCCCTCTGGCACGTCCCTTGGCTCTCAAGCCTGTAGGAGTTTACATTTCCTACGAGCATGGGGATGCCTCATAGGTCTCTGTCGGACCTCGTCAAAGCGTTTGCTCTTTAACCCGCAGGGTTTGAGAGACAGTAGTCAAGGGAAACAGTGTCATGTGGTAGAAAGACAGGATGGCTTGAAGATCTGCTTGATGAGTGACCAGCAAATTGCTAAAAAAAAAAAAATAAGATCGTGCAATTTTTGCACTTTCTGGTGTATGAAACGGGCGCAAAACATTTTCCAAGGACAAGTGGGGAGCTCTGTTTTTGTAGCTGGGGTGACCTAGGGATATGACATGCAAAATTTACCATAACAGCACAAAACTGGAAAGATTATGGAAAAAAATTCTTTGCGTTGATACCAATAAAAACCGAGAGCTAATGTGATCACATTTACACTCTTTAAAATTTTCTGAGGTTTGACTTTTTATTAATATCTCATTTGTTCAAAAGTTAAATAAAACCTGAGGGAAACCCTAGCTTTTTTGAAGAAAACCACACCCACACCTCTAAAAAGAGGCTGAAAAATCCTGTAACAGAAGACTAAAAATAAAATAGTAAAAAAATGAGTCTAAAATAAATCCTCCACTCAAATCAGATAAACTAGGATATGTCATCCACGACATTTTAAATATGTAAGTCAAAAAGACATGCCCCTTTTTAAAAGAGTAAAACCATTCTTGTGTGCTAATAACTCATCATTAGGTAGTGTCAGTAAAAACCCGCTGTTGAGCATCCCCCTGATGAAACAGCAGCTGCATTTCCTTCGGCTGCTGTCTTTAATGAAGTGTTTCAGCCTCTGCTTTGAGAGCCAAGGAGACTTTGCCCACATCTTAAACTGTTCTTATGCTGTCCTCTTGCAGCGTTGAGGACAGAGATGTCCAGGCAGCCAATAATAAATAGGATTTAGGTGTAAGTTAGTTCATCTGTTGGTGTCACCTGTGATATACAGAGTAGAATGAGCCCCTATTAAACAGTTTGTTAGGTCCTCACCACGTCCATCAGCTACTCAATGAAATCCTCAGCTGCTCTTTGCACTAAATCCATCTCACCTGCCTTTTCCAGGCTACTGAATGAGATGTTGTGGGTGCTGGATGGCAGATGTTTGGGTTGTGAATGTCTCAGAGATGAGGTTAATACATTTCCAGTGACAGTGCTCAGCCCTCTGTCCTGGCAGGTCCATCTGAATCCAATCCAAGTAGTCGCAAGAGTTATTTGTTTCTTCTGCTTTCAGGGAGAGCTGTTCTTGCAGGAGCCACAGTTTAGTTGCTGGTGCTCTGTCACCTCTTGTCACATTAAATCACTGCTTTGGTCACTGTAGCTATATCCAGGATTAGTAGTAGTTGTGTGTCTCATCTATGTAACATCAGAGCACATGAGCCCTTCAGAGTTCAGCTCGGTTGATGCTTGGACAAGGGGTCAAGGAAACCTGAGAAAGTCACTTAGTGAGTCAGTCAGTGGCATCTGCCCTCCAAGCCAGTCCTAAATCACTGAGCTGGCAGGGTCTGACGGGCTGGAGACATCACTGTACTAATGAAGATCCTGCTTTCAGGCAGGGTGAAAAGAAGTCTTACTGTGGGTGGAAGATGGCAGTGAATGGGTGACCTGAGATCCCCTCAGAGGCCGTGGCATACATGGGCACAGCAGAAAGCAGGGGTGTTGTCCTCGTGGTAAAGCAAGGGAAGCTGAGCACCAAGACCCTGAGGGCTGAAATCTCCAGGGCTCCTGGGCAGGCACCATGCCAGAAGTCACAAGTCACCCACCCAGCGTTCTTTTCGGAAACTTTTGGTGTTGCCTGGCCCTGCAGCATCCTGTCCACGTGGGTGTGGGCTGCTCTGTGCCAGGGCGGGAGGTCTGCGCTGCCTGGAGACATTTCAGGTTGTGTTAAACACTTTCTAGACCAAACAGAAGTTCTATAGACCAATGATTTTCACAGGCTGAGGGACCTAGGTTTAATCTTGGGCTGCTCCCCCTGTCCATGGGGGACCTTAACCATTGTCAAGGGAATGAGAGAGGAGACTGTGGACCACTTCGAGCCTTTGGTGTCCTTGGTGTTGTCGGTCACCACGCCAAATGGTATCGGAACCTGATGTGAAGTCCAGCCCTGGGCCCAGGGGAGAGCCCCACTTTGCCAGCCCCTTTTGGGGCATCCATCTCTGAGCTCCTCTGAGACAGCAGGAGTTTGCACAACTGCCAAGGGGCACCTGGGAAATTTTGGTGCTTACAGACACTACTTGGCCAACGTTACTTGAAGATGTAGGTAATAGATCTCAAATGCTTGTGTCTCCTGATTTTTCACTGTGCCAAGGGTTGAGCCCAGGTCTCTGGAGTCATGGTAACGCACATTATCAATACATCCAGTCTTCTTTTAAAACATTTCTGGGCATGGAGAATCCTGCAAGGGTTTTGTGAGATGCAGTATTTCTTAAACTTGTTCATTAGATTACCTTTCAGCAATCATGGCTAGACTGTTCCTTTGCTTTCTTGGAAAATACTGTATGGCATTTTTTGTGCATTGCTGCAGCTCCTCAGAAATGGTGAATTTCTAGAGCTGGTGGTAACTTTTGCCGGCTGGATTTGCTTTGGAATCTCTGATCACTCTATGCAATAAACAGCAAAATGCAAACCCAGCAGTTCAGTATTTTTTTTGTTCCCAGGGAGCAAGCTGGGGGGAGAGAAGCACCTGTTTGAGAACTTGGGGTTTGATGCACTGTGTTCCCTTCCAACCTGTCATTCCTCTCTACAAGGAAACTTCTTTTTTATGCTTTCTGACTGCCCTCAAAACACCCAGGGAGAAGGAGAGAGCCCCGTTTCCCAGTGAGATATCTCCCTGTGCTTCCTGGCACAATGCAACCACACAGGTTTTATCATCTCTCTGCCTCTCCTTTGCCTTACAAGGAGTGTAATCTCTCCTGCACTTCTCTGCCCCACTGACTTGACAGCTGACAGAGCACAGCCTCACATTTCTCATCAGCTCCCAACTCTTCCATTTGACACAGCAGAGCTGGCTGTCTCCCCCTTCCCAGAAATGCTTCCCCCTTCTCCATCCCAGGTGCTCGCCTTGCACTGGGCTCAGTCTGGCACTGCTCATTTTCCTAAACCTCATTTGCCAAACCTCCTTTTTGCACGTGGTTTTGACTGCTGTGGGCCATCCTGCTTTTAAATCAATGCCCCTCTTCATCCTGCAAGAGCCAAGGCACAGAATAGGTTGTGTCAGCCCCTCACACAATACTGCCAGAGGAAAGAAAAAGCATTTTTAAATGTACTGTGATATATATAAATATGCATTTGTATGTTGATATATATATATATTTATCCTGGAGAAGCAGGACAGTCTTTGGGCTGAACTCTTTGTGACCACGGGTCTGATTCTTGCCTGTGGCACATCCTCCTTATGGGATCATCAATATATTTTTTTTATTTCCTCGTGCCTCAGTTTCCCCACTGTGGGCTGTGAACAATGACAACCTCTTCTTGCTCCTGAAGCCTCTGAGGTCTGTGAGCTTTTTTGCAGTGAGGAGAACATCCCTTCTGGCACCAGCAGCATCTGAGTGACAGGAATTTAAATTCCCCTGTACTGTCGGGCCTGGCTGGAGGCCCAGATAAAGTGGGTGGTTGCCTGGAGTAGCAGACAGCTGGAGACACCAAATCAGGCAGCAAAAAACCTTCTCTAGCAACAAGGGGAAAGTCCCAAAGTTGTCTGGGCAGGAGACCAAAGCGTCTCCCTCTCCTTCTCAGTGAATTAAGTCCTAGGAGCAAGCAGCTGGACACTTGGAAGGGGCACATGGTAGAGGTTTCCCCTTTGTCTGGGACCCTGGACACTCTGGAAGGGAGGACCTGAGGTCAGACTCCTTCATCAGTATTCTCTGATCAATTCCCCCTGTGGCCTTGGTCATAATTACATGTATACAATTGCAGGATGCTTATTGGAAATCCCTTTTTGAACCCCCCTCAAAGAAGATATTTGCCCCCTTTGAAGGGTATTTTCCAGTTATCTCATGGCCATCCAGCTCACAGTAACCTCTCAGCAGTTACACCACAGAGCCAGGAGCAGGAGTAGCTAGTGAGCAGCACTTACTGCTGCTGGCATCAGAGGAAGACATCAGACTTTTTGGACTTGCAGGAGACATTCGCATCACTAGCCCATCTACAGGAAGGCTTTAAGTGGCCCAATGATCCCAGTGCCAAAGCTGATGCCAGACTACACAGGGAGGACTTCATGCCCAGAGAGAGGAGCACATCCTCACATCAGGCAGTGTGCTCAGTATCTTAAATTTTTAACACCACTCCCATCAGTGGCATGTTTTGTGCCACTGACCAGCACTCAATCACTGATGATCTCAGCTCAGCAACATACCAGCCTCATGAATATGAACCCCCCTGGAGTTATTAATAAAATCTTATAGTGATCATAAATGCAACCAGTCATACTGGTCCCGCAACTTGGCATTACAGCCAGCCAACCCTATGTCCTGCTCCCCCCAGTGCTCCTGTGAGCTCACCTTTCCTCTGCCTTCAGCTGCCTGGTGTTTTTGGTCCACCCCTGAGCAGCTGGAAAGCCTGTTGCCCTTCAGCAGTCATGCCTGGGGATCTGCTGGAAGCCTGCCCTAGTCCCTCAGACCTCCTCTAATCCATGCTGAGTATCTGTCTGGAGTCAATGGGACCAGGAGAGATCCAAACCCACCCAGCCTGGGGCTCTAAGCTGCTCTCTCCTTATGGTGGACAGCCAAGACACACGTGACACAACCAAAGGAAGGAGGAGGAGGCATAAAACACTCTTGTGAGAAGATCGACCTTGAAAGGGGCTGTTTTGTTGGATTCCTCATGTCATTTCCAACACAATACCACAATGGCCAAATGTAGTGCCTCCAGTACAGCTACACCTGGGGCCTGGTGGCAAAAAAGAAGTGGCAAGCAAAGTTGCCTTTTAATCCATGGAAACATATCTTGATTCCAAGCAGCAGAAAACCAGGGTAATTGGTTTGTTCTATCAGCCTTCTTTGTTGTGGTATTCCTCTGGTCTGCCCGATAACAGAGCATTGCTGATGTGTGTTTTTGCTCCCACAGTGTGCATGTGCTTAAGGAAAGCTTCTGAGAGAAGTTCGGACAGCTCAGACCCATGCTCTGGTTTCGTCCCTCTCGCCCAATGCTTTCCTAAATCTCTTGAGCACAGTGGTGGCCACTGCATCATTTTGTGACTGGGTCCATACGGGGCCCAGGAACGCCTTGGTGTTCAGAGGATGGCTCGCTTCAGCCAAATTCAGAGGCTTTGCAGGCAGGTGAAACTCTCAGGCTGGTTCTTTGCCTTCATGTTCTCTTTGTGCTCACCTGAGCCACAGACTCAAGCAGGCATCTGCTTTCTGCTCAGCAGTGGGTGACTGGTGCTTCAGCACAGGCCAGACAGAAACCAAAACCAGACTGAGAATCCTCTTGGCAGTGGCAGTGGAAGTGCAGAGGAAGAGCAGATGACCTGCAGACATGAGGACTGAGAGCTGGGGAATGCTTTATTGCTGTCCTCCTTTAAACAAACTATTAATCCATTTGAAGCAGCCAAACAGCAAAGGAACAGCACTGGGCAAGCACACAGGGGTTAAGCTGGGTGGGCTGTTTCTCCATCTTCCCCAAAAATCTCGAGGGGGTCCATCCTTGGTGGCTGTGGGGATGCAAAGGTGGCTAACCCCTCGCTGGACGGAGCTGGCCCTCACTGAGGTAGGAACCAACGTGTCCTTCTGTCCTTCCAGCCTGACACATGTCATCTGTCACACCTGCTTCAAGCGGCAGGAGAAGCTGCACCGCTGTGGCCAGTGCAAGTTTGCCTATTACTGTGACCGGACCTGCCAGAGGGCGGCTTGGCTCAACCACAAAAATGAGTGCTCTGCCATCAAAAGGCACGGCAAGGCACCCTCTGAAAACATCAGGTGAGAGCAGAGCCCTGGAGGCTGAGCTGCCAGCCCGGGAGAGGACAGAGCTGGGTGTCCTGGTTTGGGCAGGGTGGAGGTTGGGAGAAGGTTTAGGAGGTGCCAGGAGTGTCCTTGCACTGAGCATCTGGTGTGCAAGGGATTTGCTCCTGCTTGCATTTTTTTTTGGTTCTGGGTCTCAAAAGTTCTCCTGCAGCTGAATGTGGTGCCGTAAAGTCGCTCTGGATGGGTGGGAAAGTGGGGATTAGGTGGAAAAGTGGAGTAGGAGCTGGACTCTTCCCCAATTGTTTATAGGATACATTAGTTTGGCTTCACATCCTGGCTCCATCATAGGAAAATGAGATGAATCCCTAAGGAAAGGAGAGCACTTGTGGAGGGCTGGGGACCTGGGGGTCTGTAGCACTTCTCTAGATGAGAACAAAGAATCTGGAGCAAAACCCTGCATCTCCCTTTCCTTCAAAAGCCCATGGATGGTGACCAGCCATCAGCCACCCAAGGCTGAGCCTGTCTCCGTCTGTCTGTCTCTCTGCACACATTTTCCCACCCATGAAATGAATTATGATGGACCTTCACTCCCTCTCCTTGTGGTGGGTGGTGGGTGTTGCTAACCCCTGTGGCTGTCTCCTGGGCAGGCTGGCCGCCCGGATCATGTGGAAGATCGAGAGGGAAGGCAGCGGGCTGTCTGAGGGCTGCCTGGTCTCCATCGATGAGCTGCAGAACCATGTGGACAGCTTTGGGGAGGAGGAGAAGAAGGACCTGCGCACCGACGTGGAGAACTTCCTCGAGTTTTGGCCGCCCCACTGCCAGCAGTTCGGCATGCAGTTCATCTCCCACATATTCGGAGTGGTATGTCGGAGGGTGGGAGAGCAAAGGGGGGCAGGGTTTCTAATGCCAGCTTTCCGGAGGAGGTCTCCAGGTTGCCTGAGTTGGGGACAGCTCACTTCAACCCTCTCTTGCCCTGGGAGAGCTGAGAGTGGCTTTTGCTGCAGGTGGATTGGGGACTGCCCGTTCCCCATCCCCACCTCTTCAGCACTGGCACTGGGACACTGAGGCATGGCAAGGGCAAGCTCGGAAACATTTTGTCTGTCTAAACACACAGACAAGTGGTTTGCTCAGTCACAGGTGCTGCACTGTCATCACAAGCCCCACTGGGCATATCTCTGCACCCGGGAGAGCTGAGAAAATATATTTTTAGTAAATACACCTGGAATATATTTGGATAGAGTAGATCTGTTTTACTAGATACATTACTGTCTATTGACGCTGTGTGCTTTCAATTATTTACATTTATGTAATAAATAAATATGTTATATATATAATAAAATCAGTAAAAAATACTAACTATATTTGGTAATATCCCTTACTAACTTTTTTGACTACAAATTTTTGTTCCCAATGTAGCAGAGAGGGAAATTCCTAGAAGCCAGTTCAGGCTGAGCTGCTCTGCCCCCAGCTCTGGTATGAGCTGGTTAGTGATGCACTAACCCCTTGGCTCCCAACACTGCCAAAGGGGCCAGGGTGATCTGGGAGGAGACACATGCTCTGTTTGCACCTTCACCAGTGACTGTTGTGGCAGAGAAGTTGGTTTTGCCAGCCCTGTCACAGGGAGAGGACACAGCATCCTTTGGCACCACACCACAAAATCTAGTCCACAGGACACAGGGGGGCATATGTGCTTGCAACTGGCATAGCTTGTCTGTGGAGAAGTAAAAAAGTACAGAAAATGCACAGAATCTGTTCAGAAAGGAAATAAAACTATTAACAAGGTAAAAAAAATTAATTATTTCCTTTGGTCTATCTTAGTATATTTTCTCTTGGCAAATATTCCCTTTTTTCGTTTTTGTGACTAGAGACTTTTCCATTCATATGTGATAATAATGTATCATACAGACAAATAAAGTAACTCATTCTTGGCAGATATGTCATGCAAAAGTCAATCTGAAAATTCATAACAAACAGTAGTAACTCATTTTTATAAACTTTGAGGGCAACCCAGCAAACATGACCTGGCTAAATGCAGCTCCCAAGATTAATTTCTAACTGATACCTGTTTTAATAAGTGTGAAGTTTGCTTTCTGTTTGAATTGCCTCAAATTCATTTTCCTGTGACCTTTTTCTGAATTATTTGCAGGAAGCAAATATATGAAAACCAGTGTATGGTCACACCAGGTTTATCTTAGGCATCCGAAACAAGTATTAACAGCAAATGTTCTGTAACATTTACTCAGCTCTGCTGCGGGTTGGTCCCTGTGCATGAGTCCTGTGTTGCTTCCCTTGATGTTTTATCTCAATTGGAGTGTTTTCAGCTCTTTCTGCTTTGACGTTTCTCCCTGCCTGTGTTTTGGGACTAGATCAGTTGCAACGGCTTCACCCTCAGTGACCAAAGAGGACTGCAGGCTGTTGGTGTGGGAATCTTCCCCAACCTCTGCCAGGCCAACCATGACTGCTGGCCCAACTGTACTGTCGTCTTCAACAACGGCAAGTGAGTGGATTTCTTTCCTTGGGCACGGCAGGGACGCATCCCAAGGGGCAACTCAGCAGACTCTGCCGACCCCAGTGGGAGGTCCCTGCCTCAGAAAATCTATTCATTCTTATTTCCTTCTCTAGCTCAGGAAAAAAAAAAAAAGTTAGTATTTTCTTTCTAAAGAGGAACTATTTTCTCTCTCATTATTATTTTAGAAGTTATCATCTAATGCACTAATACAAAAGATTTGACCCCAAATCCAGCAACCAGAAAACAATTTTCCCCTGGGTTTTTTTTTTTGAGTTTGGTAACTAGACTCAAAATATGTAGATAAAGTAGTAAGTAGCTGTTTAGCTCACCCCTTACACCAAGGCTTCACAGTTATGGAGTAATTCCAGTTAGTAAATTATTAAGGATGATACTGAGTCCACAGTCCAAGTTTCTCATAACCAAAGCTTGCAATCTGCTGATGCTTTATAGCCATCCCTCACACAGCCCTCATCCGGTGAGAGTGGACCACCTCCATTAATCACCGATTAACTCCTTAGCAATGGGACCTTAACGACAATTGTGACCGTTATGTGCCAGCTGAGTCATGTCTGAGCACAGGATGCTCTGAAGCCACTGAGCATTCCCCATTCCCACCCAAGCCCTGTAAGAAAACTTCTGTGGGACAAATGAGATGGACAGAGATCCTGTGAGAAATGCAGGGGTGTTTTGGCAGAGCTGGGAGTGGAGGCTGCTGCTCTCAGGGCTCGGGGCAGAGTGCAGGAGGGGATGCTCTGCCCTTCCCAGCCTCCGAGCCATGACAGGTATAAACTGCTGCTGATCCAGCCAGTGGTGGCGTGTCCAAGACATTAACTGTGGGGAATTGCTTGCCAAAAACTGCACAGCCACAGTATTTCCTCCAAACTTTCCGCTATGATTTTACAGCTTCCTGCCTTCACCAACCCTTAGTGCTGTAAGTTAACCCCCTGCCCAGCCTCCCCTTTAACTAACACATTGCTTCTGCACTGCAGTTATCCTTGCTGGGTTTGCCCGGTAAAACTACACCAGCCTTCATTGGGCAGCCGGAAAACAAGCAAGGAGAGAACAAAACTGCACGGGGATGATTACCTTGGTGGGAAATAGAGTCTGATCCAAAGTCAGGCTGGAGTCTGTGCTGTGATACCTACTTGCCCTGGATTAGATCCGTAGTAAGGTGATGGAGAGCCTCTCCAACCAGCCTCCAGCAGTGGAGGAGGTCACCAGCAGGGATGGCAGCCCTGAAGTCTGACTTCCTGGGCCCTAAATAGAGGAATGACATTTTATTTGCCTGGCAGCTTGTCAGAGCTCCCACATGTATCTTGTTACTGACTTCAAACTTGACCACCTGGTTATTTCCCAGGTAAATTATGAAAGTTCCCTGTCTTTTTGTGGAAACGTCTTGTGATCTCTCAGGCACAATACTGGGCTTGAAGACCCACTAGAGTCATCACACAGAGCACAGTCCTTGTGGCTGATGGGCAGTCTGATTTCCATTTCACGCCGTGTTTTAGAGAGCATCACTGCTGATGTCAGTGGAGACATTTCTGTACAGGAGAACTAATCCCCATGTGCCTGCCAAATGTCAGGAGCAGGTTTTCACATCCCCTGACTGAGACTGCTCCTAAAGTCACTGTGCCAGGGGAGTTCTCCACCAAATCTTCCATGGCCCAGTGGTGGGCAAATTGGTTCTGGCAGCTGCACAGCAAAAGGGAAGCTCTCACGCCGGGCACCATGAGCCAGGCACAAGGAACCCCCTCGTCTCCTGTCAGTCCAATGCGCTACGCCGTGTACCCATTTATTTTTGTTGTACTTTTATGTGTGTAAACTGCAGATGTTTGTTTTGTCTTTCAGTCATGAGGCTGTAAGATCAATGTTCCACACACAGATGAGGTGGGTCAGTCTTGAAAGCATCATTCCCCTCCGTTGCCCTGTACCCCTCATCACCACTGTTTAATGGAAGAGCTGCGAGCACCCAGAGGGGCTCCCTCTGTTTGCAGCAAATTTCACTTTCCCTGTTCCCTAAACTTCTCCTCCTTCCCCATGTAAAGCCCCACTAAACCCAAACCTCACTTAACTCTGCATTTTGTTGTAAATTAAAATGGTAGTGGTAATACTGTGACTGTCTACCCCAGAGGGAATTCCCTCTCTGCCTTCCCACCCTCGGCTTCCTCCCTGTCAGTATTGCCCCTCTACACTTCTCATTTCTCCTCCCCTGACCACGGCAAGAGCACGAAAGTCAGAACAAGGTCTTGCTAATCTTGTACAGCCCAAAATAAAACCTTGCATATTAGGAGATGAGAAATGATTGTGTTACTGACGTACTAAATGGTCCCTGTTTCTCCTGCAACAAACAGCGCCCGGTGAATGCTCTGCCTACAGCAGCAGTGCCATGAGATGTAGGTTTCACACCTTTTCTATCATAATATCTGATTAATGTTTCACCTTTTAATGATAGCACCGTTACTTGATTCAAACTGAATAAATCACAAAAATACATGCAAAAAAAAAAAAAAAAGACATCTGCTTAGCTCATGGCACTTGGTATATTATACTCAGTTCTCTTAAGGGGGCACTGTCGCCTTTAAATTTTAATTTCAATCAGACACACAATTTCCTCAAATTAGATGTGAAATATGTTGGAAGTGCTCCTCTTCATCACTGGTGCTTACTCAGTACATTATAAATGGGACCATAAAAAGGGGTACGTGTGTTTCGCTTCTGATTAGAGTTGGTATTTGGGGGCAATTTGGGGGCAATTTGAGTTTTGAGCTATTAGGCACTCGCCGTGCCTGTACATGCAAGTATCAAGGTCCTTGCTGCTTGTGGCAGGCACTGGGAAAAGAGCATTGAACAAGCTCAGCAGTGTGCTGCTGGCTGACAGTGTCTCTTTAACTGTGGCATTTCAAATATGCCATGTGTTTCCTGGCTTGTCCCAAAGCCTATCAATCCTCTCCACACAAGGAATGGCTGCTTAAAATATACCTACAGTGCCTGAGCTATCAGGGGCATCATGAAAGTCAGAGGCTTGATTTTGCTTCTCTGGTTGCATGACTCAGTTTAACGAGAATCCTGTTAAGTGTGAACAGGAATGTTTATACGTGATGGGAATTGCTCTTTTTCTTGCACTTTCTCCTGGAGCAGCAGGTTGCACCTTTCTCTGGCTGGCATTTTCCTGTGGTTGTGATGTAACTAATTTCCTGCCCTTCGTGACAATGGCATGCTTAGTGATAAATTTTGTATGAAATACGCTGCTGATATGATCCAACACCCAGAGAAGGTCAAGACCAGCCTCGGAGAGTAATTTTCACAGATGAAAGGCTCAGAGCTATGCCTGTGGTGCTGAGAGCTTATAATGGGAATTATAAGGGCATCAAAAGGGAATTGCAGGAGAATTACAATCCCTTTACAAAAATATGATCACACAAAATAAGTCATGTCCTCCCCAAAAGATTTGCTTTTCATGCACCTGGTGAGACCTGTGAGTCCTCTGCCTTTGGTGAGGCCTTTGTTGGGTTCCACTTAAAGCACCTCATGTTCAGGGGGGCCCAGCATGTGCCCCCCCAGATGCATCTCATAGCAGGTATGTACATCAAACACGCTGTTCAGCTCACTAATATTTGGGGGGTGGGGGTGGTGGTGGAGTTGGACACAGAAGCACCACCTTGTGGTTGGTATTTGATAGAGTTTTCCCCCATTCTGGCCAAATTCTTCAGCCACTTGTGCCTGTCCAGCCTCTGCAACTGAGAGATGGCCCAGAGCAACTGAGAGATTCAGCATGTACAGTGAAACAGCAAGGGGATAGTTTTGATTGTCCACATCATTTAAGAGCTTTTGCAGGGAGTGACATGATAGAAAGGCGGGTGCAAAGGTCTGGCTTTCCAAAAGCCTGTCATCAAGGGCCTTCCATGGATTTCTGTAACAGAGACTGGCAGTTGAATTGTGGTTATAACAACAATAGACAGCAGATCAAAGGAGCTGTTAAAAAGTAGGCTCTTTCCAGATAACTGTTTCTAAGTCGTTATGTAAAGATGCATGAACAGGGCGAGGACATCCCTGACCCAGCACCCAGAGGGAATTTGTCTTAACTTTTCAAAGTGAAAATGATACTGAAGGCAGCACAGCTCGGGCATCTAGCCAGGGATGTGTGGGTAGCATGCAAATCAGTACTTTAAAAAAAGACTCAAAGTCCAACCTCTGCATTTTGTTGGGTATTTCTGATTTTTTTTTTTTTTTTTCCTGGTGAGATCTCCTGCAATGTAATAAAAGTTGATGTCTTGGTTCAAGCTCCATCTGGATAAAGTAACGGAGCCATAATGCGTTTATAGCTCAGCACTTTACATATCCCCGCCAGGGACTTGCAGAGGGGCAGGAAAAACTGGTGTGACTGTGCTCTTGCCCTGTGTTCAGTTAACCAGACTGCTGTTCATCTCCGCATTGCCTCCCTGAAGACTTTATGGCAAGGCAGGGGCAGGTGGCCAGGATTTGTCCCTGACGGCTCTGTGGCTGCCCCTTTGCTCCTGCTGCTCCTCCAAGCACACGTCTCGTCTCCTTTGCACCCAGGATCGAGCTGCGGGCTCTGAGCAAGGTTTCCCCGGGGGATGAGCTGACCGTGTCTTACGTGGATTTCCTCAACGTGAGCGAGGAGCGGCGCAAGCAGCTGAAGAAGCAGTACTATTTCGACTGCGCCTGCGAGCACTGCAAGAAACAGGTCAAGGACGACCTGATGCTGGCGGTGAAGGCGGGGGAAAGCAAGGTATGGTTTGTCCTGCCGTGTCCAAACGCAGTGGTGGCTGTGTCTCCTCCACTGAGGCATCTGTGTGCCTCTAGGACTGTGGTTTCTCAGCTCTCAATAGGAACACAGTTGGATTTTTGCAAAAGCATGACTAGTGCCAGTGTAAAAAATGAGAACAGAACTGAACCTTGATCGGGTACAGCAGCAATTCCCATCCACCGTGCAAGGCCAGTTTAATTCCTATTATGCAATGTAAGTGCAGTTTTAATTTAAAAAAGCCCACAGAAGTTGCCTTTATCCTAAAAGTCCATCAGCAAACAGAATGTAGAAATACTGGAAAATTAGGTCTAGAGCTGAGAAAGATGCAGGCATTCAGATTGTGGGGTTTTTCCTACAAAACTGAAAGGGAATCATCATTTTGAGCAGCAGACAGAGAAATGTGTTGCAGGTGGTTCGTGGTGGCAGGACTAACCAGTGCTGCTGAAGCTGTGTGGTTTGTACCATCACACCAACTCCAGGAATGTGGGAAGCCTGAACTTCCAGTCCCACTTTGCAAAGGCCTGTCACGTGGAGTTTGCACCATTGCTTGACATTTGCGAGTGGTTGCTGTGGGCAGACTGACTGTGAAGAACTAACATGTTTGACTGCTCATTTTTAAGTAATTCGTGTTTTCCTTGGAGGTCTCACAAGTCATCGAGTGGGAGGGTGTAAGGCTGTGTCGTGCCGTTGGCGGTGGCATGGGTTGCTTGGCCAGCAGCTCCAGTTTGTGAGTGTGCTGGCAGCTCTAAGAGCTTCTTTTTACTTCCTCTGCCCAAGGATATAATTGCTTAGAGTTTTAATCCTCCATGGCAGTATTAGCTTAGGGGGTTTCTACTCCTGCAAGCTTTTTAGAGTGTATAAGGGAAGGCAAAGCAAAGCCGGGCAATTTAATGTATCAGCAAGTCATTAACTGAGCAGTCACGTAATGAATCAGACAGTAAAGTTCAGGGATGATGTTGGGCAGGACCACACAGCAGAGGTGGGATGAGGAACTGTGACCTCAGACCAGCAGTGCCACCAGAAGAGGCAGTTTTCTGAGGAGGACAGATCCCTCAGCCTCCTGCTCAGCAGTTACCAGGAAGCCAAGCTCAGCCCTGTAACTCTTCTTTCATACAGGTGACAGTCAGGAAAGGTTGGATATTGCAGAGTATGAATCTCTCCGTGAGAAAGGTTTAGAGAAAAGGAAAATTGATATGAGGGGTCTCCTGTGAGAGGTAAGACATAGGACTGCAGGAGACCCTTTCTTTGCTGGATCAAGTTCTCCTCTGGTGCAAAACACTCTGCAATACAATCACATTTTAAATTGTCAAGCTTCCTCTTAAAGCTGATTCTGAATACCATACTTTCCCACCTATAATAATAAGATGTCCCACAGCTCAGTTCTCTGATGCAGAAGGACTTTTATCTGGTTTCTATAGAAATATTTTTGAACACCTCTGCCAGCAGACAGCATAAAAAAAATCTCAGCTGCCATTTAAGACCTGCTATCAAGCCTTGACTGAGCAGTGAGACCATCAATCACACAGTGGTTGGAAGGGGCCTTATACATCATCTAATTCCAAACCCTGTGTCTCAGACAGGGACACCTTCCACTAGAGATGCACCCTCCCCTTTTTGTGAACATTAGAGGTGCTGTGCAGCACGCAGCAGGAAAACATGCACGTTTGGGTGAATGTCCCCCACAATGTGAAGTGCTTATGTAGAAAAAGCCTGCAAGTATGCAAGGTGCATGATTTCAGCTGTTAAAAATACACTCCATCCCCAGACAATAGGTATCCAGACTGATCTCATCCCCAGAGCACGGCTGTGTCACATTTTCTGAACTCAGCCACACTTGCCTGAGAGCAGCAGCACTCACAGCTGCCTGGAAAAAGCGCTAGGAATATGTGCAAGATTGACAGCTTACATCCTCAACAGCTGCTCTGACCTCCAGTCCTTCACCCCTCCCAAAGAGTAGCAAAGCTCCCATTGTTTATTATGGCAACAGACTTAGAAGTCCAGTAAAGGCAGGAGAGGATTTTTATCAGACAAAGCCACTGTGGAAATGCTGTTTGAAGTACTTATTCTGGGTGTCTTTACTCAGACAGCACAGTCAGTGATTTGCACTGACATCAACATTGCCTTTGAATGTGCTCTGTGCCTCAGGACACCCTGTGTGCTGCTTAGACAGCTGCCCCAATTTGGGGAGCTATGATAGCTTCAGTCTAATAATATAGGATAATAAATCATAGCACACATCCATAATATCCATAAATAGATGTGGGGTATATGGCTCTGAAAACTACTGGTTTTCTTTCCATATGAAACTTTCAAGAATTGTTCTTAACTAGCTGAATTTCAGATTCCTCAAAAAGCTGATTGCCCAGGTGTAGGAAAAAGACAATAGGATGGTCCTATGGTCCTGACTCCAAATCTTTGCATCCCTCATTGCAACACTGAGTCTCTGCTTTTGATCCACACCCAGAGGTCCTTCCTGGCTGCTGGCTCAGTTGTGTGTCTCCAGAACAGGTTTTTCCCACAAATTCCTGGTGTCACACGATTGTGGGCTGATTTCAGATTTCCCATTTATGAACAGGAAGGTCATGATAGTTAGAATAGTTGGAAAATGCCAATCTGAAAGACTAAGAAAAGCAGAAGATGAATGGTCGTGCTGGATAACATAATGTAGTATTTCAGCATTAAATGAAGAAAGAGGAGGCAGCAAATTATAGGCTCATTAGTGCTTTGCCAGGTGTGCACCAGGTCTTTAAATACACAGTGAAACACAAACTTCTTTGAGGTGAGTGGGAGAAGACATTTCCCTGTCTGGGTGCAGCTGAGATCTGAGCTCAACCATCTTAGGCTGTTTGGATGCACTGACAGCATTTCTCAGAGAGGGTAAAATTCAGTGATCTTTCTTATTCCACCCGTCTCTCATTGAAGAGCCTCATTTCTCTCAAGCAGCTGCACTAGGAGCACCTGATACACACCAGCTGGTGGCTTTCAGAGCCTCTTTGGCATCTCATGAGACCTCTCAGTTGCAGGGTCCATTCTATCCCTTTCCCAGAGGGGAGAAGTGGTGGGGAGAGTCAAGTAACCCAGTTATGCATGGCAGAGGTACATGGCTACTACCTTGACGAGCAACGCTCTTGCTGAAGTCAGCAGGAGCTTCACCTCTCAACATGGTAGAGGTCCCTTTCAGCCCATTTCAGTCTTGGGCAGGTCTGAGAGCACGCTGGTACATATAGCCAGTGGTAGGAAGGTAAGGGGTGATGTGGGAAGCATCCCATTGCACGGATTTGGGTTCCCAGACTGTGGACCAAGCATCCCTTCAACCAGCGTGTTTTGGCATGTGTCAGGAAGTGCATTTTCCTCATTGGTTTTTCCTAATGTTGTTCCCAGCCCTCTGCAGACACAGTGAAGGAGGTTGTCCAGTACTCCAAGGACACGCTGGAGAAGATCAACAAGGCCCGCATGGAGGGACTTTACCACGAAGTGAGTCCTGGTGCTTTTGCTCTCATGGTCTATACACACTGCCCAGGAAAACAGGCCTTGTCCCTCTCTACATCCATGATGTAAGGATGAAACAGCCTCCCCACTGCTGTAATCTGAATATCCTCATGTGCTTCCTGCCCTCTTGTCAGCTCAAATGGCAAAAACTGACATTGGTTTCTGCCCTCTGCTTCTCTTCAGAGAGCACTCTGGGTTCAGTAACAACCTCTGGGTTTTAACTTCCTTTTGGAGAAAGCTGAAACCCCCTGGGGCAGAAATCTGGACACTGGCTCAGGGCTAGGTGCAGGCATGGGACAGTGCAGCTCCACGTCTCCACCCCGCAGGGTCATTTAGAGTATTCCTTGAATCAAGTGCTTGCAGGAGGTTGGGTGTAAGAGCATTGGGTGCAAGAGTCCTGAAGGCACTTGGTATCTGGCAAAACCCAGCCACTGGAGTCTTTCTTCTCCTGAGCAGTAGACATCACTTCTTCTTCATCAGTTTTATGAATGCAGCTCTGGGAGAGAAAGATTTGAGCACCCATTATTTTTCTAGACTGATGTTTGTCAGCAAATCAAAGCATATCTTATCTTCCCCAATCTTCACAGGGGCAGACTCAGCATCTGGGGCTGGTATGGATCATGTAGCTTCAGGATCAAAAGTTCTTGGACTTACCCTTGCTCTCCCTGCTTCCTCCACTTGCAGGTCGTGAAGCTGTGCCGTGACTGCCTGAAGAAACAGGAGCCTGTGCTGGGGGACACAAACATCTACCTCCTGAGGATCCTCAGCATTGCCTCCGAGGTGCTCTCCTACCTCCAGATGTTTGAGGAAGCAGCTGACTATGCCAAGAGGATGGTGGATGGCTACCTGTATGTTTGTGCCCTGTTTTTGGCAGCTCTTTGTGCTTATGCAATGTTAAGCAGTGTGTTACAGGAATAATTTGCTTAGTCTGCTCCCATTGGGGCAATGGTGCTGAATCGAGACCTGTTTACACCACCAGACAGAGAGGGACCCTTTCCTAAATGCACAAAAGCTCCCAAACACCTCAATTCACTTAAACTGGACCTGGCAATTGGTTTGGGTACATCTTTCGTTAGCCTTTTTGTTTTGTCTCAGAACCATCTCTGGGCTGCCCTGTGACAGCAAGAGCCAGAGCCTGGGTGCAGCACAGAGAGGCTGTCACTGAAGGAGATGGTCTGTGGCCCTGCACCCTGCAGGAAGGAGAAGTTGCAGGGAAAAGAGAAACCATGTCAAATGGCTGGCACTCAAGATATGCCTTCAGTCTTGAATAGTTTATGGATTTTTATCTTGGCTAATTAGTATAGTCCTGTGGTAAAAGCTCAGGGAGAATAAAATAATTCAGGCTTAGTTGATGTAGATCCAGGGTAAATCTCACAGTAAAAATGGTGTGCTTTATTATTACTGAGGTTTTTTGAGAGGACTGATGAGTATTTAATAGGGGGGAAAAAAAAGAAAGAAATAAGGAAAAGACAAAAAAGGGTAATGGAAATCATAGAGAAGAGAGAAAAGCACAGCTCATCATCTCATTCACCCTCCTGCTGAGAGCATCTCATACCCATTTCTTGTCTTTTTGGTCAGTTCTACCCCAAAAGGCCTGTGATATTTTGTTCTTTGGCAGAAAGGTGACAGAATCACCTCCCTGGCTTGCAGGCCCACACAAGCAGCTTCATTGTCCCAGTCCTGGGACTGAACTATTCGAATGACACAGAGGAAATTCCTTCCCCTCCATGTTCCTCAGTTTTTCAGACCACAGCGAGGACTATGTTAGTTTCCTTCCTTGATTTAAGATCTGCCAATTCAACATGCCAAATACGCCCTTGAAGGCAGGTTTTCAGATAAGTCCAAGCATCTTCTAACTCTGCTTCAACTTCTAAAGTTGGATGTAGAGGAGAGGTTTCATTTTTGTCATCTCGGGTACTGACAGTCCCCAGAGGCAGGAATGCATCTGCAAGGGGTGACATGAATACCTCTGAAGTTTCTGGTACCACTTTGACTGAGAAGCTGGTAGTTGTTGCTTTCTCATTTCATTAAGCACCAAGCTGGTGCTGTCTGATTTGTAGGGTCAGACCTGGGTTTTGTTTGTGCCAAAATAGAATCATAGAATAACGTGGAGTGACAGAGTTCAGTGTTCTACAAACCAGGTGTCCAATTTTCCCTGTTCACAGGTAGTTCATCTTTCACAACTCGTGTCCCTGTATAGCTCTGTCCTTGTGTAAAGTGTTCCTGCCCTTTCTAGGCAGGGCTGAGTATTTCAGTGGCACTGGATGCAGTAGGCTCTTCACCTGAGTAAACAACCTGCTCAGTGGCAAACAAACCATGTCACTTACAAACTTTTGCGACTCCGGATTTTTCCTGACCTAATTACTCAATGTATTTCCAGGAAAATATATCATCCCAACAACGCGCAGCTGGGGATGGCCGTGATGCGGGCAGGAGTGACTCACTGGCATGCTGGTCTCATTGAAGCTGGACATGGCTTGATCTGTAAAGCCTATGCCATTCTTCTGATAACCCACGGACCTTCCCACCCTATTACCAAAGATCTGGAGGTAGGTGTCATCTCCTGTGTTGTCTTTGGTCTCTTGTCTGGACAAAGTTACATTCAAGTGGTGGTAACAACCTGTCTGTAAGAGCTGAGCGATTTATCAAGTATTGACTGCTCTTTACTAGTGCTGGGGTTTTATTGAGATTGTTACAGTGTGCTGGGAAATGCATCTCCCTTCCTCTGGAAAATGTTGATTCCTGAAAAATAGCTTTTATCCTGCAGCAGAAAGTACATTAGAAATGACAGCTGAGCCATCTTTGAAACTGCTGTGCCCAAGGACAGAGCCTCTTGTTTTTTCCAGCAGTCTGATTTCACTGCTCTTGGATGGATGGCATTGCAATTTAACTATACCAAATTATGTATGGTGGATGTTCCCCGATTACCAACTGATTTTCTTCATTGGTGCCCATTCTTCTTTATTTACCACTCCTCACTCCTTCTAAGCAGCAGTCCTATTTTTCCTGAGATGACTGATAGGTGTATTTCCTAGCTAGGAGTCAAGAGCTGCAGATCCCGGGGAATTACATTTGCTCAGCTATGAGGAACCATTTACAATTGCACCTGGGGAATCTAGCATGTATTTAGCCTTTAACTCACTTGATGGGAGCTGTTGGCTTTACAGCATTCTCCTTTATTACCTCCAAATATTTACAGAATACCAAATTAAATCCTTTATTGATGTCTTAGTCCCCATGATAGCAGAGTTATAACCTTTAATAGTGCTGTTTCATATAATCAGAAAAATTAATATATACTACCTAAAGCCAACCTATCTGATGAATGTTTCCCCTGTGTGTGGCAAAGGGCGAGATTCCAGCACCTCTATTTCTGTTTCCCTTCCCACCTGTTTTGGCAGGAAAATAGTGGATATATGGATCGTGCTTATGTCTCTACTGCTAAACCAAGGGCTGAATAAACTCACAGGCAGGTGTAAAAAGATATCCTTAAATCCCCTCTGATCCTCTGCTAGAAGGCAGCATGTGGAATGACTCTGTTGAAGACGAATCCTGGGATGCAGGGGGTGCAACTGGGATGCGGTTGAAGAGGGACTGAGTCTCCCTCTCCTCCCACATGGGGTGACCTCCCTCACCAGTGATGAGGCACACCAAGTCAGGCCCAGGGTGTGGGTGGGAAGTGCACTTTGACTCTGCACAGCATCACCTCTTGGTCCTGCATCAGTTTGGGAGGTGACGTGTCCCAGCAGCATGTGGAAGAGCTGGATGCAGGAAGAGCTGATGCCTTCTTCTGATGCCGAAAAACCTCAGAATAAAAGGAACTGCTAAAAGAATTTTGGTCTTTTAGCAGCAAGGTATTTATTGACAACATTGGAGGCAAGCCAGTTCGCACTGGACAAACTTGCCTAACACAACAGATGCGAAATAAGCCAATTTATACACTCAAAATACATGATTGCAACATCTTAACATACATGTTCATGTCGTTACATGATCTAATAATAAGTATTAATGACAGGTGGAGTCTAGGCGGGACTTGGGGTGGATTATTCCAGACTCTTCTCTTGGCATCAATATTGGGTGGTCTTTTCCACTCTTCAGCCTCACTCTGGGGGCTGTCTGCTCTTCTACCTCTCTTTGACCTCCTCAGTTTCTTTTGTTGGTGACCTGGTTGTTGAAGCTTTGACCTCCTCAGTTTCTTTTGTTAGTGACCTGGTTATTGAAGCCTGCAAAAACTACTGGCTTAAAGCCATTCTTCCCCATTCAAATGTATACCTTGTCTTAATTTATGACCACTAGGTTGATTCTTCTAAGATTAGGTCCAGGAGGCAGAACAGAACCAGATATTAACCAGTAATTCTACCATGTTCTTCTGGCAGAACAGGCAGAGCAAACATTAAGCAGGTTTTTTTCTCTTGGTTTAGCAGAGCAAGGTGTTTTACCAACTAAGTTAACTCTTTGATGGCCTTGCTCTTGTTTCACTTCCCTATCACAGTGCGCAGGCTTTGTATGAGCTTGAGAAAGCATATCTGTGTCCAGTCAGCTTTGGTCCTGCTGGTGGGACACTGGGAGTGGGCTGCACCAGTAATTACATGGACTAGGGCATCCCTGGAGGACGGTTCCCATTTTTTAGAGGTGTTGTATTCCCTGGCTTCGAGATTCCCTGCATCACTGGTTTTGTAACCCACTATGTCCCTCAGGTGATGCGTGTCCAGACGGAGATGGAGCTGCGCATGTTCCAGCAGAACGAGTTCATGTACTACAAGATGAGGGAAGCTGCCCTCAAAAACCAGAAGATCCAAGTCATGCCTGAACCCAGCAATGAGAACGCGCCGAGCCTTTTCCACAAAAAGGAATAATGACACAGATTCATGCCTAGAGGATAACATCACCTGTGGCACTTCCGAACATTGGGAATGTGTTACAGGAATATGATATATCCCTAAGGATTGTTTCCAGTGACACCAATCTGACAGCATGGACCTGATGGGGGGAAATCCTGAAAAGTCTTCTGAGGGCTTAAAGCTGAAGAGGTCTTGGCAGAAACATCATCCTTTTTCTACCACTAGCATTAAAAATCAAAGCAGAACAACCTGTTATAAAATTATTTACGTTTTCATTGGAAGCCTGTTGCTGTCTACACAAGTCCTGATTATGAAGTCCTTTGTTAAATTTTAAAAGATTTTTCCTAAGTGGTTCTGTTACTTCCTTGGGATGTCATTTCTTTCCAGTGATGTCCATGGGATGGTAAAAGTGGGACGCTGGTTCCAAAAATTGTCTGTGGGCATTGAGTGCAAAGTCAGTAAGACCCACAGATTGTGTATGTGTTCAGTGGTATATTTTTGATTAAAAACTGCTGAAAAAGTGTTTCTACAGCTGCCACAGGTGCAACATCAAACTGTGGGCACTTTGTAAGTGAGACTAAGTGGAATTCCTACATCAACATAAGTTAATTAGGGCAAAGTAATCTCCTTTGTTAAAAATCAGAAAATATCTGCAGTGATGGCAGCAGATACATATGATATGGGTCCATGCCAGAAGCCAGCTGCTCTGGTGTGGTGCACTGGCTGTGTGGATTGTTCTAAGTGAACAAACAGTGTCCATGGAGGGGTATCCACCTTTGCTCACCTGATGCCTTTGGGCTTCTGTCTTTGGGCTCAGACAGGTGCTTAATTGATTTTACACTGAGTGAAAAAGAGATAGTCCATGGCTCATCTGCCAGTGGGCATCCAACAGAGCTAAGGAAAAGTCTAAATGCAAGGGTTGGATTTCTAGATAACAAAAAAAAGGTCATTGCTGTCTGCCCTTCTATCTCAAAATCCAACTGGTTTGCTCCAGACCTTCAGTGGCAGCCAGGAGATGAAAAGGCTTGTTCAAGAATCCCATACCTACTTCTCAGCAGAATAGCAAGAAAACAAAGTCCGGGCTTTTCCTGTTTGACATTTCTCACTGATTTTGCTGATGTTTCTCCAGATCTGAGATCACTGGAGATCCACATCCCCTTTTTAGGCACTGTTGAGCTAAGCCCTTCCGTTTGTCCATGGCATGCCTGTCTGGTGCCCAGCATGACAATCCATATTCATTCAATTCTTGGCATGAGTATCAGTGTTAATCTGTAATATGAAAACCTTTCCTGGGGAGGGAGGAACCCCGGGAGAGTTGCACATGAGAACAAATCGGTCCTTTAGCAACATGTGTTGAGGTGCAGAAGAAGATGGGGAAGAGTTTGTGGTGTTTTCCCATCATCCTGATCACCTCTGAGCGGCTTTAAGAACATAATCCCAGTGAGGAATATGACACCAGCCATTTCCCAGTGATGACTCCCAGTTATCATTCAAGCACAGGGCTTGTAGAAGGCAGGTAAGAAGGAAGAGTTTCCTTTCCTGTGTGCATCAGAAAACCACATCTCCATCTGCCTGCAACACCAAGCAAGTGTGCGGGAGGTGAGTTTGGTTCTGTCTCTCTGTCTACAGTGGGAACAACCAGACCATCTCCTGCCAGAAGACAAAACCTGTGTTTCACCCTGGAAGAAGTGTTCAATTCCAGTTCAATGCAATTGATCAGGTGCAGTTTGTGGTGAAACACACACTGGACACCTGAAGGCAGTTTGGGACCCTCCTGTGGGTGGAAAGGGTTGGGGAGAAGATGGGGATTGGGTGACCAGAGCCTGTAGGGCTGGATCCTATTGCAGACGTGTGAGGATGAAGATGGCAGTTGGTACACACGAACTGCCCCCATGCTGGTTGCTTCTCCAAGGCAGCTTTCCAAGCAGGATCACTGGCATTTCCTTGAGTCCACCTAAACCACCCCATCCTTTGGCACTGCCAGTCACCTGGTGATCACTTTGTAAGGAAAGAGAACAGAGCCCTTCTCCTGCTTATCCATCCATCCATCCAGCCAGCCAGCCAGCCAGCCAGCCAGCCAGCCAGCCAGCCAGCCAGCCAGGGCAGCTATGGGTGCAGGACCCCCTAGGACATCCCCAGCAGGATGCTGACGCCTGTGCCCTGGAAGGAGCTGAAAGAGCACTCATCAGTATGGGGCACATCTCAGAGGGTCACTCAGTGGCTCTGAGTCTGCACCTGGGCTCAACCCCATTCCCCAACACCAGCACAGCCTTAACTCAGACTGTTGCCCAATTTCTACCAGTGCTTGCACAAATTTTGGAGGCTGAAATCTCTTTATAGTAGCATTGAAGAAGCTGATGACAATGAAGATTGAAGTTCTTCATAAAAATTTTATTCTAACAGACATATTTTACACAGTAAAATGATTGGAATATGCAAGGTTTCTAGATTCTCTTGCTGATTCTCTTGCAGGTGAGGTCACCCAGTGTCATTGTCTGAAAAACAAATGGAGAGTCTTAGCTTTTTATGCATTTGTAGAATCACAGAATATCTCAAGTTTGAAAGGATCCATAAGGATCACCATGGTGCTTAGCTCCAAACTCATACTTAGAAAGGATCTGGTCCTGCAAACCCAAATAAGACTGATCTCCAGTCTATCTCCTATAAACTGAATTTTTAAAGCTTTGGATTTCTTCATGAATATCCCAAAGCAGGTATCCCCCAGCTGGGATCAGTTTGCTGCACCTCTACTCTTTAAGGGTGCCAAGCCCAGACTCAAACTTTTACCTCTGGGTGGATGAGAACATGCCCTCATTACCTGAAACCTTGATCAGCAGTGCCTAAACTGGGGTCTTAAAATTACTTTTTGGGTCAGACTCTAATGCAAAGAGCACATGCTCTTCTCCAGCACCCACGACAAGGTCCTCAGCATCCCTGGAGGCTTTCTGGAGCCAAGCCCTGAAGGCAGCTCTGAGCACCACTACTCCAGCCATTGCCCTTCCACACTTACGTGGGTGATGGTGTCTCCGTTGAGCTCAGTGACGGATTTCAGCCCTTTCACGTTTGCAATCAGTTTGTTGTTCCCCTCCATCTGCACCAGAGCCTGGGAGGAGGAGACAGAAGCATTCATGTTATTGATGGAGACCACCTCAATCCCTGCCTTTTTCCTTCCCTTTCTGTAGTAGGAGAGGACTTTGGAGCCGTTTGGGCTGGGCCAGGGCATGCCATGTCATCTTCTCTCCACCACCCACCTCCTGCACACTGCTGCAGCACCCTCCCTGGGGGTGAGGTGACTGGGAGCTGGGTGACAGCGTGGGGCCCAGGGGAGTCTCAGTCAAGGTGGGAAACTGTTTAAGGAGCTTACAGAAACTCAGGCATGGCCGGAAAGCTCTCCAAGGGACAGGCACATCTGCTGAGTCTCTGCTTCCCCCAGAAGCTGCACATCTTAGAAGGCTACAGACTACACCAGCACCCCCAGGGCAGATGCCACTGATGATAGAAATTATTCACATAAATAACACAGGAAAGCCCATTTCTGTTTATCTGTCTTGCCCATCTATGAGATGTGTTCATGTTCCCTTGAGCTGCTGGTTTGGGGAGGCCAACAGTCTTCTAAAAGCTGTTTCCCCCTGGTTTATGCCAAAGGGACTCCAGTGATGCTGGAAATCATGACACAGCCAGTACAGCTCTCAGAGCCTGGCTCACCAGGGCATTGCTTTGGTGATCATCCCTCTTACTTTCAAAGGTCCCTGCGATGTCATCTTCTCCTGAGGTAGAGGTGAGAGGCAATATTTGCCAGTGGTGCTGCCTTGACATTTTAAGAACTATTGGAAACTAATGTCCAGGAATGAGAGCTGGCCCAATTTCAAGGGTGATGACTCCTCATCTTGCCAAATCATCTCACCCAGTGTAAAAAGAAGAAGTGGGAAAGGGTAGCAGAGAAGTTAACAGCTACTGAGACTTGAAAGGCGAGATATATTGGCTTATTTGTCTGACCTTCCTGCACTACTTTTCAGACAACAAAATGAAGGTGGAGGCATGTTTTGTGTTGCAACATGACACAAAGTTGATCCCTTCCACCTGAAATCTTTCAGAACTTTTGCTGTCAGAAAAATTTACCAGAGCATCTCTATCCCCCTTTTCCAAAAGGGATATTAAAGCACTGGCTTCCAGTGTTTTCCAAACCAGCTATTAAAATAGCTTTACAAAGGCAATACTTCATCTGCAGAAATGTTTTAGCACCTCTGGTCTGGTCAGTCCCTTTGCTCCAATGCAGAGGGAATGGCTGGAAAGGAAATTTCATATCCCTGCACCCCCGGAGCCCTGTCAGGGGAGGGGCTGATCACTCACCTTTGCCTTCTCTCCTGTCAGCATCTCAATCTCGCACTCCTCCCCGATGATGAACTCGTTTTTCAGCACTTTGGAGCCAGTGGTCACGGTAACCTTGAACTTCTTCCCATCCTGCACAATTTCGGTGGTGCTCTTTAAGTCCTTACCCTTCTGGATCTGGTCGTCAGGGAGCCCTGCCCAGAAACAAGAGGCATTAGGTGAACCGTGGAGCCAACTGCAGGCAGATTGTGCTGCTGGATGAATGTGGCAGGATTTGGGGACCTACAGATGGGAAAATTACTATTCCAGTGTGGAAAAATCTTTTAATGATGATGCTTCCCTAAGAGCCACATATCCCTGAGTCTGCTGGGGAGGAAGAATAATACTGTCATCCTGGATTTTGTGTGGGAACTAGACATGTCCCTTGTCTCACCGAGCAGGTTGGGAGCACAGCAGCTACCTCCCTGACTGAGAAAAAAATCCTGCTCCCTGTCCTTCACTGAGAGGCAAGGAAAAATGGAATAAATTGAGGCAGAATGAAGAAACCAAGTGGGTTTATTATGAGAGTCAGGATTCCTTAGAACCAGCTCACTAAAGTCTTCTCCCAAAGCCTGAAGCTGGTCTGACAGGTAGAGTCCACCTGACACATAACTGTGAAGAAACAGTGCAAAGCCTCCTGAATCCCTGAGAGAGCTCATCCCCTGTCACAGGCACTGGTGGGAGTCTATCTGGCCACATGCATCATTCAGCATTTAAACAACTCCAGCTATTTTTCGGATGAATGGCAGAATGTGGGGCTTTGCAGCACCGTCGAGCAGCAGCGCAGAGGGTGAGCCATGTCCTGCTCGCCCTCAGATTTCCTGATGGAGCAGAGCTGCATTCCCCTAAGCCACCAAGGTCCTGCTGGTTTATCACGTGTGTGCAGCCCGCGGCCACCCTGGCCTGTGGCTGCAGAGCCTGTCGGGACCATTTCCCTGCAAGCCACAAAATTTCACCCATCATCTCTTGACATACAGCCCCCAGCAGAGATGCTTTCTCTTTTATTTTGAGATCCCATCTCCACACACATATGTTTAAAAACCCCAACAACTGCAAGAAGGCAAACAGAAATAGGCAATCAGAGATGTCACAATCTACATCACCAGCACATCAGCACAGTTGACTCCCAAAAATTAGTGGGATCTGCAGGGGCAAAGCAACAGATAGCAAATGCAGGCACTTACCAAGGGCTTTCATGAAGGGCTCAAAGTTTTCCTGGGACTGGAGCTCGTACTTTCCAGTGAAGCTCATGATGAAAATGCTCTCTGTGCTTCCAACACAAGAGAAGGTGTCTTGCTGGTAAGAAGAGCTTGGTTTTATATGGTCCTTTATCCTTAAAAGGTGGCCAGAGGTGAGATGATGTAATTGTTTTATAGCCATGTTCAAACATTAACGTAAAACTGGGCAATGGTCAGCGATAAATTGCTCTACATTTTACAGACTGCAATTTGCAATGTGGGGGCAGGGAAAATCCAACGAAATCCATTTTATGGAGGTTGAAATGTGGCATCCATAAACAAATGATTAAAAAAAATATTTATGCAAAGAGATTAACTATCAGAGGAACGAGCCTAATCATCTAATGAGCTTGCGATCTGGAAGCACGTAACTGGAGGAGGAGAAAGTGGTGAAAGATTGTGAGTCCTCTGGAGCTGACTCCAGGGGGGGTTTCTGCTCTCTGGTGTGTGCACACAGGGTCTTTAGCACTGGCATGAAGAGTGGCTGCACACTGACAGGGACGGACTTGCTCACACGGCTCAGACAGAGCGGTACTCACAAAACCATCGTTATCCCGGGAGAAAAAACATGACTCGAAATCAATTCCTGGGCTTGCAGTGGCCCCTCTGAAGGCTGCAGTTTAACTCAGGATCCATCACTATGGCCCTGCCTCTGAGAAAGGAGTTTCATGTGGATAGAGGGGCCGGTGCCATTGGTGGTCTACCAAGGCCAAAATTCCCTTTCCTCTCCTTTCCCCAGTGGAACCACAGTCACTCATGTACTGGAGAAACATTCCTGACCTCAGAGCTGCATTTTTCCCAAATGATGCATCAGAAGCAGGGCCAGTGGCAGCCCCCAAGCTGATCAAAATTTCCCCCTCCAAAGTAGGATTCAGAGCTGGGCTCCTCTTCCAGTCCAGTCCTTTTGGCTGAGCATCCCAGGTTGCTGGATGGCATCGTGAGCATCCATCCTCTGGGTCTGCGCTACCAGTCTTGGCTTCTTGCTCCTGTCTCATCGTCTGCCCTAATGAGTTCATCCTCCCTCCCAAAGTCAGCTCAGGGATTTTCCCCCATTTCACTCACATGCCTTCTCCTCCTTGCAGTTCTTCTATTTTGCCTTCTCATAGCACCTTTGTCCTTTTTTAAGTGAAGTCATGGATAAGAATGTAAAGGGCCTGTGTCCTTGCAGTTTGGAGATGCTGTCCGTGCCTTCTGCGCCTGCTGGCTCAGCCCGGCTGCTCCCTGTGCTGCCACGGTGCTCAGTGACACTGCCTGGGCCAGTTCAGCCTCCGTCTCTGGTTAATTAGTACAGGCAGAATCTGCTGGAGAAGACAGGAGAGGGAAAACCTCAGCTGGTGGGGTGGGCAGTGGATGAAGTTGTCTGCGGGGAGGAATCTGTAGGGAATGTCATCCCTGTGCACCACAGAGAAGGCCAGGCGGGTTCAGAGAGCACTCACGGTGGGTGAGTTGATTCCACAATTTCTCCAAACAGCTTTTTTTGGCTTTTTTCTGTTTCACCCCACAGGTATGATGTCACCTTAGGAATGGCATTTCATTTTCTTCTCTGCCTGGGCTGAATACCCTGATGTCACAAGGGACTGCCATGACACACGTCCCTTTTCAGTATTTCCATCATGGTGACAATGGTGACAGCTCTCCAGCCAGATCGTGGCACCAGCTGGAGCTGGCAGTTCTCTGCTGCTGCCAGGCGATGTTCTCTGGCCATGGGTCACCTGGAAGCACATGTGTGCCTCCCACATTTTCATGCCTTGGACCTCTGGCTGCTCCTCCAGGCAATTCAGGTCCCCTCTCTTTGCATGATGGGGGAGAGATTCAGACTTGAAAAAACTGCAGTTCCCAGGCCCACAGTGTCCCTGGTGGCCAAGCTCCTGAGGTCTGGATGTTGCCCATCAGATTTTAAAAGGGGAATATAATTGTCCAGGACTCTCTTGGTAGTTGTGCAGAAATTTTTCGAGTAATTCAGAGAAATGGACAACTCACAAGAAAATTCACTCCATTTGGGACCCATATTGTTTTCTGGAGATATCCTCTCCTCTTCTACTTACTGTGAATAGCTGTAACGTATCTATGATCCCAAAGCTGGTGTACTGGATAAATGTGGACTATGGATCACTGCTGAAAAGTTTGGAAACGCAACCAACTGATTTTTGATCAATGATCAAAAATAAAACCTTTTTGTGTTCTGTTGGACTTGGGTTCTTTTATTCCCTTTAGCAAAGGAATGCAGACATTCTTTATAAAAAAAAGAAGAAATGCTTATTGAATGAAATTTGGCCAAGGTAATTATTATCTATCCAGGTCTGCTGAGCAAATTGCAGGTGAGATAAACTTAATCTCAATAGCAAAGTTCAGAATACTTGTACATCTCTCCACTAGAATATGGGATCTTTTAAAATACGACATCACTTTAACCTTCCAGGGCCAAGTAAATGCAACTGATTGGCATTAACACAAGGGCAAGTCAATTGATAATTTGATTAAACTAAACCCATACTATAAAACCTGAACCTGGTTTGTAGAAAGAGAAAAGACATGGATCATCTTCAAAAATTATCAAGGAAACTACATCTTGTGGGAAGCCAACAGGTACTTCTGTGTTTGAGTTGTTTTGAAAATAAAGCATAGGATCTTAGAAGCCTGTCAGAAAAACGGACCCAAGTGTCTCATTTCTGCTTTTTGCATCTGAATCAAAGATATGGACATGCAGACCTTCTCAACTCTGTTCCAGTCATCCAAGCTCTCCGTATCTCAGGTGATGAACCAGAGAACTGCCTGTTGGGAGGGACCTTTTTAGGTCTCTGGTTCAACCTTCTGCTCAAAGCAAGAATAATACCAATGGATCAGCCATGGTTTTGGCCAAATCTCAAACCCCACCTCCTCTGCCTCTCTGGGTACTCACTGTGGGCTTCCACCTCCCACCTCATGAAGTAGAGGTGCTCAACGCAAACCTCCCAAAGTACAATTTGTGGCCAGTACCTCATGTTGTAACATCTGCCGTAAACATGAAGAGTTTGGCTCTGTCACCTCTGTAGCAGCCTGTGGAGCAGTTGCATCCTTTTATCACCTTTCCTCCACCCTTCCCTGGGACCCTTGATCTCAGCTCCCACTTTCACTCAGTGTCGCCCAAGGCACTGGGAAAGATCTCTCCTATTGTGCATCTCTTCTTGATAATTTGGACATTATGTTGGGAAACAGGATTTTGAGTTTTAGGGCTCCTACAGAAAAAAACTCTCTGCCTCCCCCAGTCTGAACTGAAACTCTTCTTTACTTTCTGAACTACGAGAATGACTTTACAGCCAAAGCACTGTGTGGGGAGAGGCACTTTGCTGTAGCCCAGGACCTGGCAGCTTTGTGGAAATGTGGGAATGTCTTTATGCGCCTCACCTGTATCACCATTCTTGCTCTTCTTGTCTATCCCACCAGAGGCTCTCCAGACTTCAGGAACCCTTTGGTTTCACCTCAGTGCTTTGGGAAGCTGAGGTTGGGCTCTACACTAGGATGGTCTTAGCCCAAATGTGAGAGTCTACAAGCCAAGGCTTTTGTTGATTCAGTCCTGGATTTTTCTAGCGCAGGTCCAGTTGGACACCCCAAAAGCCATTTTTTTGAATGCTTGGTCACAAGCTTGCCAGTCGCAGATCCCCGGGGAGGCTCCCCTCTGTCTCAACCTCTAGTGTTGCTTGGGTAATCCCTATTTCTGCTGTCCTTGAACCTGTGAACTCATTCTGTGGCCCAGTTTTCACATCTTTGGTCTGATTATTTTAAACCTTGAGGAACAAAGGTTTCTTTGGCAGGCCACATGACTGCATTGCATCAAAAGTTTGGATAGGATGGAAAAAGATGCCGCTGCTGCCGTGAGCTCTCTCTCCCTCTTGATTTCCTCTAAGTTTTTTCTGTGCTGCATTACCAAGACAGCACTGCAATGAAATACAACACCTTTCCCGGATTTCTCTCTTTTTGCAACAGTCTTGGCAGTCTTCTGGGGACTCCTGCCTCCAGGCTGTAACTTCCAAGCCTCAGACATGCAAGCGCCAATTCATATTGGTTCAGATTAGATACGCCACTATCAGAGCCCTGATAAAGGCTGCCAAAGGTGGCAAATTGCATAGAGAGCTGCAGCTTGATAAAACTTTCCATCGATGCTGATATTCAGCAAAGGGCAGCCCTCAACACTTGTCATTGCATTACAAAGGTACCAAAGGAGCAAAGGGGTTAGTATTGCATCTCCGAGGGCAAGGGAGCTCTATCAGTGATAGCATGAGACCTATCACTGACTTAGCTCTGCTTGCCAGCGATCACCTGGGGAGCAGAGCTTACAGGAGAGCTGGCCTTTGCTGCTGGGGTCTTGCCTTAGAGTAGGAAAAATGTTGCTGACTGTGCCACTCACCTCCCACTCTCTTGCCTCAGATATCTGCAGCGTAGTGTCGTGCCCTCTCACTGGGCACACGGACCCCTCTGCTTACTCCCTCAGAGGGCATGTACTGATTTTCCTTGGAGCTTGGCCTCTGGTGGGATGAGGGTATCCTACATCCCACTGCCCAGCTCATGGAGTCAGGGTATAAAGGCTGAAAATCATATTACCTATGGAGCTGGTTCGTGCCAGGGCAAGGAAAGAAAATGTTGGGAAACAAATGGAGCCATTAGCAGTTAATGTTCCTGAAAGAGGAAGGTCTGGAAGAGTCCCCCAGTGCAGACCCAGTGAGCATTTAGCCAGGGTTGGTTCATCTCACCCCACCCATGTCTACAGTACAGATGTCTCTGTCTGATCCAGGCACATGAAAAGCCCCTGACACAGTGGGGATAAGTAAATCTTTGTCTGCACAAGCGGAGGAGAGTGGGATGTTAGGATGGAAAGGACAGCAGCCTCCGGTGGTCAGATGAGCTCTTGTCCTGGAGGGACACCTGGCTGCCGCTGTGGGCCAGTGCTCACCTGTCCAGCTGGTCTGTGCCCTCCCTCATCCTGGTTTATCAAGCTCAGGGGCTCACTTAATGCTCCTCACAGTGGATTGCAGCTAATTAATCAAGGAAAGCTTCTCAGGCCCATACAAGCGTGTTTTGTCTCTCCCTGAGGCAAATATATAACCACAGTTTATATGTAAAATAAAGGGAAGTTCAAGCAGTAATCCCCACGACCTTCCGTAGTAGATGGTGCTCCTTGGCTGGGGAAAGTGGTGACCCAAGGATGATGCACCAGCCAGAGGATCCGTGCTGAGGCAGGACACTCCTGCGAGGAGGAGGACAGAGAGGTTGTGTGAGGTCTGAGAACACCCTGGTTTTCACCAGGTTTGGGGCCATGGGAAACAACCGTGGTGCCAGCAAGGCCAGAGCTGTGGACAAAGTCCAGGATTGCCACTGTCCATGTCCCACTTGGTCCTGTCATGTTTACTGTAGACTAATCATAGAATCACAGAATCATAGAATTGATTGAGTTGGAAAAGACCTCAGAGATCATCAAGTCCAACCCCTGATCCAACTCCAGTCAGTTTACTAGATCATGGCACTCAGTGCCATGTCCAATCTCAGTTTAAAAACTTCCAGGGACGGTGAATCCACCCCCTCTCTGGGCAGGCCATTCCAATGCCTGATCACTCTCTCTGGAAAGAATTTTTTTCTAATATCCAGCCTCAATTTCCCCTGGCAGAGCTTAAGCCCGTGCCTCCTTGTCCTATTGCTGAGTGCCTGGGAGAAGAGGCCAATCCCCACCTGGCTATAACCTCCCTTTGTTGGGAAATTTCTTGCAGAAAATGGACATGTGAGCGACCCTGCGATTTTGGATGCAGTTCTGCTGCAGGGCCTCTAAGACTGCAGTGAGAAACTGCTTGTAAGAAGCCCCTGTGGAGATCAACAGTGAAGAAGAATGTAAACTTACAGAAACTGCAGCAGAAGAACTGAAAAACAACGGCACAGAGAGAAGTCACAAGGACTTTATTTTACACCAGTAGAGTTGTGTGTTATTCGTATTAACCAGTCACAGGGTGGTTTGCAGTGTGTGTGCTATCTGGGTTATTTAAGGGGTGTTTTCACAACAATAAACGGCATTACCTTGATCATATTGGTCAGTTCGTGGTGTCCATAAGTTTCCCTTGCAATATCCCTTCAGGTAGTTCTAGAGAGTCATGAGGTCACCTCTAAGCCTCTTCTTCTCCAGACTAAACACCCCCAGCTCCCTCAGCCTCTCCCCATAGGACTTGTGTTCTAGTCCCTTCACCAGCCTTGTTGCTCTTCTCTAAGTGCCCCCCTGAGCATAGGGATCCCCATTTTTCATATTGTAGAGCACTCGGAGACTGCCTGACTTTCCCAAAGTCACCTGGAGAAACTGATAAGACAAATGTGCTGTAACTGCTCAGCCTCTACAGCATCTTCTTGTTGAATCCCCAGTGGGTGGTCATAGAGCCTGTATCCTGTGGGACTGCAGATTTTGAGATAAAATCAGGCCCAGGGGTATAATGGAAACTTTGGTACAGTAGGACCAGATTGCACAACCTTCTCCAGGTAACAGCATCTCCCACCACAGGAGCCAGCACTGCACAACCCCCTGTGCTCCTTTTCTGCTCTGCCTTTATGAGTGGGTGCTGCACTTTGGCCTACAAGTCCCAAACCACAACACAGATGTCCTTGAACTGGTTGTGAAATACCTCTGAGGAAAGAGTTGCACCCAGCTGCGGGCTGATGTACAGGCAGCTCCTTGCCCTGCAAAATCACCAGAGGTGGAGGTGGAAAAGTTTGTATGTGTGCATTTGTAGATGAGAAGAAGTGATCCATGTGGCAGTTCTGACTCATGTCATCTGAGATATCAACAATTTATATCAGATTTAGAAAGAGGGGGAGAGAGCTACCTTTGCTGTAACAAAGATGCAGCTTCATGCACTTTAATTCATTTACAGTTGTACAGTTCTGCCTCGTATCTCCTTGACGTGAGGCTCAGAAAACTGATTCTGGGTGCACATTTGCCTGTGCAGCTGCAGACACTCTGCAGAGTTCCTTAGCTCCCCTTCCCTTGCCATGGATTTCTGAACCTGACCAATGCATGGGTCTGCCCCTGAGAAAGGCAGAACTGAAGTAGTTTGATTTCTGTCAAAAACCTTATTTTTTTTCTTTTTTCTTTTTTTTTTTTTCTGAAATCTCCTTCTTTTCTCTGTGAAAGTTCTCACTTTTGTGCCTGAGAGGGCAAAGGATGCTTCTTAACTTCTTCAACAAGCCCCCGTAATAATAAGCTTGTATAATTTTTTCAGCCAACACAACGCACTTTCCACTGGGACATGCTCAGTAAATGGCATTGCAAAACCCCAAGTATCCTCATCCTCCCCTTACTGAACCTGCCTGGTGTTTCATGGGTCACTTGTAGGTCTCAGAGCTTTCATTTGTGTGCGGTTTTCAGACACATGACAGCTCGTGGGCAGAGACAGGACTGGGACATAAGGGGAGATTTTTTTGTGCTGCTCAGGGTTATGTGATGCTTTTTTATTAAATTTGTTGCATTCCAGACCTGGTGGAGGGTTGGGGTCCTTCCTGTGTGTCCCTTTTTGAGTGTCTCCCTGGGGACAGGAGAGATCCTGCTGAGAGGACAACGATAAAAGCTGTTCTGTTGGCTCAGGCTTCTCAGATTCACAGCCTGACCTGCTGCAGGACATCCCCTGTGCCTCCTCTTCCTCACCTCCAAAACGGGGCTCTTCGGAGAGGTGTTTCCCGGCTATTGTAGAGATGGCTGGATATCCGTGGCCCAAAAGGTGGAGACCACAGTGGGAGGGTGGGAAAGGTTGGGTGGGAGCAGGGAAAGCCTTCCCAGGTTGCGCATCTCCTCCGTGCACACGAGGCATTGCCGCCATCTAGTGACATGGGAGTCACCCGCAGAGCCTGCGATCCCGAGCGCTGCGGGCGATGCTCTGCCAGGGGAATGGACGGGGGACACCAACGCAAAGCGCTGCTTGTGCTTGGGGCGTGGAGAGGGCTCATGGCTGGAGAGGATGAAAAAGATGCTCGGAAAACACGAAGCTGAGAGTGTTGCCGTGCTCCTGTTTGAGTGCGGCAACGCTCGGTGCTGAGACCTGAAATTTTTGGGGGGATCTGCACAGGAAAAAATTGTCTTCTCGCTGTTACATATGTCCTTCTGCTTCATCAGTCCTCATCACGGTTTTGGATGCCTTTGGAACGTGAAGAGACAGAGAAAATTCTGTCTGGAGGGTTGAAAATTGATGCACTACTGAAAAAAAAAAAAAAGTTGGAGAAGTGGGACAGCAGCCTGAGCTGGGGTTTGCAAGTACAGCTGATTCCTGATATATGAGTCCAAAGAGCATGAACTGTTCAGGAACAGACAAGGTCCAACGTGGAAGTGCTAATCCCAGCAGGAGTATGGAGGCACTGAGTAAGACCAGGTTAATTAGAGGCTATTACATTTACTACCTCTTGATCTGTTGCTGCAGTGGATGAGTCCTGACAGGCTGGTGTGCACAGGCACTCTCTTCTCCTCCTGCCTTTTAAATTCAAAATGATATTAAAGAATCATGGATTGGAAGGGACCTTAGTGCTCATCTTGTTACAACTCCCCTGCCTTGGGAAAGGGACACCTTCCACTAGACCAGACTGCTCAGAGCTCTGTCCAAAATGAAATGCCACTCTAAACCGGAATGCATGGAAATTGCAGGGCTGAACATGGGAAAAGCCCTCCCAGCTAATGTCCCTGTTATCCCAGGGAGTGTCCCAGGCACTTCCCCTGTGCTCTGTGCTCACCTGTGGCTGCCACATCAGCAGTCCCTGCATCCCAGCATTAACCACTGACCCCATATGTGAGGGTTATCCCTGCTCATAGGCCGAGGACACAGAGAGAGCTGTGGCAACAGCCCTGCTGCTATTTCTCTCTGCAAATGCAGACAGCAGGTATCCTGGTATAGCCCATTTTAGCAGGGTTGCTGCATCCCAGGGGGGATTTAATGCTGAAGGGATCATCAATCTCATTGTAAACTCTTCACTTGAAAAAAAAATAAATGAGATGAATCAGTGAAGTCATCTCTTCAGCTGTGCTAAAACACTCATTAAAAGAACTAGACATGTGGTAAGTAAAAGCCCAGAGGCAAAATGTCCCATGGTGGTGGGAATAGGTGAGATCTCATTGCAATGTGCAGGGTGGCCCTTGCAGAGACGGTCAGATGCACATTGGTGATATTAAATTATTGCACTGGTAATAAGAACTATCATCTTGTGCAGCTTTTCATAGGGATTTGATCCTACCCTTGTTCTAGCCTAAATTTGAACTGAGCTCAAAGTGTGCTCTGTCTCTGTGTGGATAATGAAGGAAAACCCTAAATTCACCTTGGCACACTGTTGTGAGAGAAGGGAGAGCTTAGAAGAAGCAAATCATGTATCCTGCAGTTTTTAGGATTTCCTTTATTTCTAGTATTTCATTGGTTTGTCCAGAGGTGCTGCTTGCAGTTTTTCCTGTCAGCTACCACTGGAACATGATGAGGTGCCAAGGCTCTGTTTCAGAGACACTGGCCACCCACCTCAGCAGATCAGATGGCCCTGAGGGCTTTTGATGACTCCAGGGAATGGCCCTGGGGAGGTTTCACGCTCAATTTAAATTTGAACAGTCCCTGAAGAATAAGGTCCAGCCCTGTTGCCTGTTTTTTTAAAGCACCTTCTGAAAGGATGTGAATGCACATTTGGGATGGGGATGGACCCCCCCTTACAGGGTCAACATCCCGCTGCATGCCAGTGTGCCTTGAGGACCTGGTGGCTGTGGATACAGGGCGGGTCACAGCAGGTTTGGGTGGCTCGGGCTTCATCTTTGTGATTTCATGAGGAATGCTGAGCGCAGAGATCTCCCGACGGTGGAGAGATGTGGGCTGGTTGGGTGATATAATTTATATAGTTCTAGATAAGTAGCTCCCTGCCTAGCTGATTCCTCTGCTCTGGCCCACTGTGTGAGCTCAGATAAATTATTAAAGAGTTTCTGTTTGCTTCCTGCCCTGCACAACACCACCAGGGGCAACTTTGCCCAGAGCCTGAAATTTTGCCTCTGTGTCCCTTTGAGGAGCTTGCAGAAGCAGCCCTTTGGGATGCTGGGTGTAGAAAAACCTGTTTCCATGTCAGTGCTCAGGGCAATGACTGGACCACCCTCTGCTGGAAACTTTCCTCATGACTTTGGTTGGTCACCAGAGTTGGAGTGGCAGTGCAATGTGTCAGAGATGGATGCTTTGGCAGATGTGTCCCTTGGTGCAGACGTGAGCTCCCTGGGTCACAGCAGGCTGTTATCAGCCATCCCTCATACCTCTGCACCTCGTCTGCCTGGGCTGAGGTCCCCACGCAGGCTCCAGCAGCACATGCTGAGCTGCACCCTGGGTCTCGGCAGCCACTGAGCCTGTCTCAACCTTTCCCTTCAAAGAGCACTGATTCTATTAAAATAAAAAGTAGGAAAGGGATGCACAGCCTGTCCCTGCAAAGGAGAACTGATTTTTTTTTCGCAGCCCCACCCATGCCCGTCTCTCTTCCATGCCTCAGTTTCCCTCTCAGTACCCCTCTCAGGGATGTTCGGAGCCTGAACTCTGATGAAGGGACAAGAACACAAGTCCTGTGGGGAGAGGCTGAGGGAGCTGGGGTTGTTTAGTCTGGAGAAGAGGAGGCTTAGAGGTGACCTCCTCACTCTCTATAACTACCTGAAGGGAGGTTATAGCCAGGTGGGGGTTGGTCTCTTCTCCCAGGCACTCAGCACTAGGACAAGGGGGCATGGGCTTCAGCTCTGCCAGGGGAAATTTAAGTTGGATATTAGAAAAAAATTCTTTCCAGAGAGAGTGATCAGGCATTGGAATGGCCTGCCCAGAGAGGGGGTGGATTCACCGTCCCTGGAGGTTTTTTAACTGAGATTGGACGTGGTACTGAGTGCCATGATCTGGTAAACTGACTGGAGTTGGACCAAGGGTTGGACTTGATGATCTCTGAGGTCTTTTCCAACCCAATCAATTCTATGATTCTATGACTCTTGACTTTGCACAGCTGAGTTACAGGCTGATTTTGATTTCAAGGGACCTCTGAGTCTTTCTGATCCAAGCCCTCCTTTACGCAGGCTCAATCTCAAATTTAAATCCAAGCTCACGGTTAAATGAAGCGACTGCGTTTCCCCAGCTGGAGTGTCTCTGGAGTTATACCAGAGACAACAAGCTCTCTGTGCCCTGTGCTTCATCACCCTCACATTAAAAGCTCTCTCCTAATATTGAACTGGATTTCTCGCCAGCTGCAGTTCATGTCTGCTGACCCTTGTCCCGACACTGGGCACCACCATGAGCAGCTCAGCTCCATCTCTCCTGCATATTCCCATTCCCAGGCTCGGGGTAGGGTGGCTGTCTCTGCTGGCTGTGCCACGGGGAACACTGTCGGGTTGCAGCGGGGACAAGTTTTCCGTGAGCACAAGTGCAAAGGGTAGCTGGGTTGGAAGCGATCGCAGCGAGTTGTTTGTCCACTTTCCTGCCGTGCCATCCCGTGCCAAGGGGCTGCAGCGTTGGCACAAGGGGCTGCAGCATTGGCACAAGCACCCAAGGTGGGAACAGCTGTGGGGGGCTCACAGGACTGGGGTGAGAAAAGGGCTCTCCCAGCAGCGCCGGGGGATGCTCGGTGGGATTTGAGTGAGCACAGGGGATTTAGCTCAGCCCTTCCTGCGCTGAGTCAAATCCTGTCCTTAGCTTAACCCCTCTGAATGAACTCAGCCTGCCTCTAAATACATCGTTATTTCCTTCTATTTATATTTTTTTATTTTTTTTAAACTACAACTTTGGCAAACAGCCCACGGAGGACGTGACATGCTTGTGCAGCGACTTCTGCACCGTCAGGGCTTTTCCTCAGGGGGAAAGTGACTCTGGGGCAGGGTGGGAAGGGTAAAGGGAACACGGGATGAGGAGGCTCCAGCCACCTTGGCACCAACCCCAGGCAGCCTTTTTACCCCCTGCAAAATGCTGTGTGCCCTACACTGGCTCCGGCTGCGCCAGCTCCCTGTGACTTGTTTTTTTGGGAGAAGGTGACTTGTTCCCTGAGGACCTCTATGTGTCCATAGGGGAAGTTTTCGAGGGAATCACTCTGGGATACGGGGGGGCTGCTGTGGGTTCCTGGCAGTGACATTGGTCCTTGCCCAGCAGCCATGGAGTACATCAGCACACGGGGAGGCACCAGGGCTGTTGACTTTGAAGGAGCCCTTTTCTCCGGCTACGCACCCGACGGGGGCCTGTTCATGCCCCAGAGCATCCCCTCGCTGGACAGGGACACCCTGCGGCACTGGAGCAGCCTCTGCTACCGTGAGCTGGTCAAGGAGCTGTGCTCCCTCTTCATCTCAGCCGAGCTGGTCCCACGGAACGCTCTCAACGGTGAGCGCAGCCGCGCAGGGATGTGCGTGAGGACTTTAGGGTGTTCGGGTGCTCCTGTCTGCCTTCACCCCACCCTCTTGCAGCCCCCAGAGGATGCAGCCAGCTGTACCATTGCCTGCTTCTTTCAGTACCCTATTCTCCTGCGCCACCTTGCAGGACGAGGCATTCCCTGTGTGCAAACAGGGATTCTGGTGACTTCAGTAGTGATGGCTGATGCTGTAGCCCTGCTCGCTGCTAAAGCACTGCTGCTCTGCCGGGCTGCAGACTTGCCCTCCCTCTAGGGCTTTCTGCTGCTCCTTGAGATCAGATTTTGAATGTCTTACAACATTTAAGAGCTGTCGCCTCCACCAGAGGGCAGCTGCAACCTCTGTCTCAACGGTGCGTGGTGATAAAACTCGGATTTCCTGTACTTTGTATTTTAACACAGTTTTCTCTCACTTTGTGGAACGTCCCCTGGGGTTGCCTGGCATAGAGTTACCAAATACCATGAAGCTGGGCTGGTTTATTCCTAATGACTACTAATGACTTGTTGGGTATCTGTCACTGCTCCAGCAACTGAGGGTATTTGGTTGTGCAGAAAGGTACCAGGAGCACGAAGAGCACAGATGCAGGAAGCATCTAGGTCAGAAAAACACTCCTCGACACAATCTAACAACTCCTTTAACCATTTTCCCTCTAGACCAGATCGACAGGGCCTTCAGCAGATTCAGACACAAGGATGTTGTCCACCTGTCCAGGCTGAAAGATGGGCTGAATGTTTTGGAGCTCTGGCATGGGGTTACTTATGCCTTTAAGGATCTGTCCCTGTCCTGCACAGGGCAGTTTTTGCAATACTTCTTGGAGAAAAAGCAGAAGCACGTCACTGTTCTGGTGGGTGAGTATGTCTCCTTGAGGAGGGTAACATTTCTGGGCAGGTCTTTGCCTTGAGAGCCACCATCCCACAACCCTCTCCATAGATACCCCAGGGTGGTATTGCCGCATGAGTGGCTGGTGGGTGATCTCCAGGCAATGCCAGTGTGGCTTGTCTAGTCAAAAACATCTTATGGAGAATCTCTCCATCTTTGTTTTTTAAGTGCAGGGATGAAAGTTTGACTGAAGCATCAATTTTTTGCTTTTCTTGGTTCTTCCTCACTTGGACACAGGGACTTCGGGGGACACAGGGAGCTCAGCCATTGAGAGCGTGAGAGGGCAGAAGAACATGGACATCTTTGTTCTGCTGCCCAAGGGGTTCTGCACCCAGATACAGGAACTTCAGATGACCACCGTCATTGAAGACAACGTCCACGTCTTTGCTGGTTGGCACTGCTGTTGAACTGTCCACTTTATGGCCCTGCTGTGTCAGATCCATGACCCTAAAAGTCTCAGGGGGGCTGCTCAGTGGGATCTGCAGCTTTAGCAGCTGCAGCCAGCCGGGTCATTGCCATCACCATGCCCAAACATCTGGCTAAGAGGAGACAACAACCCCAGTTGGATGACCAAGTGTTTCAAGGCTTCCTTTTCTCCTGGCCACAGATCAGAGCTGCTTCCATGCAGGGAGCTGGTGTTTGGCTGCACTGAATTCAGCACCATTTCTTGGCACTAAAAGGATCTGGAGTCGCCCCTTCCCTCTGTCCTCTCACCTCCATGGGTGATACATCCACTACCACCTTGCCATCCCCATAGGTTGAGCTGCTCGAGTTCCCATGGACTCTTCTGCTCAGACAGGTCTCACCTTGGCATCTCACGAGGGGAAATCTAAATTTGACAAATACATACTTGGTATAAACAGGAGTCCAGAGTGCCATGTCTGCAGAAACCACCCCTCATCCACACGGTGCCACCCAGCCCCTGGTTTGTACACCCCCCGAGGCAGAAGGGCAGCTCGGGCCACTCCTGGCCACGGCAAACCCCAGGGCTTGAGACCAACCCTATTTCTGAGCAGAAACACCTTGTGCCTGATGCACCGCTGCTGGCAGATCTAATCTTTCCTTTCTCCTTTTGACAGCCCACGGGAACAGCGATGAGATCGACGAGCCGATCAAGGAACTGTTCGCTGATGTCGATTTTGCCAGAAAGCACAATTTGATGAGCTTGAATTCCATCAATTGGTCTAGGATTATGGTGCAGATTGCTCACTACTTCTATGCTTACTTTCAGTGTGCCCCATCCCTGGATACCACCCCGCTGCCAGTGGTGGAAATTGTTGTGCCAACAGGAGGAGGAGGAAATATCGCAGGTAAAAGGAGAAAAGATAGGTTAGATAAGAGAGAGAATGCTGTGATCTATGGACCAAAAGCACTTTGCAGATACTGGGTATTACTATTTATTAAAACACCCACTCTCTGGTAGGATTTCTTCAGAACCACTTATATTTTATTACTCATGTATGGTTATTACTCAATTTAGGTGTCACTGATAATTTACAAGCTGCAGAAAAACCCTAACCACCCTTTGATGATGACTGTAGCTATCTTGAGGATGAGCACATTAGGAGAGAACAGAATGTGTTTGATGCCAAAAAGAGGGAAAATACTGTGGCTCTGATTATCTAAGTGAGACATTAACAGAGGTGTGGAGTCCTGCCTGGTCCTAGCGGTCAAGAGAACCACTCTTAATTGCATAATCTGGCGTTCTAAATGAGAGTACTTGGTTACCTCAGTCCCAAAATAGGTGAAGAACTGTCTTATGACAGCAATGAAGGATTTGATACATTCACTGCACTTCCAGGCTGACCATCTGAGGCAGCATTAATAAGCTGCAAGAGCCCCAAATCCTAATCTCTCTTGCTTGCACAGCACCTGCCTGACCTCTCACCCCTTGCCCATCCATCATCAAACGTGGAGATGCCCAAGGGTCAGTGTTCAATGGCAGGCGGAGCATTGCATCCCTGGGTTTTACAATCTGGTGCTCTACCAAACCACTGAAGATGGGAATCTTAGAGTCCACCAAGCAATACCATTTGTGTCGGCTTCTGAGCTCAGTGCTCCATCAATTTGTACGATGACTTCCTTGCTAAATCTCCTTCGGTTATTTCTCCGTCAGGCACACACGTATTTTTTCACTGTTTTTTCCTAGCTGGCTGTATTGCCCAGAAAATGGGTCTCCCAGTTCGACTTGTTGCCGTGGTGAACAGCAATGACATAATTCATCGGACTGTTCAACAAGGAGATTTCTCACTGGCAGAGAGCGTGAAGGCTACGCTGGCATCAGCCATGGATATTCAGGTATGTAATGAATTGGCCAAAATGGGGACATAGCAAATACTGTTTGGGGTGAGTTTTTTTTGCTTTTACTCTGGTCTGACTGCATAATTCTGCCACTGGCAATGCCTCTTAGTGATGCATTAGGAGGTGTGACTCATATTGACCATTTATGGTACAGGCTGCAGAGCTGAGATAGATCAACCACCTTCCTCCTCACTTTTCAGGGCCTGGCTTTGTGATCTTCATTGTTAAATGCTGGGTTTCTGGGGTTCGTTCTGTGCAAGGATAGCAAGAGAGGGACGTTTTCACGACATGTGATGACCAGAGAACTACAAATGCCATCATGTCTCAAGGGTTTTGCTGATGCTCCTGAAAGGCTCCACCAAGAGCAAGAGGAGAGACCAGGAAGAAGGCAGGGAAGTCCAGAAGGAGTACCTTGTTTATGGCCAACTGCAGCTTGCTCAGAGCAAAACAAGTCCTGGCAGGCAGGCGAGAAAGAAAAGTCATGGAGGTACAGAAACCAAACACCTGGAAGCAAATACCTCCCGTTTCATTCCTACCCTGTGATCCCCAGGGATTGGATCTGATTCCAAACAAGTGATCAAAGTGGGAAACCCTTGGTGTTGTGTCTCTGTGACCTTAAGCTACCTGGATTTTCCAAAAGCTTCTCAAACACCTTGGGAGGACCTGGGAGCCTGGAGGGACTGCCGTGCTTTGTAGTCACCAAGTGCCAATGCCCCCATCACCAGGCTGTGTTCTGCAGCTTGGCTTTCCTCCTGAGCCATGGGCTTTTGGGTGGCTGGGCTCCTCTCTGGGCCCATGTCCCTTCAGCAGCACTGGCCTCCTGAGGCACCCAGGCATGTGCCAGACTTTGGGATTATGGGGGCAGGCAGTCTGGTGAGGTGATATCCCAAGTTTCCTGAGGAGCTGGATGGGGGTATCCCTCTGCACATCCCTCTCCGCAGCTGCATGGGACATCATTGTTCAGCTCCCATCTGAAGCATCCATGCAAATGTTTCCATAGCATAAGAGATCATTCTGGAGGGGAATTCAGGAGGTCTCTAGTTGGGGCCTGTTTAAAGCAGGGTCAGCCGTGAATTCAGACCAGATTGCTCAGGGATTTTCCATTTGGGTGTTGGAAAACCTCAAGGATGGAGAGCACACAGCCTCTCTAGGTTGCCTCTTCTGCAGACTGAAGTAAAGCAGAGAAAACTTTCCTGTTGGACGCTGCCTAAAGAGTTGAAGGCAAAGCAGGAAGTCTGGTGTGGATGAGCCTCGTAAGGAGCAATTCCAGGAGAATCACAGCAGACTCTGTGTCTTTGCAGTGCCCAAAGCCAACCAGGGGCTGTTGTCTGGCCCTTAGGTCAGGAAGCACCACACAGCTCATGTCCAGATGCCAACACTTTGTCCCCAGCATTACCTGTCCTCCAAACTGGGCCCAAATGTTCTCCTGAACAGCTCTGGGGGCACAGGACAGAAGCAGAAACCTTACTTAGATAGCAAGGCCAGTACTTGCACCAGTATCCTGGCCCAGTTTGATTTACTGGTGTCAACACAGTGATCTGTAATGGAAACCATAAGGCTGGTATGAATGGAGGGTGAAGGGGAAGCATGTGGGAAGGGTATGGAAGCAGTAGAAAGAAGGACAGGAGAAGAGATGTCAGGAGCATGCTGCTGGAGGCACCTCTAGGAGCAGGTCATCAAAGTCCAGGCACACTGACCTGTATCTTCTCAGGGCACCCAGGTTGGGAAGCAGAGGACAGCCTAAAACAGGGGACAGCCCAAAGAAAAAGTCAGGCAACACCCAAATTAGACTGAAGATTAGAGACTGAAGGCTCTGGGAGATGATGGTGGGCAGATGAAGAACAGAACTGGGTCTATAAGACTCCCAGATAAGGACACAAAAGGCTGAGTAAGTCCTGATGACTCACAAAGGTAGAACAGGATGGAGTGGCAAAAGGTCACAGGCACTGTCAGCTGCTAAAAGGTAAGAAGAGTTCATCCAAACCCATCACTTGAACCCAGGAGATGTGATGAATACTCTGTAGGTTGGTGTCCCTCATCCTGTCTGTCCCTCCAAGGTGTCTCGGCCAAATCCACCCGGATGAATGTTTCTTAGTGCTTGTAAACACGCAAGAATGAGACAGGGAGAAGAGAAATTGTTTTGGGACCCTCCTGTACGGTCTTGCACAGAGCTCTGCAACAGTGTTGCAACACTGATTGCTACGCAGCCATACAGGCCAGTCAGGCCCTATATGTGCCCTATAAGTTCATAAAGATTATCGGCCAGCCCTGCAGGGAGCTGGGTGTCTCATTAAGTCAAGCAGGAACTGGGTGACTCACAGCAGCATCTGCAACACTGAGTAAACAGCTGGATATTTTTGGTTCTCCAATACACAGTGTGTTATTAGCCTGGGTTCCTCACGGAGATCCTACAGATGTGGTCACACCGTTGATTCATCAGCCATCCCTTCATCTTCTGCTTTAATCTGATGGTCACTGTCAGACTGCTCTGACAGGTCAAAGGTACAAAAGACATCGTGTTCCCAAAGACTTGCCCTGGGATGTAGGTGAGCAGAGGGAAGACAAAAAGCCCACCCCAGCTGCCACCAAGAAAAACACAGCAGTAGGACCTCAACCCCAATGAGACATCAGAGAATCCACACAGATGCTCTTCCCATGAGACCAGTGCTTGAATTCCCAGTGCTCACCTATTGCCTTGTTTTCCCAGGAGCCTTACAATGTGGAGAGGATCCTGTGGCTGCTGTCAGGATCTGACAGCCACCTGATAAAAATGCTGATGGAGCAATTCAGCGTATCAAAAAGGGTAAAGCTGCCCGAGGACTTGCACAGAAAGGTCAGTTCCTCACACACACAGCACCATGTATGTGTGTGTGTAAGAACTACTGTTTTCAACTCATTTTCAGAATAAAAAAAAAATTGCAGCAGAGAGTTTCCAACCAAGAATTTGTCAGGTCAGAACAGGTTTATATCAATGTGTGTGCATGAAGAAGATAAAAACCTCTTTTTAATTTTAGTTTTTAAAGCATTTTCTTCTTTGAAAAACTAATTTAGAAAACACTTATAGTTATTTAGTTGGGCTCTGAAACCACCCTGCCCATGGCCATGCGCTCAGGCATTGTGCAGCAGGTGCCAGCAGGAATTGAGTGTTTGGGAGTGGGTCTGGTGAGGTTGGGGCTGCAATTCAGCCTTGCTGTTATAGCAAATGGGAGCCAAACACAACAGAGAGAGAGATGCAAGAGAAAATCAAAGACTGGAATTGCAAGAGGGCCACATCCAAATTCCCATGCCCTGTCCCTCACTGAGCATCCTTTGCCCAATGCCTGCTCCTGCTTGCTCTGCTGCAAGATAAATACTAAATAATGATATTATTATAAGCAAGAAGTTCTGTTGCACTGAGGTGGGTTTTACAAGTCCTCAGAAACTCCCTCAGAGCATGGAAACAGCAGCAAAGAGCTAAGATGCTGAGTTCTGGCTCCTCTCCACCCACACTCAGCATCTGTGGATGGTAACCCCTTGCTCACACTCCGACCCCACGGTTGTTTCCAGCAGTCCCTCCTCCCTCAGCTGCAGCATCTGGGGAGCTCCATCCTCCAGCCTCCCTGTTTCCAGCTGCTTTGTGGCACAGAACTGGCTGGGAGGCCGTGGGGTGGGGATGCCCTGTGCAAACCAACCTGTTTCCCACAGCTCTCCGAGACCCTGCGATCCTGCTCGGCCTCCGACGAGGACATCGTTGGGGCCATGCGGCGCTGCTGGGAGGAAAACGGGTACCTGCTGTGCCCCCACTCTGCCGTGGCTGCTCACTACCACTACTCACAGCCAGACACGTGAGTGCTGGGGACTGGAGCATCACTGTTGTCCCCTTGTTCCTGCAGCATCTCCGGCTCAGGGCTCGCTTACATCCGAAGTCTTCTTGCTTTTCTTCCCTTCCCAGCACTCCCCGGTGTTGCTTAGCTCCAGCCTCCGCTGCCAAGTTTCAGGATGCCGTGCTCCGAGCTGGCCTGGTTCCCCAGATCCCCCCTGAAATCACTGCCCTGACAGCGATGGAGACCAGGTCCACTGCCCTGGAGCGGGGACAGGACTGGGCACAGGTGCTCCGGGGGCGGATTGAAGCAGTGGCACAGCAGTGGGAGGCACAGGGGGGCCAGTTTACACCCCTGGGGCAGCGGGGGATCACTGGGCAGGCAATCACACAGACCTGAGCTACTGAACACAGCTGGCCAGTGCCTCCCAGGGCTCATTCTCCACTCCCAGGAAAGCCCTGTGTTATGCTGGGAGTCTCCATGCAATGAGTTATTTGCAAGAATGCACTTCCCCATTGAGGTATGTGGACTATCTCATAACATTTGCAGTAAAGAGCTCTGCAATTGTATCTCCTTTTTCCTAATAATCAATAAAAACTGATTGAAACCCTGAGTAAACCTGCCTAGTCCATCATTACCGGCTGTTACAGAAAGCTTCCTTAGCACTACCCACACTTGCCTGCCTCTTGAGTATTATCCAGCATTTCTGGCTCCATGCTGGGATGTTCAGCCCAGTGATTCCAGTAACACCCAGGATGCTCATTGGGAAACACATGCAAGACTGGAGTGGATCCATTTTATGCATCCCTGTAATTTAAGCAGTGCCAGGGATCATTCCACGCATTGATAACTCGATCAGTAATAGCATTAAATAGCAAATGCTTTCCCTGAACATGCTTATCTTAAAGAACTATTTTCTGGTGCTGTATCTCACAGCTTTTGGTCCTAGTCCTGCTGCAGACTCTTCCCAGGCAACTTCCACTGTAGCAAGTAGGAAATGGGAAATTCCCCTTACCCTCTGCCTGAAACTTCAGGTCTTTCAATAGCATGTTCCCATCATATACATATAAATATATAAATACCTTGTGTGGGAGCTGCCTCCACAAGTCATGCATCTGGCAGGAATCTCCTGTGCCTAAAAAAGGGGAAAGAAAAATAGGAATAATTATACCAGGGGGGAAAAATCCCCCTCTGCCATCAAAAAAATTCCCCCTTTGACAACATCAAAGGAAGTCCTGTAATGGGAGGATTAATTTGAAGGTTTAGTGGCATTTAACAGGGCAAAAGAAAATTCTGTGAAGTGATTCAGCTTGGGATGTTTCAGAATGTGCGGGAAGAGTGGGAAGCTTTGCCTGGGCTGCAAGCTGCCTTGCTGGCACTCAGGCAGCCTTTTCCTTGGCTCCCTCCGGCACCGTCGGCCCTGTGCCACCTCCTTCCATCCCACTGAAACCCTGCAGGAGAGGAGGGACCTGCAGGGTGGGGGGCTGAGGCTGCCCCATCCCAATTAACGTGGGTGAGGGAAACAGCTTAGTTGAAAATTATGTGAAAAACCACAGCACTTGGACGTTTTTAACGCTAACAGCTCTACTTGCGTGGATCGAGCAGCAGGGAGGAAAACAGTGGTGGGGTCCAGGAATGATGTTTCTTGAGGCCATCCTTCACCCTTCTTGGAGAACCAAACCAGCTAAATATCTCTTATTTCAGCAGCAGTCTGGCCTCATCCTCACGAATAGCCCTGCCCCAAAGGACGGCTTTGCACTGGGGGGTGGTGCAGCACATCACAGGGAGTGCCAGTGGGAGCCCCTCTGATCCCATTCAACCCTCTGACCATTCATCATTGCTGCAGGTGTTATTCTCAGTGCACTCCACAACCTTTAATAGCTGCCTCTCCAAATCTTGCGGTTCTCGGCCGGGGATTGCTGCCCAGTTGTTAATTTAGCTCTTAATCATAGCTTAAGACACCCTGTGAGAGGGGAGAGGCCTGAAGTTGCACCCAGTTCCACATCCAAGCAAGAGGTTGCAAGCCCAGCCCTCTGGTCAGGACCGGAGTGGGAGAAGGTGGTGGGAGGTCAAGGGGCCAGACCTGGACGCCTCACTTGGAAACACTTGGAAGGATGGGATGAGTGGGGCTGGACTTGCAACCTGCCAAAATTTTGGTGTGTTTTGCAAGCAGAAAATGTGATGAATACATTCCATGCTCCCATCCCAGTGCCCTGAAGCGACAGGACAGGTAAAGGGTCTGGCCTTGCTGCAGAATGTGCCTGCGCAGGGTGAAAAGGAGTTTAATTCTCAACCAGCCCTGAGGATACCCTTATGGGGTGCGGATGCTGCTTCTCTTCCAGCCAAAACTGTTTTTCCATGGAACAGGACACTGAAAACTCTCTCAGCGATCTCTGGGGCAGAAGCACAGCAGGAAAAGCCTGTTCCATGCCAGGAGCCAAGGCAGAGGGAGCACAGACAAGCTCAGCTTGCAGGAGGGCCATGCTCCCAACAGAAGGAAATGTACAGCTGCACGTGCCAGGCCAGTGCCCAGGACATGGGAATGAACTTGGCCCTGTGGGCATGTTGTGTCCCACTACCTGCTTGGGGACCATGGCATCTGTGGCCACGCACTTTGTCCCCAGAGCAGGTGCTCAGGGTTCTGCTCACTCATCCTCAGGTCCCTGGCTCAGAGGAAAGGTCAGCTTGGTTTGATGGAAAGGTGGAAAACAGAGGGAGGACAGTCGTGCAGAAAAGTGGTACCTCCTCACCAAGGACTGTCGGGTGGCTGTGGGCTCTGGCAGCTTGACATGCTCCTGATGTTAACAGTATATTAGTTCTGAACCTCCCAGAGCTGATCACAAATCCAGGACAGACCTGTCAAATCACTTGTATCATGCATGAACTGATCACGCTTTTCTCCAGCAAAAATTCCAATTTCAGGTCCCTCGCTGCAGGCAGATCTGACACATGATCCAGGAGACAGTGATGCCCACAAACCAGTGGCCGTGGGGATCCCATGTTGCCCCAGAGGACACGACACCCTTCAAACTGAGGGACATGGGTGGGACATATTCCTAACTCTTAAGTACCTCGAGGAGAAAGTAATGTCTTGGGATGGAGATGGAATGTGTTGGTTTGGAAATTAATATGTTGAGATAGAAAATTAGGGTCACTCCAGCTCAGCTGGAGTTTGTACTAATTAACTCACACGTTCCAAAGCAACTTACTCTCCTGGAGCCATCTGTTGGCATGTCCAGCAAGGGATGGGGGCACCTGTCCCTGTGCGGGTTGGGATCTGTCTGGACACATGTGGGCTCTACCCTTTAAGTCACCGGCCTCTGAACTTGCTCTTGTCACCTGGTGCCCCATGGAGACTTCAGCAGCAGAGCTCTGCTAATCTCTCCAGACATTAATAGTGCCATTAAGAGCGCTGTTAGTTGAGGGGGTACATGGGATGACTGGCTGAGATAAAACTGAGAGGAATACAAAATCCCAGGCTGCAGGTGAGGATGCAATTTCCCATGAGCAGAGCAGGTCAGCCTTCCCCTGTGCTTTGCCATAATGTCCATCCCATCTTCCAGCTCCAGCCCATCCCTCCTACCCAAGGAGCTGATTTTGAGGCAATCGCTCCACTGACCAGGCTGTCGTGTCCTTCTGTTCCAGTGTTACATGGGCTGGGAGGAGGAGTTCCACAACATGGTGAATTATAAGCCAATGCTTTAAAAGAGGGTTCTGAAGGTTTGGGAGTTGAATTATTATTTATAATGCCCCAGGGGCGCCACGTAATTTATGGACAGGTATGAAGACAAGTAGGCGCTCAGACATGGGGACGAGCCCAGTGTAAATGCTGAGATAGAAAGACAGATAGATGTATGGATGAAGATAAGCCTCTTGGCCAGGAGACTGGAGACTGAAAAAATGGAGATTGAGAAGCTTGCTCTTAGACATCTCTGCTCTTCTGGGGTGATACCTACTATCCCAGTATTCTCACTCTATAAAAAGTAATTTCAAACCTGGTGCAAATAATTTGTTTACTTTTTTTTTTTTTTTTTTAAATTAATTTATCTGAAGTGCAAGGAACAAAAAAATAAAAAAGGAGCTGCTTTGTTGTTGCAATTTGCTGCTAGGCATTCTTATGTGTGCTAATGATAAGTATTAATTAAGTAGCTTGCTGTTGTCTTTTAAATGCAGTTCTTTCAGGCTGTAATTAAACACAGACACCCAGCCCTTTCTGTCTGCATAGAAAGAGGCAGGCAGGCCTCCGGAGCTCGGCACTTCTTTCCTTGTAACAGGAGAGAAGTGGAAAATGAGGCAAAACCAGTTTCCACTGAAAACTCACCCTGTACGTATCCTTCACGGGGAAAGCAAGCAGCATAAGGAAATTAAAGGAATGCGACTTCCAAGATCCCAGCCCTGCAATCAAAGTAAGTTTATTTGCCCTTAAGATCTTGCAGCTTCATGCATTTTAAAGGCAGAGGAGATCACTTTGTTTGATCTCCGGAGCTGCACAGGCTGCTGAACATCATGCTGTCATGTTCATTGTGCCCAGAAACTTGTTGGCTTATGAACATCTTGATCTGAGGATCTGGAGATAGGAGTCCATCCCTCTCACTTGCTTCTTGATTTCCCCAGGTTTTTTCACTCTTGCTGTGAAAAAACAGGCGAAGGTTGTTGCTGTAAATCCCCATCCCTGTGCTGCTCCTGTCGTCAATATTAATCCCCCAGCTCAGGGTGTGCTTCCCAGGGAAACCTGAGCTATCAGCAGCCCTGCTGCCCTCTCCCTTTCCCCAGCTTAAAATAGAAACTCAGGACTAAAGCCCTCTAGAAATGCAAATAAAATGTCAGTCAGATGCTCACGTGATGGAAAGCAACCCCCAAATAAAATTTGCCACATGCCCACAACACTGAATGACACTTAAGCCCAAGGTTATTTCTGCCCTCAAAGGCAACTGGTCTTCATTTATCTAAAATGCTGCTGTTAATCAATAAATACATGAAGAGACACTGGCCATCAGCTTATGAGTGGTTGGGGAAGGTGCAGCTTGCTTGGAGGACGCCTTGGTCAGAGGTGGGCTGCGAGAGACAAGTTTCTGTGCCACAGTTGCTGTGAAGGGCACGGGAGGGAGGAGAGGAGGCACAGGGGGAATGGAGCAGCTCCTGTCCATCACCCCAAATCCACATGCCAGCCTGTAGCTGCACCTGGTTCTCCATGGACAGAGACAGAGCAGAGCCAGGGCAGGGTGTTCAACAGCTGCACATACATCTTTTTGTAAAAGGAAACATTTAATTATGAGTTTGTGCAATTTATAACCCAAGATCTGTAGAATTGGTGTAATTAACACACAGAGAATGTAAGGCAACACATTGCCTGGCAGTGAACGGGGTCCCTGCTTTGGGGCAGCGCAGCACTCTGGACACCCCAGGTGATGCTCCTCTGCCTTGGTAACTCCTCACACGTCTCATAAAACAGCCACAGCCCTGTTGGGGTCCTATCAACCCAAGGCTGGATTTACCACGGGCTTTTCTGTCCCTTCCAGCCCCATGGCTGTGTCTGTCCTGTGGTTTTGACGCAGCTGGACAGGTACCCACAGGGAGCCAGGAACACGGGAGAGGGTCTGGGACATTCTGTGGGCTCTTTCCCTGGTGAGGGGAGCCCAGGGCTGGGAGCATCTTTGGGGCTGTCAGTGTTAGCAGCAGCAGAAGTGGCTTGGAAGAGGATTTTTTTCCCCAGCTAAATGCATTTTAGAAATGAGAAGGGGAGAGAAATGCGAAGGGAAAAGGAAAAAAAATAGGAGAAGGTGAGCATTCAGGAATTAAATACTTAATTGAAAAGGAATTTAAGCAGAATCTCAATTAAAAAAAAAAAAAAAAAGAGGCAGAGAGTGCTATAAATAAAAGGCATTTAGAAGGCAAAACGGATCACTTTTAGTCCAAATGGTTAAAATTGTGTCTGAGTTCTGGGAAAAGAAGCACATTTAGAAATTTTGGAAATTTCAGAAATCTTTCACACTCCACATCACAAAAAAAGTGATAGAAACGGTTACCTTGCTGAAGCAAAAGGGCTGGAAAAGAGAGGAGCCAGTGGCTGCCCTGTGTGGCTCTGTCCTTGCCCTGACACCCCTGAGATCACCCTGAGCACTTTAAGATCTCAAGATACTGAGAACAAAGAATTTGTGTTCTCTTTTTTTTTTTCTCTCTGCATTTTCGGGCTCCTGAAGCCGGTTCAGCATTTCTAGGGCAGGTTAGAAACAATTTCTTAAAGAAAGCAGAGTAGAAAATCGCATTTGTGGCTCCAGGAGGGTGATGCTGTCAGAAAAACAGCAAAAATAATGATTCCTAAACCAAACAAACGAAGCAGTGATGAGCACCGGAGGACAGTAATATTTCATGCAGTTCTTCACTCTGCATCTTTTTCCTCTTCCTTTGGGACTCCTCACGTGGATATTTGCAGAACCTTTTGCACATTAATGTGAAACAGCAGCGGGCGGGGAAGGCAGAAGGGGCTCAGTCTGAACATGGCATTATTTTGCTATCTGACCCAGGGAACGGAGCAGGACTCACTGTATTAAATCCTGGAACAACACGGGAAAAGGAAGATGGCATTTTTGCCACCAAGGTTTACAATAAGAGCTTTAACCAAAAGAGCAGATTTCGGGGATGGACCTCTTCTCTCACTGACTTCACGTGTGACCCTGGGGAGTGTCGAGGGACCCTCCCGCAGCCCACCCAGCCCTTGGCATCAGCCTGGCCACTGCCGTGTGGGTGACTCCTGGGGTCCCACACTGTCTGAGGACCAGGCTGCTGCCACTTCTCACCCTGACTTTGGTCCCCTGCAGCTTCACTTGGTCCTCACCTGCCCGGCAAAGCACCAGAACCCTGGGAACTCCTCGCTTCCGCTCCTCCGGGATGCTTGCGGGGATTAGCCGAGTTATGCTCCCTAAACCCATCACATGTGTTTCAATAGTTTTAATTGTTGCCTTTAAGATAATTACAGGCTGGAGAGCGAGGACAGGAAGAGCCCTGTGGATTTGCACCAGGGCTTGGGCGCACCGTTGTGTACGGTACGGGAGATCTGCCGCTTGGGAGAGCGGTTTGCGTGCCCCAAGGAAGGAAGGACCACAGATCCCCACTTCCCATGGCTGGAACAGCTGGACTCTGCTGTTCCCCTGCACTCCATTCCACCTGCCTCAGGGGAAAGAATCCCCCAGCATCTGGCTTGGCTGGTGCGGCTCCTTGCTCATTTAAGTCACATCTTTTTGCACCTTCCCAAGCCCCTGCAGAAGGGAATGCCCACCTGAAGCCAGCAGGATGCTGAAGATCAGACTCACAGCGGGGCAGGGAGCACCCAGGGCCCACCCTGCTCAGAGATGAGGCATCATCATCAGCCAGCCCCGGTGCCCTCCTTGGCTTTTTAGTGAGGTGGACCATACTTGCGTTTTGTTAGTGTATTATGTGTTGTCCTAGTCCCTTGCTGCCTATCCCTCCTCCATCGCCAGAGAAAACACTTTCCTGATTTTAAAGGGAGATATCTCAGTCCCTCCCGTAGCCTGGAGTAATTCAATATTGAGTGAGAGGAGCACAGTGACTGCTTTTCCTCTCTTTGCATCTTTCTTGCAATTATTTTGTTGGAGCTCCCTGTCAGGGAGCAGAGCAGGCGACTCTCAGGAATAACACAACTCCTCAGATTCTTCCTTGCCAGAAGAGCTGGGGCAGCACTGAGGACCCCTCTTGGGGCAAAGACCCTCCCCAGGGTTAACCATGCAGAGAAGGTTTCTCTTGAGATCTTCTCCAGTTCATTGTGTCACCATGAACCCAGCAAGGGGTCCTTGCCTTTGCATTTACAGTAACTTCTTTATCACTCATGCATTTTAAAATGAAAACAAGGTTTCATCTAAAACCAAGAAATTACTCTAGTTCAACCTGCTGTTTGCAGGATGTCTCATGGCTGGGGTGGTTTTGAGGATCGGGCTGGTTGCTCACAGACATCAAAATCTGCAGCTACTGAAGGGGTGATGTGGGGCCTGGCACACTGAGGATGTGAGTTGTTTTAGTATTTAATTCATAGAAATCCATTTAATAGCACTTCCTCTAAGCTGTTGCCTTTTTTTTCTACCCTAACACCTAAAATGGAAATAATCCCAAGAGGAAAAAAAAAATTGGGAATAACTCAAATATTAAAATGCAGAGAGGGTGAACTGGCTTCTGGGTGCAGGTGGAGGGGACAGGAATGGGCCCCATCACTGCTTGCCAAGGTGAGTTTTGGGAACCTCCTCAGACCTACATCTGCTGGCAGTGAATTAAAAGTCAAACCCACCCCAAATCCAGAGCTGAGCATCTCGAGGGTCTCCTCAAGGGTGGGATATTCCCCTTCATGAGATGCCGACTTTCCCCCAACAGTCCTTCGTATTCCATCCCTCTTCTCCACCCCCCCTTTCCCTTTGCCCTTTCCCTTCCCCTGTGATACGACGCATTGGCAGAGAAATAAATAATCACCCATTGCTTTATTACTTTTTCCACCCGTGCTCCCCTCACGGGCATCGGTATTTCGGGAAATGTTTTTAATATTCGCTAATAAAAGCCGCTCCAGTAATGACATGTTCCCTCCCCAAGACAGAATTGCCGGGCCCGGCGTTATCTAACAAACCCCTGTTGGCACAGGCGCCTCGGCGTTCGAGCCCTCTCTGCCCATTCACAGGATTATCAGCCATCTCTGCAGCCAGCCCCAGCCCTCCTCTCTCATTCCTACTTAATTGGTGTGAAATTGGAGCAAGTTCTCAGGTGATAATGTGTTTGCATTTGCTGCTTCACTGAACCAACCCCGGCCACTCAATCTTAGCTTCATTAAAGCCTCCAGCTCAGCTCTTGCTCCTGGCTGTGAGCTTCAAACCCTATTTCCTGCGTGGCAGACATACAGCCTTAACACATGTTAAGGGAGGACGGCTTGAGCAGAGCTGCTGGGAACGAGCACATCCACTGCCCGGGCGCCGCTCCGGGAAAAGCACGTTCGCGGTGGGAAAGATGCTCCGAGTCCCCGCGATGGTTTCACGCTGTGTTCCTTGGCTCCCTGCGCTGGAGAAGGGCGTATTTTTGTACCCTTTAATTATATTTGATTAATGAATTAATTTTAATTCCCCCCC
>VWZG01003662.1:133325-209498 GCA_013396735.1 Grallaria varia
CCCCCCCCCCGCTGCACTTTGAAGATAAAAAACTCCTTGGTCTGAATTCTGTGATTAGTATTTAAAGACTCAAGTGAAATATTTGTAGGCAGAAAAACCTAACCGAGGAATGCCTGTGTTCAAGCATTCAATAGGGCCTATTCACAGGATCGGATTCCAGGGTTATTATTAGCAATAAGGTTATCTTTGGCATAATCTTTTTATGCACAACATGCTATTGGATTCCACCCTCCCTGTTTCGCTCGGGCCCTGGGGCAGAAGGTAGACAAACCAGAGCTGGTTCAAGCCTTGCGAGTGCTTTTCATACAAGTGGAGCTGAAACTTGGCAAAGTCTGCCCCGGTTACATTTAGGACAAACGGGGAGGTTTTTTTGGTGCAAGATGCACGCCCTGGGATGCTCCTGCAGTGTCACCCCTGGGGTGTCTCCAGCCCTGCCAGCACCCGCTGTTGTGGGTCTGCCATGTAGTGGGGACATCCGTGACACCCCATGGGGTTACCCCCTGAACTGTGGGTGGAAAGGGATGGCTTGGGCGGCTCCTTCACCCACAGGTCATGGAGGCATCTCCCCGGCTCGTGAGATTTCACAGGTCCACGCACAGGTCTGGGCTTGGACAAGTCTGGACACAGAGAGAAGCCCTGCTGGCTGCACCACTGAGTGAATCTCTCTTTTTGGGAGCTGAAAGCAACTCTCTGCTGGGGTGGATGTGCCTGGGGGTCCCACCTGCCCCCAGCCCCAGCCGGGAGGGCTGGGACACAACTGGGGCTGCTGGGCTGCAGGCCCATGGCAATGGGTTGATCTGGGCATGAAAGGAGAGAGCAGCGGTTGCCTGCCTCTTGGTTTGGTTGTATTTCTAGCTCTCATAAAGGCAAAGGAAGGAGTTGGGCTTTTGTTGTTGTTGCTGGGTTTTTTGGTGCGTTTTGTTGTGTTTTATTTTTAATAGTGGGTGTGATTTTTTCAAAGGCGTTCCCTTTGGCACGTCAGCGAGAGCCCCAGGATGCCTCCAACAAAGCCCAGGGACACCTTCTTTTGAAACTTGCCCTGTATTTCTCCCCAAATCCCGGGGCATTGGGGGTGGAAGGAGGTGAGGCCACATTTGGCATTGGTCCTTTACCTCAAATGTCTCGGCTGCTGCACAGGGTCTCCAGGTCACCCCAAAACCAGTTCCAAAAGTCAATCAAGGCTGCTCCTCCATGACTGGGGTCCCCAGCCTGTATGCAGACAGAGCCAAAACACGTCGTAGGCACATTAAAGGATGGTGTGGCTTTGAAACAGCGCAGCAATCCCCTGTAGCCTAGTTTTTAGAGAAAGTATTTTGTAGCTGGTTTTTCTCTTTGTGACTAAACGTGGTTATTAGGCCCTGAGTGCATCATTAAACCTGTTATTAAAAGCAAACATGCTAAGGAGAATATACTGGTGTGCAGCAAGCTCATCCAGGGCACTGGACCCTCTGGAAAAGTCATTAGCATTTGTATTTAAAGTGAACGTAGTTAAGAACATATTGGACTAATTCAGGGCCTTAGAGCTATTAAAATGACTGCCATTAAAAATAAATGTTAGGCAGAATATGTTGCATAATTAAGATTATTGCAGTGTTTGCTCTAATTGTTTTTTATGCTGGCCTCTCATTTAAGATGTTATTTGTATTTATATAAAATATATACATATTTTTATATATATACATACATGGCAATGTTTCTAACTATATATACTTGGTTATCTATTGTGTTAAAATGACTCTGTAGGATAAATTTGACTTCCTTGTTACAGGATGAGACAGTCCCAGTGGGATGAAGTCTGGATTAAAACCATGGGGAAAAATAATAAATAAATCTTGTCTATATGTAAGTGTTGTGGCTGCAGTCCAGTGTGTTGAGTTCGGTGGGAATCTTTCCTTGACTTTGCCACGCTGGGTCAGACCTCAGGAATGTGTCTCTCACTTTGATGGTTTTGCCATTGGTAGGTCAGCTTGGAAAATCAGAAAAGCAGCAGCTTTGGTTTCCATGGGCCATTCCCATGCCGAGCTCCACCAGATTTGGTGACTCGATGCAGCTCATGCCATCTCATTTCGGCCAGGTCTCCTGTGGCTCTCATGTCCCTGTGGGAGCGGTGGAATGGGATCACCTCCATGTCACAGGGTTTCTCCCCTCTGGGGACCCAGTGCCTCCCAGTATGGGAAAAGATGCTCCCAGGGAAGAGTTTCTCCCAGCAGTTTTGGATGTGAGCAGTGACTTTTGCCTTGCCAGTGCCTGAGACCTGTGGCACCTCCTGCCTTGGTCCCTGCATAGTGTATCTCCAATCTATACAGTGCATATAGATGTGTCACAGTCATAGAGTATTCCAGGTTGGAAAGGACTTTTAAAGGTGTTTTAAAAGGGCTTTTTGAATGCAGTGACTAGGGATATGTATGGTAGCTGAGGCTTCTGTGACACTGGGAGGTACCATTAAAAAAAAATGAAAATTCTCAGCCCTCACCATACAAGCCAGGGGATGTTTTCCAGTAATGCCTTCAGGACTCTCAGTAACTCCATCGTCCCACAGGATCCGAGTTCATAGGAACACAGATCGCAGAGGAAAAAGCTACACTAGGGAATTGTATGGGATGGGGCATGTCCCTTGAAGAGCAGCCCGTTGAAGAGGTTTCCCTGTGTTCATTAATTACAGTGAATGGGATAAGAGGTTAATTAAACCCTGCTGAGTGGCAGTGACCAACACCTTCCCCTTCCTTCAGCTCTTTCTGCCAGAGGTGTTTAGGGTCTACATCCCTACTAGCGAGCCTGTCCTGACCACAGGACCATCCTGGCTGTCCGTGGGGGTCTCAAGCTGCCTGCATGCCCCAGCCCCATGCGTGGGTCACTGGTGGGGTGGGATGTCCCAGCAGCACGGCGCCGTGTGGGTGTTTCTCAGGCTGGCATGACTCCGAACGCCCATCACACGAGGGAGATAAGCACCCGCCCCTTGCTTTCGAGGAACGCAGCTGCGAATGTCAGCAGATGGCACTATTTCTTCTGCGATAGAAGCGGGTGGTTCCCACCTCTGGATCCGGCTGGAGAAGTACCAGGCTAAGGGCAAAGTGCTTGCCAGGAGCCCCATCAGCGCCGGGAGCCAGCGGTGGGCTCCGTGGGGGCTGCGGACAGCGCCGGGAGCTGGGCAGAGAGTTTCCAAGGTTCCCGAGGAGCCCTGTCCTCCTGGGGGCTGCCTTCCCACTGGGTTGGGTGCCCAACAGCGGGTCAGTGACCATCAGCCCAGCAGAGAGTTTCCAAGGCTCCCGAGGAGCCCTGTCCTCCTGGGGGCTGCCTTCCCACTGGGTTGGGTGCCCAACAGCGGGTCAGTGACCATCAGCCCAGCAGAGAGTTTCCAAGGCTCCCGAGGAGCCCTGTCCTCCTGGGGGCTGCCTTCCCACTGGGTTGGGTGCCCAACAGCGAGTCAGTGATCATCAGCCCAGCAGCACCTCAGGCCCTGCTGCCAAACCACTGTGCTGTTTGTTTTGCATCGGCTCTATTTTTAGGGTTGAAAATTCGGTATCTGTTGCTGATTCTCCAGGTGGAAAGGGAGGAGAAGACAGTTTCTGTGCCTCTTCCTGCTCTCCTTCACTGGCATCCTGCTCCAGGTGATACTGCTGTGACCACTGTCCCCAGATGCTGTCAGCTGGAGAGATGACAGAGGTCCCACTCAGACAGGTCCCATGGGGCATCTCACCACCTTTCCCGGCCCTATAAGCTTCTAATATCAGTTGAAAGCCCCCTTGCCCAGCTCTGCCCCAGCACTCAGGGAACCACAGGAGCCCTTCTGCCCCATCCTTGGCTTCACCAGCACCAGGGCTGCTCCCATGGGTGCCAGCATGGTGCTGATGGGCTCCTGGCTGTACCCGTGCTGCAGTGGTGGCTGCCAGTGGCCAGCTGGGGGGTCATTATCCACCTCACCGAAGTAAACTTATCTCCAAGAGATGCTACACAGCGCAACTGAATATTTAAATAATAAAACGAAACCGTGCTGGTGGGAGTACAGCTGCTATTACACTTATTATTTAATTGTGGCGGTGTTTCAGAGCCCTAGGCGTGCACCTGGACCCCTCGTGCTAGGTGCTGTACAAACAGGACGGAGGAGAAGACTTTGGCGTTTAAAGGCACTGAGTCATTCCTTCGCCCTCTCATCTGAAACCTCAGCTTTGTGTAAAACCTTTAGGATTTTGTTTCATGGGTGCAGCTAAATGGTGAGGTAATCAGGGAGCCTTTCGACACAAAACCCAGCGATCAGTGGGCTGGATGCCTTTTGATCTCTCTGCATGGTGAGGAGGAGTTGCGTGGTGGGGTACCTGGAGATGCTCTGCCAGTGGGCGGCAGAGACCAGCCTGGGGCAGCATCTCCCACACTAAGCCCCTCGTGCTAGGATCCAGCTGTGGACCACCGCCCTTGTGCCTTCCTGGTGCACACTGCGGCCTTGTGGGCATGTCCCTGACACTGCTTAGATGTCACTGGAGAGGAAATGGGGACCATTATCTCCTGTCCCTCTGTCTTCTGCAGAAACTCTGTACAAGATTTGCCACTGGCAGGGCACTGATTTTGACCTGATGTTCCTGAAGGCTCCCAAACTGAGCAACCTGTGCCCTTCCCTGACTCCTGAGTGTCCTGCTTCTGTCTGGCCAGCTCTATAGCTTTGCTTCCCAGAGAAAACCATAGAAAGAGGAAAAGGTCACCTGCAAGTTCCTGCAGCAGAGTCGTGGCTGATGGATGCTCAGGGAAGGGATGGATAGTCTCTGCTGGGTAGTTACCTGAGGAACCGAAGATGTGCCTCCTCTGGCCATGTGTGCAGCTCACAGCCAGGCTGGAGCAAAAGTCCTTCTCCTCTCCTGAGGAGACCCAAAACCTTTGCTGTGTGGCAGCATCTGGTTGGGAAGTGAGCTGGTTGGGGCGATCGTTGGCGGTGACAGGGGCTCCAAAGTAAATCCATGAAGTTACACTTGTAGGTACATTCTTTTGCACTGATCTTTTCCTGGCAAGCTGGTACAAGCTATACCAGCAGGTCTCCTTTTGCTTTCTGTTGGTGTGAGCGAGGTCTACCTCAGAAGATCCTCCTCAGGGTGGTGCTGCTCCTCTCCCATCGTCTGGCACAGGTGGCACATTGTGTGGGTGCACGGATGGCATTTTTTGTCCCCTAAGATCCCAACCTTGTAGAAACAACCTCTTTTGACTCAGCTGGGACCAAGCCCTGCCAGGTTAGTGTTCAGCTGGATGAGCCACTGCTTGGTCACAAGGAATGGGGCAAGGGATATATGGGTAGAGCAGGGGATGGATGGATGTGGGTTAAGCTACAATCTCCTGGAGACAAGTGCTGATATCCTTTGAAAGGACATTAAAGGAGTGTGTTTAGAAGTGGTACAGTAGGAATAGGAGCACTGAGGGTCTCTTTTTCAGTGGCAGCCAGCTCGTGGGATGGGGAAAGAAGAATTGATGGAAGACGGAGTTAGAGCTGCTCCTGTTGGCATCAGATTAGGACATCCCAGTCTGTTTAGGAGGTGTAATATAAAGAATAACATGTTCTGCACTTATCACATCTGACTGACAGCCAAGAAAATGGATAAATGAATGTTTTATCATAAGGTAATTGATGAACAACGAGGGTAATACAGCTGACAATCACAGCTAAAGCTGTGGGAAGGTTGGCTGCTCTGCTTTGCATTGAACATCATGTGCCTGCAACATAGGGCTGTCAGGCTGGGAGACCAGGCCACTTAGAAAGATGCTTCTCCAGCAGATGTTGTGGCAATCCTCTTAAATGATGTCTCCCTTGGGTTGGCACCAGCAGAGTGAGTTGCGTTGGTGCAGTAGTAGGTCAGTTTGGTAAAGCTAAAGCCAGAGATGATCTGTCTCACTGCATGGCAGTGCTGAGAGACCAGGGCCATGCCACTCTCTGTGTAGTTTGGCTTTAGGTGGGACTAAACACCCACTCTTGTCCTGGGAGATGGCATCTAGTGCTGAGGTCCTCTCTTTCCTCAGCAGTCACCAGCACAGACCCCATCCAAGCAGTGGCATCCCCATGGGGCAGATCAATTTCTTCACCCACAAGCTCATTTTGAAGACCTTTCTCCTTGTTCCAGCCATGGGGGCCTCACCTACCCTGGCTTCTCCTCCATCAATGCAAATCCTTATCTCTCCCAGGTTCAATCTCCAAGGGTGGGAACTATATGACTAAATGCAGACAGGTAAAAGGCCCAGAGGTCTTGCAATGCTCCCTTTATAGTTGATGGAGATGAAATCTGCACAGCCAGGGGAATTGAAGGTGCAGTTCTTCTTGTCTTGAAGCAGTTGCAAGCAGGCTGGGTGAATTTTACCTCCAGAGGGCCTTTGGTGACTACAAAGAGAGCTGAGGTACCTGCTTGGCTCCAAGTCAGTGCTGCAGAGACTGACTGGTAAGTGATGCAAATGTCACCCTGGTTGCACTTGGCTCTGGGCTCCTTCAGTTGTCCATGGGGCAACTCAGCCCACTTGTCCTAAACACAGCTCAGAAGATGGAGCAGGATGGTCCTCTGGGACATCCTGTCTCTTGCTGTGGACTGTAAGTGGGTCAGAGGTGACTTCTAGAAGGTAAGTTTGGAGGTGAACATCCTCTCTTCCTTTAGTCTGAGCTCACTGCCTCCTGCCAGGCTGCTGGAGAGCTCATGCATGTGGACCCATCACTATAACTGCAAGGGGATGAGTGCAGGGCAGAGACCCCAGAGCTGTGTGCTGCCTTCCCCACTGCAGGGCACCCCTGTGCCCCACCAGCACACCCAGTGTGTCCCAGCTGGGGCCACATCTCTGCGCTGCAAGGCTGTGGGCCATGCGAGAGCCCACCTGCAGAGATGAAGCCTGTGGCTTGGAGAAGGGGGTGAACACGGATGGAAAGCCTAACTTGTCAGGAGGCGGCACTATCAGGGTCCAACAAAGAAACCTTGGGGACCAGGGTGTGCTTGTAGAAGACATCTCGTAGCCGATTCTCCATTGTATTTCTTCTTTCTGGATCCAAACAGGTGACACTTGGGGAATTTATGGGAGGTACCAACCATCACCTTCTACTTCCATGACTGAGTGGCCAGGGAGGTGGTGTCCAGATATGTGACCTGCCAGATCACTGACCTCATCTTCCGCTTTCATTAATATCTGCAGGCTTTGGAACAGGTCTCAATAGTAGGACAAAAAAAAGACACCTGCAGCCCAGCCCAGCAAGGGAGAAGGGAAAGAGGCACCCTGGGTGGGGGAAAGCTTTCCCACCATCCTACCCTTTCTCCTGGTCTCAGCAACTCAGCTGAGGGTGAGGCGTCATGCGGGTGTCCCATCACTGGTGCGTGGCTCTCCCTCCCTTTATCTGCAGATCACGCTATGCTAACAAGGCACACGTACAATGTTTGTGTGTGCATGTGAGAGACAGAGCTCTGACTCCCAGCCAAGTGAGAAAAATCATTAGTTACAGGCTCTGCAGGACTGAACTTGACGAGGAACTTGGGGCTTTGCCCCGACAGCGCTCGGCGCTGGTGCATTATTCAGTTTGTGGCTATGTTGATTTGCAGATCTAATCACTCCAACAACACATACAGAAAATTAATTTGGACGTGGGCCTGGTTTCTAGAGAAAGTTGGACCTAAAGGCGGGAGGTTGGTCGTGTGGCTGAGGCAAAGGCCCAGGCTGGGGAATATCCCATTTCCAGCTCTTGAGCCTCACAAAGGAGAAGGGATGGGGATAGAGTGGCAAGGAGCATTGGAGTTTAGTGCCACTGGAGCATGTGGTAAACAGGATTTCATCCCTGTTTTGTCTTTTGAAACCTAAACCCTCATCACTCAGCCCTGGTTGTGTTCACACATCTTGTGCTGGTGGGAGATGAGTTGAGTGAAGGGGGTGATGCTCTCCTTTCCCCAGCCAAGGAATGGCCCCCAAGGGGCATTGATTCAACAGATTGATTCAACGTATGTCTTAAAATTCATCATTAGAAAAACATTGCTATTGAGAGTCAGACCAGACTGTTTCTGGACTGCTGGAGCCTTCAGGTCATTTCCTCTTCCTCACCTTGCTGATGGCTGCTGCCCCCATTAGGAAACAGCACCTCAGTGGAGACATAAGTGGTCCCAAACACCAGAGTTTGCTCCATGGAGAAGAAGCCACGATTCTGGGTTGCCCCCAGCTGTGAGGGATGCTGCCTGCCCTCCTGCCCAATCTGTGGGAGCCAATGCTGTGAGAGCTGGTAGCTGCAAATCCACCCGTTTTGAATTACCTGGAGAGTGCTGTCCCTCCTTTTGATCACAGACCCCTTAAGGTTGCCTTCAGCCAGGGCTGTGTCAGCCCTGGATATGCTGAATGGCCCCCTTTTAAATTAGGATTTAAGAGGGCATTAAGGACTAATTAGGTCTAATCAACAGCAGTGGCTGTTTTAGACCTGGTGCCTCCAGTTGACATCAAAGGGTGAAGGGGATGGGATGAAGCCAGAGGAAGTGTTATCAGCAGCAGGAAAGATTTAGAACCTGCAAAATCCACCCCCAGCAGGGGTTTTTGTGTCCCTAATCCTTCTGTGCCTGTTGGGCAGGGAGGTGGCACGGTCTGCTCCCACTGGAGACAGGTGGGCTGGAAAAATCCTAGTGGGAGCCCATCATTACTGTAACTGTTTTCTCTGCCATTCCGCACTGTGATTGACTGCTGATGGATTTGGGGGATCTGGGGCCACCCCAACATGTGGGACACCAGGATGAGGGTCCCAACGGAGGAGGCAAGGAACAGGGTGGGAACAAGAGGCAGGAGGTAGGAGAGGACACAAGGACACATTCAGAGCTGGGGGGAAAAGGGAGACAGCTATTTGCCTCTCTTAGAAGCTTCCTCAGATGCAGGCAGGAGTGAGTCAGGACTGCTCATACACAAGCTGCTCATTAGCAACACGAAGTGCATGGATGCAGGACCCTGAGCCAGGTAGGGTTTGTGTGCCCAGGGTGCAGCAAGAGCAGCTGAGTCACACACCCTACCCAAAACGTGCAAGCTTCTCACCGTTTTCTGCGCGTCAGAGGGACCTTCATTGTAAGGACCTGCATTGCCCAAACCCTCCAGCGCGGTCTGAGGGCACGGGCACTGCACAAACCCAGCGGTATCTGCCTCCCATCCAAAGCACCACCAGTTATCTCTCTTAAAAACACTGCCATGACTCGGGTGGTTTGGCCACTGCTGGCAAGTCAGGGGTCAAGCTCAGCGCCATGGGAGCCGTTTCCCACCCCCTGCTGAAGCTGAGAAAGATGGAGTTTGCCAACAGCGATTCTCCCTGCGATCCAGTTTACATGGAAGTATTGAACAGTGGTTTAGTCGGGGTGGGGTGGGGGATGTTACAGATATCAAATCATTTCGATGGAAAGTCAGATCTCAGGCAGACAGCACTTGGGAGAGCTCGCAGAAAACAACAACTATTTACAGGGTTATGGACGCAAATGCCCTTGAATGATACAAACCATCTTAAGGGGAATTTTTGCGGCTGATTAAGTGTAACCACAAAGCTTCAAGAAAATATGTGTTTATTTTAAGTAAGTAATGTTGATTACTAATGAGAATACTTAGTAGATATGATCAAAGGTAGCTGAAGTGCCGTCATGATATCAAAGACTGGGATGGAACGCTTAATTTAGATGTTGAAAAGCCAATCTAAGGTGAGCGTCTTGAAAGTAAATATCATTAACAGTATCTAGATTAGACCAAGGTATAAAAAGAGTTGGAGGTAACAGCTTTCAAATCTCCCGTATAAACAGGCAGGTGATGCTGTAACTGGGGGAGGCGAGTCAGACATGGAGCCCAGGGTATGGGATGGAGTGTGCATCTGGCACACGCAGCCCCTGGATGGGCTCCCAGCTCTGCCCGTCAGCATCTCGAGGCAGCCGGCTCCCAGGAGCCAAGGTGGATCCTTTCTACTCCAGTTTCCCTGAGGAAAGGGGTGGAAAGGAGTCCCCTGCCCCCAGCACCTTCATGCTGAGCTCTAGTACAGGGCTCCATTTGAGTAGGGAGGGCCTTTTCTGGGTCCCTGGAATGGGAACGGGGTGTCTCCTCTGCCAGCTCACCCCAGGAGGTCAGGCAGACTGACGGACAGGTGAGTCTGACAGTGCAGCTCAGTGATCAACATTCAGGTGTCTGCATCCTGCTTCTGAAGCCTGTTTTCCTCTGCCATCTCTGTCTTGCTCTATTAGCCAGGAGGAGCTTGGAGAAAAGGCTCTGCATGTCCCCAGTGTCATCAGCTCCGTTCCTGCAGTGAAGCACTGATGGGACTGGGGACACGCAGGAGCGTATATCCCCTGGTCTTGCCAGTTGTGAAATATATATAAGAGGGAATATGTTATTCATGTACCCCATATCCATTTCAAGCTCAGGGGTTAATAAAACAGCCAGTGTTAATTGGAAAATAATTGGGATGTGGCTGAGCCATGGTCCATACCGTCCTCTGTGCCAGGTCCATGGCCTGACCACCTCCCTGGTGGCTTCAGGAGACCTGTGTCCCCACTGTCCCCTCTGTCTCCCCAGGACCATTGCAATCAATCCTCTCTCCATACCTTCTCTCACCGCCCAACATCAGCAGGGATCCTCTCACCCCAAAAGCCCCAGTAATGGCCAGGACCCCGCATTTCCCTCCCACACTGCCCAAGAGCTACCTCAGGACTACACTGAGCTCTGCACGTCTCCCTGGACTGAGCCCCTTTGATCGAGTGCTGCGGGGCAGTGCGAGGGTGCCAGAATTTTGCCCTGCCTTGTGTAGGTTGGGAGAGCTTTGCCTTCCCGACCTGGGGGCTGGGGACAGCCTGGAGATGCCACCTGCATCGCTGGGTCTGCTGGGCATCCACAAACACAGATCCAACAGGCACTTGGCGTGTGAATCATCACCCCTTCCCCAGTTGCACTGATGGTCCCACATGGCTCTGGGGATGCAGGAGCCTGGGAGAGATGTTTCCCAGGGTAGTGTCTTTGAAGGGTAAAAGGAGGATGGCTTTGGAAGCAGATTCCATTCAAAGAGCTGGGAGGGCTGGATGCTGGTCCTACAGAGGCTGATGCTTTGCTGCATTGCTAAAAAAGAGTTAAAAAAGGCGCTTTCCAGAACAATAAACTTGAAGCCTCCATGTGCTACTTTCAAACACAGACTCAAACCCCAGCCTTGCCAAGGTAAAGGGCACTGAAAGCTTTTCAAAGCCGTCGTGTCCCCATGTCCTGGCTGGATACCCGTGTGTGGCTCAGGAACTGCTGGACGCAGCAGCTCCAACATCTCAGCCAGGGATGGAGCATCTCATCTCCACCGAGTGGTGACAGTGCCATGTTGAGGTCTTACCAGAAGCCTCTTTGCTCCCAAGCGATTTGCAGGCTCTTGAGTAGTAACAACAATAACAACAGAAAAGTACAAGAGCTGGTGATTTAAGTAGCTTGAGAACAAATCACTTCCCTGTTTGTTTGAGTGTCACCTGCCCAGTATCTGCCCCATGATATGGATGCATTGTTTTCTCTTGAGCAATGAAGATCTGCATTTCTAATGTATTAAAAAAGAAAATAAATAAAATTTAATATGAACAAAGAGATTTCTGGCCCTCTTTGCATATTACAAAGGAGCGAGATGGGCATGGACCCAATTCCTTTGTTCTTTTCAGATCTCTGCTACTGCGAGCAATGTTTGTCAAGAGATTTGAAGCTGCAGATGAAAAGTGCTACCTACAGACCGAGTATTATTACTGCTTTAAACTCACACCCTTCAAACCAGCTGGCTGTCCCTGTTTAAAGAGAGGCGTGCGACCAAGCAGGTAGGACAGACACCCACTGCCAGGATGTCCTGGGTCCTTGGCTCATCCTCACTGCCGGTTGCTTGATGGCTTCAGACACAACCCACGCGCAGTCCAGCAGGGACCCTCACCACATCTGTCACTGGGGTGGCAGCAAGGAATGCAAATGTGGGGCAGGGAGTGCCTCAAGAGCATCTATTTATGGCCCAGGTTGTGAGATAGAACCAAACAAGCTACTTCAGTGTTTACTCTGGTGGATGTAACACCAGAAGGTCACTGCATGATGGGTTTGGTGGCACAGAGGTTGGTATTGAGCAGCACAACCTTGGGTGGATGTGCAGGGAAGAAGAGTCTCTCCTGTCACACCATCATTTTTTTGGAAAAAGCTGGTCTGAGTTCACCTCAGCTCTCCATGACCAAAGTGCAAGGAGGGATTTGATTTTATTTTTCGGGTGATACATCTATGCTGACAAAACTTTGCTGCACAGAAGCAGCTGGGAGATGCCCTGCCATGTCCTACCACCACACAAGGCTGCTGTCCTCGAGTGGGGAGCCAGCCTGGCATCCCCAGCACCAACAAAGAGAAACCCATCCACGACATTACAACAGTAGCTCAGGTTAAGAAAGGTTTTCTTGTGCTGGAAACTCCATGAATAAGAATGTTAGGAATTGGCTTAAACCACCAGTGACATAATTAGAAGGCTTTTGATATGCCAATTTGGCTGATCTCAGTTACTTCCCCCTGGTGCTGGGGAGTGTCAGCAGAGGGATTAGCCTCCAGTCACTTCCTGACACTCTGCTAAATCTTCTCCCTCTTTGTTCTTCATCCAAGACAGGGGAAAAAAGGCAAAACAGGGAAGCAGCTCAGGAGATACCAAAGCGAAGCAGCATGCGCTGCATCCCTGACCTGCCTTCAGTTTACACTACAGGCTCTCCTTAGGGGTGTAATGCAATTACGGCTATAACTGGGTGCTATACATTTTAATCCCATTAGAAACAGCCTTTTAACAGCTCCTGACTGACTATAATATGTAATCTCATTAGAGACACTACCTTTATACCTCGTACAAGAACATCCAAGCAGAAATCAAAGGCTGGGACAAGGCTAACATCATTTTTCTTCTTTTAAAACACCGCCTGCTTTCTTGCTTGTATTTGGGGTGCTGGTGCACAAGGAGGGCACAAAGGGTTTGGTGGAGCCAGGCCTGTTGAGGTTTGGGGGACACCCCTGTTTTTATTCTCATACGTCTTCCAGCACCCATCCTGCCCTGCTGGGGACGGGGTATCGCTGTGTATGTACAGCCCTTGTGCTTGGCCCAGGTCTCTTGGCATAGCACACAGAGGGATGTGATATCCTCCTTGACCTTGAGCCTGGCTCCATGCAAACTCAGGACAAATATTGACCGAGGCTGGGCCAATGCTGCAAGGATTTCTCCTGCTGGAGCGTGTTTCCCTGCACTGCCTCCCACGGTAACACACTGACCAAAGCCCTTGGTGCGGGTACAGCTGTGTCTACACCACGTCTGCTTGTGTTGCTCTGCCAAAGTGGGGAAGGAGAAAGGGAGGGGCAATTATTTTAGCTGTTTTCCTGAAGGATCTCTCAGCTCCCAACTGCCTCCTTCCATAGCAATCTTTGAAGTTTTGGGCAGATTTTCAGGGTGAAGGGAGACTTGAAGGCATTCAGTTTCTATGTCTATGTGAAAATAGACTTCTGAGCAGTTTCCAGGTAGATTTGACCTCGTTAGAGACCAGTACCCACTGGGATAGGGACACTGTGGATGTCCCAAACAGAGGCCAAGCTTGGTGGGTTGTGCTGTTTATCTGAGAATCCAGAGTCTCAGACAAGCATCAGGCCACAGCTGGATGAGGGTCCACATGTCAGTCCAGCACTAATTCAGCTCAGATGTTGAAATAACAGCTCAGCCTAAAATGCTGGGATGGAGAGCACAAGACTTGGACAGAGCAGCAAAGGTTAGGGAGGGAGGTCAGGAGGACAGGACAGACCTGTTGCCTGGGGACTGTGCAGTGGTCCTCTCTCCAATGCCAAAAAACCCAAGATACTGGAGCCAAGGGCACGAAGGACCTAGCCCTGGTCTCTTTCTGAAAGGAGAACAGCTGGCTCTGACTCAGTCTGAACCATGGTATGAGCCAAGAGGGACCAGGATGGCACCCTGGTCCTTGGGCACAAATCTGTTAAAGAGTGGAGGGAAAGGGCACTGTTGAGCTGAGCCACACATCAGTCCAACTTCTGGGGTCACTGAAACTGTCCCTCTGATGAGACTTCAGAGATTTTGATCTTCGGGATCTTGATCTTCGGGATCTTTAAAGACTGCAAAGACACTTATTTTTGCAAGGGGGGTGTTAATCCCAGCAGATTCAAAGGGGCGATAAAGCACTTTGTTTCTTGCTCTACAGTAATTGCAACTTCTGACAACTCTGATAAACTAAAATGAGGTTCTCAAAAGCATCCACCCAAGGCTTTGTGGGGCTGCAGTCAGGGTTGTATTTAAATGCCCCTAATGAGTACCTGCAGCAAATGGGAAAGACATGCAAATCAGATGTCTAATTGAATGGGCCTTTGAAGGAATATCCCAAGCCGCTGGGTAATTGATGGGTTATCTTTCCACCGGCTTGCCTTGATTGCATCTTCTTCCGCATTAGTCTTTCCTAGGAGTCTGGTTTAACAGGAAAAGTGGTGCACCAGGATTACATGCAGCTCTTCTTCACAGACTGAATTGAGGACATTTGCTGCCCAACAGTACGACCCTTCTGCAAGGCAGACATTATTAAAATCTGTCTAGGCAGGTGTTTCTTCCAGGCATGGAAGGGCCTTATCATATTGCATCTGAGCACTGCACTCAATAAACTGCTTTACAACCTCCTCTCCAAAGCAAAGTCATGACAGATGAAATAGCTTTTCTATCAAGTTCTTTGGGCCCACTTCTCTAGCAGGTGTAAATTGATGTGACTGCCTTCATTTGAATGTAGCAAAGCTGATTTGCACTGTGTGGAAATGGGACCTGTCTGACCCATTGACTGCATTGATGTCTCATGAGGATTTACCCATGTTCCATATATGAATTTTGCTTTGGTTCAGAGCCTCGTGTCTTGCTTGTGCAAGAGCCAGTTGCTAGCAGCCACCGTTGTGGCTGAGAAAGCTTGCAACTCCACAATGAGCAGGAAAAAGCTTCCCTAGCTGGAGCCCTGTTTGGGCTCAGTATTGAGTCAAAAATCCCTAAATTTGAGGGTGTTTCTATAATAGAGTGGTCTGGGCCGTGTAATGTCCAGCACCTCTGGCCACTATGAGGACCAAATTTTGGCAAACACACTTGGCAGCTGTGGCCATTTGAGAAGTGCTGGAGTGCCTGAGACATCCTCAAGGGCTGGCTCATGTGTCCATGGGAGATTGGTGCTCTTCTGGAGCAGCAGCTGGGGGCTGGAGGAGTGGGATCCTCAAGTGCATCTCAACACCTCTCTTAAGGCAACAGATTTTTGGCTAAAGAGTCTGTTTCTCAGTTCAGTTTAAAATTACTTTCCTCTAGTCTCTGATGATAACAACAGGGGCAGATTTTAGCCATAGCTTCAACTTTCCCCATGTGTGTTTCTATCACTTTCAGAGCAGAGTCTCAGGGATGCTGAGCCAGGACTGCCCCCACCACTGAGCACAGTGCCCAGTGTACTTTATAGGTGCAGAAACCCCCAGTTCAAGCCCCCAGACCCCAACACCACCCTCAAGCTCCCAGTAGAAATCTATCACCAGGATCCTGCATGTATCTTGTTGCATTTGAAGGGCACAAACACATTTGCCAGCATGCCAACTCAGTCTGGATTTGTCTTACATCCTTCCTTCTGCCACTCAGGCCCAGACCCACAGCTTTCTCTTGCCTTCAACTGCCTTTGGATTTTGTCATAGTAAAGCATCCTGTTCCTGGCTACGTTCTTTCCCACTGTTTACCATTCCTTTCTAATCCACACCTAAATACCATAATTTGCTCTTTGCCTTTAATTTTCCAACCCAAACCAAGATATTATTACCAATAACCTTGCAGATTTCCTGGATGCAGACTGTGCATGTGCAGCTCTGCTTTTCTGCCTTCCCCCTCCCAGTGCTCTCATACCCTCATGGGTAGCCCTGGGATGGGGCTGGTTTGGAAAGCCCCAGTGGGGGCAGCAGGCAGAGTATGGTCCTGCTCTTGCTGGCACTGGATGCTGTGACTGTCTTGCCTGATGTTGGGTTTGTCCCAACACCAGTGTGAGTTGGTGTTGTCAAAGCACCACGTCTGGGAGTCCAACACAGGGGCTTGGCTGAAGCAAATATCCATGCAGGATCTCAGTGCTGGTTCCAGCTTGATGGTGCTGGACTGCTTGTGCCCTTGTCAGTTCACTCTGCAGCATTTGCCACCTGGCTACGTGGCAGCCTTTGCACCTCTGGCCTCTTTCATGAGGAGCTTCCCACGCAAGCTTTGAGTCTTCCACCAAAGCCTTCACCCAGACTGTCCACACACAAGCCCTGAGAGCCAGGGTTAATGCACAGTGTGAACCTGGCTGTGTGCCTGCCTGGGCATATGGGTTACAGCCTGGGTTTCGCTTCAAAGCAGGCTTTGACCTGTCTGCTGTGCTGCAAGGATGGAGTTAAAACCTGGAGAGAAAAACTCTGATTTGGGTAGCTCGCCAACGGCGGCCACAGTTCACTGGGACTGTATTTATGACCTCTGCTTCCATTCCTTTGCTTCCTAGAGATCAGAAATTGCTTGCTGTTTGCTGCTGTGAGCCCAGGACTCTCTTTGGAGACAGGTCTCAGCATGGACAGATGCATGTGGTGGACACCAAACCACAGAGGTCTCTCCCAGCATCTCCACTCTTACAAGAGGGCATTTCCAGTCTGGCAGCAGCAGGTCCCCCAGGGCAGAACCAAGGTGATCTTGGTACAAAATGCCTTGAGATGGGCTTCATTTCACTGTCTTTTGAACTCCTTGTACCCCACGGAATAAATACGGGCACCTGGGGAGAAAGGAAGGGAAATATCATCCTTCAGTTATTAATGGAGTTGAAATCCTGGCTGGGATGGATGAAGTAGGCACTATAGTATTGCATGAGGTGCAGAGGCCTTGGAAAAGTCATTCTCTCTTCTAGAATTGCCAAGGAATAAATGCTTCTCAGCAGCAATGGTAGGAGGCCTGAGGATGGATTATCACCACTGTGTCCCAACTAGACTAGATGATGAAACTCAAAATCCCTCCTGCCATGAGCTGGGGCTGTGCCAGCAGCCAACCCCGAGATGGTTAGCCATCTCCTGCCACCACCCAGGGTAGCCAGCTCCTCGCTGTATTGCTGTGGTGTCCCACACTTCCGTGTCCCAGTGCTGGTGAGCACCGTTGTGTGACCATCTCTTCCTGAAGCAGATGTCGGAGAGATGCTGGCGACATCCTTGGAGCTCCATGTCGTTGTGAGTGCACCCTGCCATGTGCCCTGTCCTGCACTGCCTGTGCCTCTCCACAAGGAAAAACACATATTAGAACAAGCATCAGGTTTTTTCCTTCTGGGCTATCTCGCATGATATTCTCATATATTTTGTATATGTATGACAACAGCTATTTTTACTGTATCCTACTGGAGAGCTTCATTTCTGTCACAAATTTCAGAAAAATTCACAGAAAAGCCAGACACACATTTTAGGAGGAAAAAAATCTCCCCTCTGGACCAGCTTTTCTGTCTGCACTGGTTACAGAATGGGTTTGGACTATTTTCAGATGGCCAATGCAAGGTCAGATGAATGCCACCCTAAATGTATCAGCTTGCTTTCAATGCCACCCCATTTATGGTGTCCCTGTTGTTGGAGTGAGACAGGGTTTTTTTGGCTGCTCTTCGTTTTTTCTGGACTGGTTATGCCTTTCCTTCCTTCCTTCTTTTTTTGAGATCAATTGATTTATCACAACATGCTGGGATTTTTTTTTGTGCTGAAGTCACTAGGGAAGATGTGAGACGATTTCCATCACTGATCCTGACAGAGCCCTGTCAATGATTTCCTTTCTTTTCAGTTGATCTTTCCTGAAAGCACTTCTTGCTTGTTGTCAGCTGTGTCCTCACTCCTCTCCAGCTCAGCAACACCCAACTCCTCCAGAGGAGCTTGCCACTATGACATCTCACAGCGTTTTTCAGGTCTCCAAAACATCTACACTGTAAAAATGTATGGACCCTCCTGATGTCTGGGAGACGTTCTGGCACTCGCTGTGCTGTTGATCCCAGGCCAGAGGGTTTATCTAGACAAACCCCTTTCCTTCCTTCTCAAATATAGGGAAACTGGGCTATTCTTCATTGGGGTTGGTCTTCACTTGTGCCATCCCCAGCTTGACTGATTTTGCAGGATGAGACAATTTGGTTCCCTGGAGTTGAGCATCTCAACCCATTTCCTCAGCTGTGACCACTTTCTCTCCAGACTTCCTTTTTCCCCTTCCCTAAGATCTTCTTCCTGGGGTGAGTTGAAGCAGAGAGTTGCTGGATGCCTCAGGATGACTTGAACTAACTTCCCTTTATCTGTCCCTCACTTCAACTCTTCTTTTCTCTTTTATTTTTATTTAAATGGGTAAAAAGACCCCAAAATCGTTACTGGTTGTTACCTTTCCAGCACCTCTCATCTCTTTTGGACAGCTTTTTCTTTCTCTTCCTTTAAGTTGTAACTTTCTTTGTTGACTTCTCTTTTTGTTTTCTCCCATTCCTTCCTGTCTTCACTCAGTATCCCATTTCTCCTGACGTACCTGACACCTGCCCATGGGTTCCTGCAGTAAATGGGGAGGTGCAGCATCGAGCCTGCTTTTGTTTGAAAGTGAAACGAAGCACCGTTTCACCAATAAAAAGTTCTGACTGTCAGGCAGTGTGTTATTCGGGGCTGATGAATAACTTTGAGGAGATCAAAAGATATTAAGCTAAAAGAATTATTATACAGGAGCCTACGGGACCACACAGATCTCCTGTTCCAGCTAAAAAAGTCCCAAATTAACCCCCCACACCTCTCCCCCTGAAAAAAAAAACCAAAAAAAAGCGTGTGTGGTCTTGAACAGCCAAAGAAGCAAGCCATTATTTGTAAGTCTGCTATATAAAGCATAATTATTATCCTTTTTATCATCCAAGTTATGGGGCAGGCTTTTCCATCTTTACTCACGCCAAGTAGCACCTCGTGTCAGAAATAGCCTCGCTGGTTTGAAGGGGATGAGTCATCCCGCAATCAGGTAGGAGGAGAAGAACAAAGATAGACACGACTTCCCGGACTGGATCATCCCACCGCTCTCTCCCCAGTGCAGGATCTCGCTCCACGGCACCTATCAAAGAGCAGCCGCCGGGAGCGTTGAGGAGGGCGCGCCTTGCCGATGGCCTGCAGGCTGGAGACGGCCCACCAGAGCAATGCATCTGGTCCACAGCTCCCTCCTCGCCTCTCGCCTTCCCAACAGCTCCTCAGATGTGGGCAGGAGCACGCTGTGGGCTGTATGAACTGTTCTGGCAGCCGGCGGTCCCACTCCCACTCGCCTTCTTTCCCATAGCCCCAAACCCATCATGTGACCATCACATACTGGGCGGATTCCAGCTGGGTTACTTGACAAAGAGGCTCCACTCCAGTCACTGGGCGGGGTAGGGGGTCCCTGATGTCATCCCACTGTGGTCGAGAGGAAGGTGAAAATAAACAGCAATGCCATGACTTGAAAAATGTAGTATACAGAGGAAAAACCTCCTCCACTGGCCACGGGGTGCTCCAGACCAAGAACTTGCTTTCTTTGACAGCCCAGTTTTGCTCCAGCTGAGACTTTCCCCCCACCCTCTGGAACCAGAATTTAGATTTTCACCGCTTTTTTGTCCTTTATTTTAATTAACAAAGGAATTCCGAGTGGGAAAGGGCTGGTTGTTTCCTCTTGCTTGCCCTTGCTGTTACAATTTGAAACCTGCATCTGGCAATCAAAATGTTGAGAAAAACTCAGAGCTAATGTACTGGGCTGATGAACCGCCCTGGGTTTCAGGGGAATGAGATGTTTGCCCAGATGCTCTGGGGTAGCACTTTAATATCCCGGTGGGAATAACACTACTAAAAAAGGAAAACCCATTAGTACACGTCTGCTCTTGCAGGCACTCCTCTGCTCTCTTAACCCAATAACTTTACAGGAGGTTTCTGAGTTGTCACCTTGGAAGGCTCTGACAATGAACTATTTTAGGGGAATTTTATTCCCAGCTGCCCCAAACTGTCTCCACACCACTGGCAGTCACCAGCATTGTCGATTAGAAGTCGCTCCAGTTTAATCAACCGGTCTGTTCACTGTGGTGAGCGCCGCGCTTTGAAGATGCGTTAGAGCACACGTAGGGAAACACTGAGTAATGCAGGGAGATAAGCAGCTGTGTTTGAAACTGGGGATCCAAGGAGCCATGGAAGAGCGCAGAAGGCACATGAAAAAGACATCATCATCCCAGCTCCCCACAGGAGTCCTGAGGGCCCAGATCTTTGCCCTTGGGTAGATTGGTTGGTTGCTCCATGCTTAGCATCCAGCCCTACCTCCTGATGTTGCATGCAGCGGCTTTTGTCTCTCTCTCCAGCCCTCCTCTCTTTTGATGCTCCTCTGCTGCATGGCAGACACCAAAGGCAGTGGCCAGCATTTTGTCACATGGCCAGTTTGGGTGGAGGAATGGGTGGGAGCAAGCAGGTCTGGTTGTTGTCTCTCTCATGTGGTTGCTGCCTCTCCTTGCTTTCTTGGGTTCACGTCTTAGCAGTACAATTTGCTAATGCAAAGTCAACAGTGGAGCGAGGCCTCCCCAGGAGAAGAGAACCCCCAGGAAGAGCTGAACACCAGACCCTTGAACCCTGCACCTGGGAGCTCAGGCACTCGTCAGAGACACTTGGACCCTATAGGGACGAACATCAGTGCAGGAAACCAGTCTTAACCCAATAACTAGGATATGGGGACAACAATGGGAAGAGCTCTACAGACCACCCTAGAACGAGTGTCACCACAATGTGATCTTCAGAAGTTATGTGGGCTCCTTCCATGGTCTCTGGTGGACATGGGCAGCTGTTGCCACTGAGAGCTAGTCTGGCAAGGAAGACCAAACTTAATTTTTAGGACATCTTGTTACTTAAACCTTATTTCAGGGCAAGGGGAAGAGCAAGGGAGTCATGAATCTAAGGAATGGCAAGTTTTTCAGCTTCTTTCTATGAGCCCATTTTACCAGCTACGAAGCAGAGCACCAGACCATCCCAAAAAAGCAAATTATGAAGATCGCCTTCATCTAGAGACATTCAGCACTGTTTGGTTCTGCAGCATGTCCCAGAGCTCACATAGGACCCATGGGCAGTTGCTCCAAAACAGTCAGCTAGGACATCACTGAGAAGCTTCTTAATGGAATAAATATCCCAAGACTCATGAAAGGCAAATTGCCTCCTCTAATACCCGCATGCTTTTTCCATGTGAGCAGGTGCAGATGTTTTCTGGCTTGTGCCTGCCACTGGGCGTGGGCTCTGCAGAGCTGTTATCTCTCTCATCAGATGATACAAGTTCGCAGGCTCATCTCCTTCCAAGAATGCAACTGACATAAAAAGAGTTCAAAAGAAGATTAGGTTTCAAGGTAACTGGAAGCTATTCAGTCAAAGCCAAGCTGCATAAAGCAAGGGGAATCCTCCTTCTACCTCCATGGCAGTGCAAGGCAAGTGGGAACTTGAGAAAGGAGCTGAGAAAGTGTGTGTCTTCTTCACAGACACAAACAGGATTGCAAATTGGAGACAACCGCTACAAATTTAGCTAAAGATGCTTTAGAAATTGCATCTTGCCAATGTTTTGCTTATCAAGCTGCAGTGTTTGCTGGCAACTACCTCAGAAAAGCTAGCACAAACAAAAACACTTGGGATCTCATCACTAGTGCTCCCTTGTCAGCAGGGAAGGTGGTGCTGAGGTTGGCACTGTCAGACACAGAGGCTTCAGCAGTGTGAGCAGTTGGGTGCTCAGTCGGTGGAGAAACACCAGCCCGCAGCTGCAGGGTCTGTGGTGCTGTGCTGATGGAGGGTGGGAGACAGAGGTTAGGCATTGCCTCCACTGGCAGCTCCCTCTGCCTGTCCCTATGCCCCTCATCCATCCAGAAGCAGCAGGAGCAGCCACCTCCACTCTCCCAGCTGTATTGCCATCATCCCATCCTGCCACCCCTCTTCCCATAATAAGAACAGAGTTTCATGTCACAGTATCCTCTGGCCAGTTTTGGTTGCCCAGCTGAGATGCTGTGGACCAGCCCCATGATAGGAATGGTTCATGGCAAGAGCAAGAAGAATTAGGTGACATCAGAAGGTGGAAATAAACACCTAAAGGTGAGGATGGAGCCTGGTTTGGAGGACAGGTGCTGCAGGGACACCGGTGTGGTGTCCTGGCTTGGCCAGGCAGCGTCGGGATGTAGTGGCACCAGACTCTTATGCCTGGAGACACAACGGTACCTCTTTCCTGGTGAAAGCCCATCCATGGACCTGGGCATTAACTCTCTCATACCTCTGTCAGGTAACGTTCGTTTTACAACAGGATCCTGTTGGACTGGTTGGGACAGTGTTGTCATTATATCCAGAGGCAGTGTGACCCAGCTCCTGTCTGGGGGAGTTTTGGATATGGCTTCTGTACAGATCAGCACGTGATCTACATCTAGCTGGTCCTTCAATCACAGGGAAATTCCTCACATCGTAGGATAATTCGGGTGGAAAGAGGCCTCTGGATGTTGTCTAGTCCAACCTCATCTCTCCAAGGCTTAACAGCAAACCCTAGGGCAGCCTGACCCAAAGCCTTGCTATTTGGAGACATGCAAAAGATGGGTTTGCCATGAACCATGGGAGAGTGTTGGTCCTTCAGGAGCCTTCAAGACTTGGCCACCATGGGGGAACCTGCATCTGACTGCATCACTGCAGAGGGACCCACCACAGAGGGCTGAGGACACAAGGCACATACCTGTTTGGGAAAGACAGACCCTTCTGTAACATCACGGCCAGAGAGGTGTCCACACCCCCGCTCATTTTAGAGCTCTCTCACCCGCCATCACCCAGCCTCTCCAAGCCCTGCCCCAACCACAGAGCACCTGGCAGAGGAAAGTTAAGTCCCACAGGGATGGACAGGGAGAAGAATTGAATTTGGTGGCTGAAAGCCAAGCAGTGATACAAAGCTGCTGGTCCAGCCCATGCTACCCAACCCACCAGGTGCTGCTGGATCCAACAGAGCTGCTCCACACCTTTCTCTGAGCACTCTGCTCCTACGGCTGGTGTACATCCCTGTCCATATGAAGGTCTCATCCTGCTTCCGTGGTCAGGCATGCTCTGCTTCACTCCTCCAACACCTGGCTCCAGGGTACTGGGTTGCCAGGGAAAAAGGTCTGGCAGGACTGAAAGCCCTGAGAAAAGTCACAGAGCTGTCCCACAGCTGAAATGGTCACCCACGGGAGATCCTCTACACACCTCACACAGCAGCTGTCAGTGCTCCTGTCCTGGCTATCTCACCTGTAGGGTGCTCATGGCACTAGGCGGGCACCCACTGGCTCTCCCCAGGGATGGATATGGCTCGGCCCTTCTCCACATTCTCGATCACTAGGACAAAGCCTTTTCTTCCCTTCCTTCCAGCCAATCTGGGGAAAAAAAACTTTCCTTCCTCCCCACTGCACTTAGGGCTGCATTTTGGGGTCCTACAAGCAGGACCCCCTGACAGCCCAGGTAAAAGCTGCACCCACACGAGGAAGCTGCAGCACTAACTCTCATACTCACTAAACCTGTCATCCCAGTCTGGATTTTCTTTTAATAATCAGACAGGAGTAAGTGATTCACCCATTGCTCATCTGAAGTTTGCTTTTTCCCTTCTGGAAACCACTTCTCTGGGAGGGATGGACCTGAATTTCCCCTGTTTCCCAGTGCTCCTCAGCACTGACCACGCCAGCAGAGAAGCCAGACGTGCCTGGGCACAGGATGGCAGGAGCAAATCTCTCATCATCTTTGCATGCCTCATCTGAAAACCTGCTGTTTAAAATGAAGTCCTGCTATTTCACTGTTTCCAGCCTCCTTTACTCATTTTTGCTCAGTTTATTGCTCAGAGGACCCTCTCCACAGCCATCCAACAAACAAAAAGAGGAGAATGTTTCTGCTGCTGCACTTGGGCACAGCAGCTCTGGAGCTGCCGTTCTTTCCCAGAAGAGGGGAGCATGAGGAAAAGGATTGCACCCGCTACTTGTGTCTGTTTATTTACAGTGTAAACAGCTTCTCTGCTGGAGCTTTGAAGAGGCGCCACACATTTGTATGTTAAGATCCCTCCACGCTCTGTGCGGTTTTCCCACGTGATCCGAGCTCTCCAGAGAGGAAAGTTCGCTCCTTTGCCTCCATCCTGGAGAGGATGGGGAGGCCTGGAGTGACAGAGAACCCCAGTGAGAGGTAAAGCATTTGGAGAGGGAGGTTTGGGCTGAATTACCCTGTTTATGGTAACCTGATGCGGCTCTGCTGATGAGTGGTAACTTGATAAATCCCCATTAGGCTGTTGACCATGAACCCTAAAGTGGCTCTCAGGAAGTCGTGTTTCCCACAAACTCAGCTGAACTACAGCAGCAGAAATAGCAATCTGCCTGGACCAGGTGCTGGTTTTGTATAAAATAGATGAAAACAGACAGATAAATAGCTGAAGAGGTAAATGGATAGACAATAGACAAAAGTAGTTAAATAACTCCTGGAATTCTCTCCAAAAATCGCTGTGCAACAGTTATTTAGGATGTTATAGGGCATGGTACCTGCTTGCAGGGAATTATCACCAGCACAAAATTAATCTTTGCTAAAAATCCCTTTGGTAAATTCAAGAAAGCCTTTTAACAAAGTGAAGCCACGGCAGCTTCTTACCACACTCACAACCTCTTGGGTTTGACAGAAGCAATGATGGATGTCAGAAATCTTATCTTAGCAAAACAGCTCCTAACAATCCCTAACCCCTTAACATGATTGTTATCCACTGAGTTGTCTGCCTTACCTATTTACTATAAGCTGTGAGTATGACCACGTGCTCCAGAATAAACTTAAGCTACTGTATTCCGTTGGTTAAATATTAGATTTACATCGCTTCAAAATTAGGAACAGGACTTAGGTCATCCAGCAATTACTAAAATTTGACCTTGTGTCTTGCAATACTTGGTGTCCACACAGCTGTGTTCCGAAGAGACTTGGTGCTCTAAAGGTTTGTGCTTCGTGAGGTGCTCAGCCCACCAGTGGCGCTGTTTCATTTTTCCCCTTAAAATGGTCCAGAGGTCATGGCCCGGGTTCTGTGATACTTCATACATGGTCAAACATCTCCTCTCTCCACACCTTCTCCAAAGTTAAGTTGCTTTTTCTGCTGTGCTAAAAGGTTTAAGATAGACAGTGACTGTTTCCCAGCTGATGGAGAAGGAAAATGGGTGTATTCCCAAATCTCAGGTCCCTTAGTATGCCTGCATATATTTCCTTCTCTACCTAATGCCTCCACTGTCACTCACTGGACTTGTGCTGTGTCTGGGACATCTGTGGCCTCCCAGTGTAGCTAAACCCTGTTAGCCAAAACCCATCCCAGCCAGGCCCACCTGTCCCATGGGGCGCTGGGCGTGGAGGAACAGGAGCACCAGTGGGAATAACTGGGTGTTTTGCATCAGAGGGCAAGAGGAAATGGCCTCAAGTTGCTCCAGGGAAGGTTTACATTGGATATTAGGAAAAAATTCTTCAAAGGGTTGTCAAGCCTTCTAACAGGCTGCCCAGGGTAGTGGTGGAGTCACCAACCCTGGAGGGATTTAAAAGATGCGTAGATGTGGCACTCAGGGGCATGGTTTAGTGGTGGCCCTGGGCTGTGCTGGGTTAACTGTTGGACTTGATGATCTTAAAGGCCTTTTCCAATCTAAATGATTCTATGATTCTACATCTGGAGCAAAACATCCCTCTCTTGTCGCATTACCTGCACCAAGGCCTCATTGTCGCCTGCCAATCTCTTAGTTCCATCCTGACTCAAGCCCTTTATGGTGGCTTACGGGACATCCCTGCTGATGGACCTCCAAGGAGCTCTCCCACAGCCCCACACATGGGGCTCTGCTGGGGGTGCAAGGCTTCCTGAGTGTCTCTCCTCTCCCTGGTGGCTGTGCCTGGCTTTGGTAGCAGTGGTAAGAGACTTGCCTGGAGGGACACAGTGATGCAGGTGGCAGTGGTTCTTGTGCCTCGCTGGTTGCCATTAGGGTGATGCACAGGGTGGGCAGCAGGGCACAGGGCACCAAATACCTATTGGTGTCACTTAAGGCTTAGTGCTGCTTCACATCCAGACATAAGGTGTGACAATCACCAAAACAGGTATGTTCAGGTACCCCAGCACCACTTTTGCTCCCTCCTAGAGAAAAAGACCTGATGGCTTCTGTGCTCCCAGGAGAATCTTTGCAGGACAAGCAGACCAGAGCAGAACTGCCGCGCGGATCCCCAACCCTTGATGCCAAGCCCTGGGTTGAACCCCATCCACCCCAGCAAAGCTGTCCCCTCCTGACCCCGAGCTCTGCCGTGGGGCTCGTGGGGCTCCACACAGCTGCAAACCCCCCGGTGCCCCCCTGGGCTCCGCTGCTGCCGTGCCCGTGGGATGGTGCAGGGGATGGAGCGCTCTGGGGATCAAGGGCGATGGCTGCTGCGTGTGGGTGAGGCTGCCTCAGCCTGGAGACCCAGCGGTTCGTTTGTTTCCTTTCTTTATAGGATATTGTTACCAAAAAAAGAAAATGAGGTTGGGGAGGGCGTTGGGGGTGGGCAGAGAAAGAAGAGAAAGGCTGGGGCCAAGTGATGAAAAGGCCTCTCTCCTGCAGCTATGAAATCTCAGCCGGAAGGCGGCGAGGGGAAGTGTCTTCCAGCGGGGTACAAAGTCAGCAGCAGAGCTTTGAACTCTGGGGAACTCCACGGCAGCGCCGAGCCCTGCCAGCGAGCCCAGCTGTGCATACCTCAGCTGCAGCCGAGGGAGCCGGGGGCCACATCCTGCACCCCTGCTCTGCCCCGGGATGGCTCCACACCGGACCGCACACCAGCCACTGGAAAGGGCGACTTTGATGGATGGGCAAGAGCAGGACACGTTCCCCAGACCAGAAACTGACGCACCTTGAAGTTCTGTCTTGTTTTGGGATGGGTTACCCTGAGCTGGTGCTGCTGATGAGAAGCCTGTCCCTGGAGTGTGGTGCATGGCCAATGCCTTCCCGTGGCCCAGAGAGGGCTCTGCTGTCCCCTGGCAGTTCATGGGACCCCCTTCCACACCTCCATCATTGCCATTGAGCTCTGAATACACCCGATTCCCTTTGCCACAGGTGCTCTGAATACACCAAACAGAGGAAGGTTTTACTCAAATATGGCAACCAGAAAGTTGGGTTTGGAAGGGATCCCAAGCTACTTGGAGGAATTTGGGCAATTATCCCACCATGCCTTTTTTTAAATTTTAATTTCACTCTAATGATTTCAGAGGTACCTTTTCCCCATCTCATTTACAAGTGAAAACACTCAGTTGCTAAACTGAGGAAGGAGTTTAAAAATGAATATAGGTGCCTCAAAATGAAAGTAAACTTTGGAACAAACAATGGGCTCTTTGTGGAGCTGGAAGCCAGGTGGAGGTGCTGTTGCTGGGCTTTGCTTTTTGTTGAAGTGTCCTTCACCCTCTTGTCAGTCCTGGTGGGGTGGGGTCTCTGGGGAAAATGCATGAATATGTGACCCCATTTTTTGTGGTGGGTCACAGCTAGGCCAAGTGGGAGGAAAAGACCACTGTGAGAATCCAGGCAAGGGGTGAAGCAGAATAGCATGAGGCTTGGAGCCTCTTCTCCAAATCACCCCCAGTATCCTCAGCGACAGACTTTGCTGCAAAGGCCTGCCAGCTGCAACACTTCTCTTCCCTTATCTCCAGTTAATCCCTTAAACAGCCATTTAAAGGAGGTTTTTTCAATATTTACTTGTGAAACAACTCCCAAATTTTCTGTTTTTTCAAGGACTTAGAGCCACCAGATCCCACTGCTGCTCCCAGGAATGTGGTGACAGGCACCTCCACCCCTGGGAAAACACTGCCCAGCCCAGAACGGATGAGACACCTCAAAATAAATCTCCATGTCATAGGTATTTCTTAGGGCTGTGATCCCTGAATAAACATCCTGCCACTTGAACCTGTTGTGTGTGTTATGATGGTCACTATCCACAGGAAAGATGCCGTGACAAGCTGCCACTGGTCCAGGGATGGGGCAGGAGGATGGAGGTGACGAGCATAGCTTTTTGACTGGTTTTGTGATGATAGTTTGGCTGGGGTTTAACCTGTCCTGGTGCTGAGGAGCTGTGAGATCAAGTTAGCTCTGGGATTCCCAATATCAGAAGGACAAGGGACCTGTTGAAGCAAGTCCAGAGGAGGCCACAAAGGTGATCAGAGGACTGGAGCACCTCTGCTCTGGAGACAGGCTGGGAGAGTTGGGATTGCTCCGCCTGAAGAAGAGAAGGATCTAGGGAGACATTCTAGCATCTGCTAGTACCTAAAGGGGTACAAGAGAGCTGGAGAGGGACCTTGGACGAGGATATGTAGTGGTAGAACAAGGAGAAATGGCTTTAAACTGGCAGGTTTAGATTAGTTGTTAGGAAGAAATAGTGTACAATGAGGATGGTGAGGCCCTGGCACAGGTTGCCCAGATACACTGGGGCTGCCCCATCCCTGGCAGGGCACAAGGCCAGGTTGGACCGGGTTTTGAGTGACCTGGTCTGGAGGAAGGTGTCCCTGCCCATGGCAGGGAGGTTGGAACCGGATGATCTTTAAGGTCCCGTTCAACCCAAACCATTCTGTGATTCTGTGATTCCTGGGGTACCCACACTTAGACTCAGCCCACAATCAGTTGTATTCTTGGAGCAGAGGAATAAAGTCTGGAGAAGCCTGTGAAGGATGGGCAAAGGAACCTTCCTGTTGTGCCTGGATTGCTCATCCCGAGGCTGGCTGGTAAAAACTCCAACCACTTTAAACCATCTGGCTTACAGCATTGGGGCAGGGACACCCTGGGACCACTCTTGAGCCATCTGGAGATGGAGGGGATTTACCGAGAGCACACACCCCGCCGGAGTGGGAGCACTGCATGGCCAAGGGCTTCAAGCTTCCCTTTTGCATTGACAGTGAAACAATGCCATCATTTGAGCAGGGTGGTGTTTACTTAGCTCTTACATGAAGAAAGAAGGGGGGCGGTGGTGGATGGAAGGAGGTGGGATGGGGAGCAGAGCAAAAGACCGAGAGAAAATCCCCTTTTCTCGGTGTGGAGAGGACGTTGCCTGGGTGCTGTGGACCGAAACACCTGCTGCCCGGAGGGAAAGCGAGTTCCCAGGAAATGCAAGAAAGGCACTTTCCAATGTGGAATATGTTGAAAAGCAAAGAGGAGGAGAAGGGGAGGGAGGGCGGAATGGCTGCGGAGATGCATGAATATTAAAATGATTATAGCGCTTAATAAAGCGCTGCACAGGGGAGGAACAATAACAGGTATTGTTGGCAAGCCTGACGCTCAGCTTCCCCTTGATTTGATGGGGTGATAACCATCGCAGTATCTCTTTCATGATCCCTGGCTCCATATCTCTCGCAGCGCAGCAGAGCCACACACATTCCAGGGGAGACTTTGATGTGTCTCTCGAGGCGCAGACCTGCCAGCACTGGGCTGGCTGCACCACGGCTCCCCCGGCGAAGGGCCGTGGGTGGGGGGCGTGGGGAGGAGGCTGCGGGATGCAGGGGGAGCCACAAGGAAGCAGCTGGCAGTGGTTCCTCTGAGCCCATAGGTTTTGCTGCCCCTGTGCCCCAGGGTGACCCTAAAAACCTGCTCCCTTCATTAGTCACCCCCTCCTTCCCTGAGCTGAAAGTCCAAGATATTGGGATGCTGGACATTGTGGTCCTAAATATCTGCTCCCTTCTTTAGGGTCACCCCCTCCTTTGCTGAGCTGAATGTCCAAGATATTGGGATGCTGGACACTGTGGTCCTAAATACCTGATCCCTTCTTTAGGGTCACTCCTTCCTTCCCTGAGCTGAAAGTCCAAGATATTGGGATGCTGGACACTGTGGTCCTATGAGAACCCAATGAAAGACACCCAAGGGGGTCAGCCAGGAGGGTAAAGGGCACTTTTTACTCCTTCATCTCCCCCAGACAGGATTTGGGAGGAACAGAGAGACCCAGTTAAACAAGAAGTAGGAACAATTTAGGGATTCTTTTAAAAAGCTTAACCTCAGGGACAGGCTGCAGGGTTTTATCCCCTGGGAAAGTCTGGAGCCCAGTGATGCATTTAGGGACTGGCAGCACACACCCCTCTGACTATCCCTTGAGGGAAACACAGATGTGCCTTGTCAGAAGGTCACCCATGCCAAAGGGATGAGCTGAAGGCTGCATCACAAAAGGATTCATCTGTTTCTTGGCAGGACCCTTGTTTTAGGCTGACTTAGTGGCTGGGACCTAAAAGGCACCAAACTTTCCCCAGGAGGGTAGGAGTGCAGATGGGCAGGAATGGGAAGGTAGAGTGGCATTTTCACCCTGGAGAAGAGGACGCCTCAAGAAGATGCTTAGCAGGATGGGTGGTGCAATTGCTCCCATGAGCACAGCACCTCCTGTGCATTTCTCCCCAACCCCACAGGTCTGAGAGCTCCCTGATTTTGGGGCAAGGTTGCCTTATTTTGGGAAATGATTTGAACAGCCTTGTGCATGACGGAGACGGTGGAGTGGAGCCAGTGCTGCTCAGCCACAGCCACCCAAATGCTCCTTTGATGCGAACTGAGAGGGGAAAACTGCTGCTGTAACCCACCTGCCAGCTTCAGAGGGTCCCATGCACCCTGTGGCTCATATCCTGCATTAGCCGTATTTTCTCATCCACTTTCCTTTCCTCCTTCCCTTGTCTCTGGCTCTCTGACCAAGACAAACTATCAGGTTTCCCAACCAGAACTGCTTGCTTTGCTCTTTTCAAATCAAATTTCTGCCGGTAGCTTAGACCTCACACTTAATTTGCTTTAATTGTTGTTGGGTTATTTTTTAAAATTTAATTATTGGTTTCAGAATGCAACAGAAACAAAACAAAAAAAAAAAGAAGAAGAAGAAAATTTCCAGCCCTTTTATTTTTTTGCGTGTGCGTGTTTTCTTTCTCGTGGGAGGCAGCCGCAGTGGGTTCACCCTTCCATGGGTCTGGCTGGTAAAGAGGGGGTGCTGAGAGATGGGAGGGGGCCTGTGTGAAGCCACTCGGCACCTTCATCCTCCCAGGGCTGCGGCACAGCCGGATTCGGGAGAGGAGACCACGGTGCCTTGGATGCCGACTCTTCCCCTGCGAGACAGTGCCGATAGGGATGTGTGTGTGTGTGTGTGTGTGTGTGTGTGTGTGTGTGTGTGTGTGTCGCGCGTTGGCTCTGCCTTTGAGATTTGCCCCTGGTCATTTCTGCTGGGAGGGAGCTGAGGTTGGTGCTCTGATGTGGGTGGCCCAGAGTTTGTTACCCGAGGACAGCCGGCTTACCTCTGAACTCCTGCCTTCCCAACGGTTGTTTCTCTGCTTGTGCCTGCTTGCATTTTTGCCCCGTGTCTTGCTGGTATGCCTTGACCAAGCCGAGGAGATCTGCTCCCCAGGGAAAGGGCTCAGGCTGGGATGCCAGGGTGGTGATGGGGGTATTGACCACCCCAAGGCTTTCACCCGCCAGGCACACATAAAGGCTTAGCCTGAGTGAATCCAGCACCCGTGGGGATTTGGAGTTGAAAAGAAAGGACCTAAAGGCAGAAAATTCCCACTGTGCCATCGAAAGATCAGAGGGAGGCAGTCAAAAAGCCCCAGAGGAAAGGCAGCCCAACGCTTTGCCCCAAGGTCCAGCAGAGTCAGGAGCAGCTCCCCCAGCCCCACTCGCTGTGGGTGCTAATGGGGCCCTTCCTTGAGGCCCCAAGAAGCACCTGTCATTCCCTCCGACAGTTTTCATTGCTATGCAGCACAGCAAAAATAAGGAAGAATTGTAAGAACAAGAGAGTTTTTTTGGGGTGAGGATCAAATCGTGCTGATACCGAGCAGCCTCCAAGCCCAGGAGAAGAGGGAGGGCAAAATTCCTCCCTGACCCTGCAGGCAACCAGCTTATGCCTTGGAGCAGAAGATTTGAGTGCCTTTTACCATTAGCTCTGCTTGCGTTGGTACAAAGAGTTATAAAAATTATCCCCCCCTTCCCCAACCTCCCAAAGCAGAAAGGCAGAGGAGCGGCAGCACGCAGCCCTCCCGACAGCCCAGGCTGCACAGTGACCTTCAGGGGGGGAGGATGGGGACGGCGAAGGGGGTGGAAACACAGTGAAACAGAAAAAGATTGACCCAATATCACCCAAGCTGGAGGGCCGTCGTTATTCCATTTAAGCCCGCTGAACAGTGCCGCAGCAGGGAATCTGTCTGTCTTGGTTAAAGGTCTCGCTGCCAGCCCAGCCTTGGAAGTGCCAACACTAATCTGCAAATTGTTGCAAACCCTAAAGAGCCGCCGAGCTGGGAACCTTCCTCCAGCCCAGACCCCTATGGACCAGGATGCCCTTCCCCATTAATGTCCTGCTCCCCGCCGCCGCCAGGCAGGCTCGGTCAGGCTCCGCTCGCTCCAGACGGGCTGTAGTAAAACTCCTGGGCATTAAAATCCTGGCTCCTGCTGGCAGCCCCGTTGCAGCAGGAATGGGATGTTTGCCACCGACGGAGGTTAGATTCAGCCCGGGGAAACTCTTGCGTGCTCAGGACTAAATTTGTGCATGTCTTTCTGATTAGTGTCTTCCGGCAGGTCCCCAAATAGATGATGATTCCTTTGTCCTCCTCTGACCCCACGGATCACATTCAGAGCCCATAGCTTTTGCTGAAATGCCTGGGTTTTTTGGCCTGGAAATCTCTGGTGCAACCGCTGGTATTGGCCAGGAAGAGGGTAGTCACATGTGCTCTTAGACTAACAAACAGCACTGTTCTTCTAAGACCATGGGTAGCAATAATTCAGGGTCAGTGAAGAGGGCATATCTAATAAGAGGACCTGGTCTAGAGGATAAAAAAAAAAAAAAAAAGAAAAAGAAAGAAAAAGAAAAGGAAAAAAAAGCAGAGAAAAAACCTTGGCTGGTGTGATGGAAGGGGATAAATGTAGAAACCTGGCTGTGGAGCTGGTGACAAGACGCATCAGGGAAAACAAAGTGATAAATGGAGAGGGATGAGGGAATAGGAAAACCTGGCTTTAGCTGTGTAAATCACAGCATCTTTGAGATCACAGACAGGTAGGAGGCTGTGACGTGCCAGCACCCAGGCTGGACAATTTCTGCACGTCCTTAGGACACCAGACAACTTGTTAGCAGAGTCTGTACATGGCGCTGATTTTTGTTCAAGACAAACAGGTAACCCAAGGAAGAGATATGAGTCCAAATAAAAGACTGGCTCTGACATAAGTGGTAAACAGCTATTCTTAGAAACCCTATTTATTATTAAAAATATCAGTTGGAACAAGAAATGTGAACAGCAAATTTAGAAAAGCATGAATTCCTTTGGCAGGAGCTTTAGAAGCAGTCAGGGGTTTAGTCAGGTTTTGTGAGGTCTGTAACAAGGTGCCAAAAAAAGCACAAACATTCTTCAGAACATTAAAAAAAACCAAAACCTAACAACACCTCCAGTCAATTACAAAAGGGGAAAAAACAATGTTACCATTTAAAAAAAATTGCACAAAGGAAAAAAAAGAAGGCTCCTAGAGCATTATCCTTAAGTCACGTAAAAATCAAAAAACCACTATGCAAAAAATAACCTGTCTGCACAGAACCTTGCTTATGCATATGACTGTAGCGTGTGCCTTTGCTTGTAGTAAACATGCCCTTTGCCTTCTGCTGCTGACATGACACTGGCATGTCACAGCTGATTTATAAACACAATTGGATTTTCAATCTTCAGGTCTAAATTCATGGCAGCAGACCCCAGCAGGCAATGTATCTCTGTTTATCTATAAATACCGGTTACCGTGCTTTCCTGGATAGAGGCGGGTACAGTAGGATGTTGTTTATTTTTACTTGCTTGCAATAAGAGGAAGCAGTGTTTGGTATCAGTCGTCATCATGAACTAAGTGGCTGCAGGGCTCTTTCGAGGGCTCTGAACTGCAGAATCAAAAATGCAAGCAATGCTCTGCAGTGAATCCTTCAGCTCTCGTGGGGACTCACCTCCCAGCTCAGTGAGCCTGAGGAAGAGGAGAAGTGAGAAAGGCTCAGAAAGTACAGCAGTGATCCAGACCGAGGTGTGAGTTGCAGGTGCTCCCAAGCCATGGGCAAGCTGGACTCAATGGGAGCTGCCACGTCCATGCACTGAGGTTCCTCAACAGCAATGGCTCATATGGGGTGGACTGGGAGAGGGTCTTGGACTTGGTTCCTGGAGGACCCTGCCAGGCTGGACACTGTAGGGAATTCAGGTTAATTTGGTGCCTCCAGTGCCCAGCTCATGATCACAACGGCCACGGTCACAGGACACTGCAAGCAGAGCACTGTAGAAACATGTTGAATTGCTTTATCCTCAGGTACTATCTCTGTGAGGAATATCTAGGCTTCTGCAAGCTTTCATGGACCAGAAGCAGAGGTCTAGGCACGAAGATGGAAGGTGGAGAGCTCAACCTACCTCTGGGCTTTCAGCTTCCCTCTTGCAAGCCAAGTGGCTAAAAGCCCTGGGACCCCGGTCCCTGTCTTGCAAAGTTACTTCCCTTGGAAGGTACCAGGCCTCCAGATCCATGCTTGAGTTTGAAATCCAGTCATCCTGGAATGGCCCTGTAGGATCCTGAATAACCTGATGTGGGTTTGGGAAACATTGGACACCTGGTTTTGGTTGTTCTTCCTGGGCTAAGTGGCATCTCCCGTCCCAGGAGGGAACCAGCTCACCTCCCAGCCTGAAGGCCCTGAAGTCTCCATCTCACATGGAAAGCTGAGAGATGCTCGGGAAAATGAGCCTCCTTGCTAGAGCTCCTGCAGCTGGAGCTCTGGTGGTGGAGCATCAAGTTCATGTAGGGAACAAGGGAAATCCTGGGTCTGGAAAGGAATCTTGTCTGCAAAGGCGCTCATCAGAGTGGAGAGGAGACAAGCTTTTGCTGTAGGCAATGCTTGACAGGAACAGAAATGCTAAAAACAAGCAAGGATTTAAAGGTGCTTGAAAAAGGCAGAGCACAGGGAGAAACAAACCTGAGAAACAGCCCCTGATGGTCCCTGAGCTTTTTAAAAGAGGCTTGAAGGGATTTCGTAAAAAAAATGCCAACAGATTAAAAATAAAATTGAATGACAGCAGCTATGAATGATGATCAATATCCAGGTTGGTTTGATATTGGTAAAGGAAAAAGAGGAGAGAAGGAGGATGGAGAAAAGGGAAGAGTTTTATTATCAGGTTGCCCATAAAAGGGCTATTGTTGCTTCCAGAACATGGATGGGTACGTGACCAGAGGGTCCAGCACCAGAGCAGTGCCTTGGGTCAGACAGAGCTTGTTCCCTCATGTATCCCTGCAGGGATCCAGAGTATTACAAGGGCTCATCTCCCTGGTAGACTTGCTCTTCCTCAACTCTGCAATGCAAGAGGCAAGACCAATCGTGCACCAAGTCCGCAACCTGCTTGTGATACCTGTCCACCCTTATTTTTGGGGAGGTGACTGTTTCTCACTGCCTGCAGCACCAGATCCAACGGCGAGGTCCAGGCAGTTCGCCTGGCAGTGACAATGAACATGAACCCTGCAGGCTCCAGTGCCAAAACAATGGCATGAAAGGCAGCTCCTCTAGACTTTCCTCTTCTGCCTGTGAGGAAGAGGCTTCCTGGACTCTGTGACACACCACCAGCCGATGGGGGGAGGACACCAAACCACTGTTTAGATAACGAAAGCCTTTATCAAGCAGAAAGGAATTTTTAACAAGAGCTTCCGCCAGTGGCTCCATGTTAACAAGATTTTCCCATGAGCAGTGACGTTTTATATCTACATGGGTTTTAATATGATAACATTCCCAGAAAACATATTTGGAAAGAGTCATAGATCCTCAAAGTCTTGCCAGATGGAAAATAACAGCAATAACTGCCTTGGTCTAAGAAAAACTTCAAAGTGTTGGTGTTTTCTTGTCTGTCTCACACAAAATTGGGAATGGGCATGCAGAAGAGCGTGAAAGCTCAGTGTGAGTCAGGATACCACAGGGCTTAGTCCCTTCCCAAGGAATTTCATGTCAGCACAGCATGGCTTGACAGAGGAATAGTGGGACTGTTCCTCACTCTTGCCGTGTCTTATTAAGTGATCCTGGACAAATGGATGGTGTCCCAGGTCTGGAGACAATCCATTTGCATCATCCAGTGGATACAGGTTTCAAAGTCCAGTCCCCAGTTAAGTGTCTCCTGAGATGAACTCAGCAACAGTAGACTTTCCTGGGTGATTGCCCTGTGGTTTTAGGTTTCCTGCTCAGAGAAGCTGTGGATGCCCCATCCCTGGCAGTGTTCAGGGCCAGGTTGGACGAGCAGACTGATCTAGTGCGTGGCATCCCTGCCTATGGGGTGATCCTTTAGGTCCCTTACAACCCAAACCATTCTACGACTCCTTAGGCAACATCGATAACTAGGGCACTGTAACAAAAAGTGCCTCCAATCAGTCTGCTGATGCCATTACATTTTCTCCTGCTGCCACTAGAAAAGCAGACCTTTGCTGCTTCAAAGTTTGGTGATCAGGTTTGTAGAGCTTGTAGAGAAGTTCCACTAGAGCTTCAGTGAGGTGGTGGGGGAGATCAGAACACCCTTAGACACTCACCTCAGCACTCGGGAATGGTCCTGGTCGTTCTGGGGGCTTGATCATGGGCTGAGAGATGGAGGCCAGCAGAATCAGGCGGCTACTGCAGACTTGCAACCAAGTGAGATGCTATCCAAGAGCAGAGCAGGCCAGCCCACGTACTGAATGCAGGCAGAGAAAGGCTCAGCAGGCAAACAGCACACAAACAGTGCACGCAGCAAACAAACAAACAAATCCAGCAAAGAGCATGAGAGCAATCCAGAAATCACCGCCCAGTGCAAAGGGTGCTTAGGCCAAGGGTTTGAGGATGTGGGAGGAGCACATCTGCCTGGTCCATAGGGAATAGCGACTGTGGCTGGGTGGAAATGGGGCGTTGATGGATATGTGGACAATCACATGTGGACATTTCTAGTCGGGTGTGTGAGACAGCTTGGGCATGCAAACATGTCAGTGCAAGATGCGGGCATCCTGAGCAGTGCACCTGTGGCGTGAGCCTCCCTCCAAGCTTCCTGTATCTGACCACACTCCACAGCAAGGGGATAAATAATTTGGCTGTTGGGTTGAAGAGTGAAGAGGATGAAGCTACTGCAGAGCAGCTGAGCCCTGGGCCAAAGCCCCGTGTGTGACCCGCTGGAGCAAGGCTGAGCTCAACCACCTCAATTGGATCAGAAAAGGAAACTGATACCATTATCCAGATCCCAAGGTGTCCCCCCAGTGGTACAGGTGGTTTGGCTCTGTTGGGCTAAACCCCGTGGAGTTCCCCAGGGTGGCTGTGCCCTTCGTACTGCTTACCCCTGGGTGTGATGGCCACATGGTGATGGGTGGGACGTGCTGCTTGATCACGTCGTGAGAGTGGGATGTCTGAAAGAGGAGGGCCCTGAGATCACGAAAGCAAAAGCCTTTTCAACACTGGAAGAGGGGAATTTTCAAAAAACACCTCAAGCAGAGGGAACGTGTGCTGTTTGGGTGTAGGACTGGATCTCCAGCACGTTCATCTCTGGCACTTGTTTTGGGCCCATCTCTTCTCCCCGGGGCCTTGGGGCAAGCAGGAGTGCCATAACAGGGAGCCATGAAGAGAGCAGAGCCAGCCAGCGGCAAGGATTTTGTTAGCGTTTGGAGGAGAAAACAGGGAATTTCCACATATGGAAAAATGTTCCTTTAAACTGTGATTATGTAAAAATACAAAGCCACAGCTGATAATATCTCTCACTCTGGGGAATGATGGAGAGTGTTTGTTTCTTTAATTGCATTTAATACTCTTGAAAGTTACCAGCGTGCCCCCACTGCAAGCGAAGCTCGTTTGTTGGATTGCAGCACGCACACCAGCTTCCTTTCCACACTCCTTCAGCAACACATTTTGCCCTCGTTATTAAAAGACAGCTTCTAATTTGCTGCGTGTATTTGATTGCTGGTGCTTTGCCTGCAAATTGCCTGTAGAGGTGCAAACTAAAATTAGGTGTGTGATGAGTTTCTAAATGAGGACCCTTGACTAGTCAAAGGTGGGCTGGCTCCCGTTAGGCAGGAGCAGAGCCATGAGTCAGGCTCCAGCTCCTGCCCTGGGTGAGCATCCTGTGCCCTAGATGGTTGCAGATGTTCGTGTTATCACTCTGAACGGTTGCCATCTTCTTGAATCTCACCTATTTTTAGGTCTCACATTTGACCAAAGCCTACGTGGAAAAGTATTTCCACTGGTTTTGGATGCGCTGCCTTGGAATTTTCCTTTGAATCCCGTTCAGAAGCTCTCCATCCTCCTTCCCTTGGTATGCTTTCATCCCATCCTCTCCTGTGTGCCTCCTCACTCAGGTAAATGGTTTGGGCTAATGTATAAAGGGATGCAGAGGAAATTCACAGTGCAGGCAGGAGCCTGCACCGTGAGAGCTGATGTGGGCTGTTGCTGCTTCAATTCATCACCATCTGAGCACGTAAAACCAGGACAGTCGCCGAAGCCACAATGAATGAATCACCATTTGAGAGAAACGTGCTTCTGCGAGTTCCCACAAGCCCTTCTTCTCAAAGTGCCATTGTCAAACCCAGCCTGCTAAGAGCGTGGATTTAAAAAGCTCTCACTGCAAAAGTAAATTATATACCGATCCCAGCCTGGAGTTTGGTGCTGTGCCAAAGAGGTGCCGAAACCTCCCAGTGAGTCATATAAATCATAGACCAAAGCCCTGAGGGGGTTGGATTAATACGGGATCAATGTGAACGTGCCACAGAGTTATTTGATGGCTACAATGCTGGTATTGACTGTTATACACCTGTTGTATCATTGCGGATTACATCTGTTGTAAACATGCTGTTTGATGTTGCAGGCTGTGCTAACCACATGCACCGTAATCATGGCTTGTAGCTCCTGTGGTGGCCTCAACATGCCCAAATTATGCTAATTTTCTTGTTGTGTGGGGTGGCCCGACAAAAGAGGTTTGTTCAGGATGAGCCTGTGCAGAGGGAGCTTGAGTGTGGAGTGCTGGGGGAGAGGGGAGTAGGGATGGGATGACTGGGGAGAAAGGTGGGAATAAAATTAATACCAGACTACAGCAGACACTGGCTGAAGGAGGGAGTTTCCCAGTTCTGGCTGAAGTTTGTGACCAGGATAAGGTCTGAAAAGATGCAAAAATCAAATAAGGATGGGCAAATGGCTGGACAGGCAAGAGGCAGGGTTGGGCTGCTGGAGGGGCTGCTGGTGATGGGAAGGAGTGAAGTCAGGTTGTTCACCTGGGGTTTCAACCCACGGTGGGGTGGTGGGACAGGCTCCTGGATGCCACCAAGAGCATCAGCACCCTCTGCAATCCCACCTTCAGTACTGTGGGCCTGCAATTTAGCAGCAATTGCTCCTTAATGGGGCAATTTTGAGTTCACACCTGTGGTTCCCAAGACAGTATCAAACCCTTCCTTGCTGGGTGTATTTCTTAATCTCTGTTTTGGCAACTTAAGCCTGGGAGATGAGTTACCCCATGCCAACAACTCCCCTAATCCTCATTTTCCCTATCTCAGGCACCAGATTGCTCCTCCTTCACTCTGCTCCCTGCCCCAGAGAGGAGCCAGGCTTTCTCCAGAAATGTCCAGAAACACTCCCCACGATGTCCCACCTTGGATGTGCTGATGGCAGGACTGGAAAACAGCCTCTCCACCCAGTACTGCTCTTCCAGCTGAGCATCCAACACAGATGGAGGACCTGACCTAATCCCCTGCGTTTATATTAGCCATGTCATGACTTCAGTGTAATGAACAATCTGTCCATGCTTCCAGATGGTGGAGCAGAGCAGGACACCCTTCCACCTCCTATATCCGGGTGAGGGCAAAGGCCAAGGATGTGGGAACACAACAGCATTGCAGTAACAGAGCTCATCCAGCTGAAGGGGGGATGAAACCTTTAGGATTAGAAGTGGCATCTCAAAAAAATTCAAACAAAAAGCCCCTAAAGGATCTCTGAAATGTTCTTTACTTCAAGATTTTGTATAGGCTGAAGGTCCAGCCAATATCTATTATTTCCTAAATTCAACCCTTTCCATCTTATCTGTGGGGTTTTTCTGGTTTTTTCCCTCCTTTTTTTTTCTTTATTTTTCCTAGCAACACCCCAGGGCTAACTCAACACTAGCTGGAAAACTCATATGGGCTTGGGGAAGAAGATGATGCAGGAGCCGTTCCCCAAATATCTCAAAACTTTTGGGTCATAATTTTTAACCAGTCCCAATATGTTATTTGCCTGAAACTAAAGAAAAAAGATGATGAGAAGACTTTTGAGCTTGGAGGGGTAAAAAGTCAATACCATTTTTGGTCCCTTCCTGGAGGAACCTGGAGAAGGGTCGAGTTGGCTGCCTGACACATGTGGCCACTCCACAGCTGTGCTGGAAACAGGGTGTCTGAGACTTTCTGCCCAGCTCTGCTTCATGTTGAGCCTGGCCCAGGCTAGTGCTGACATTCAGAAGTAGCCTCTGGGTCACACTCACCTCCCTTGTGACCAGAGGTGAGTTCAGGGATGTAACTTTTCAGAGGATAGAAAGAGAGAGAACAAAAGTGGTGTTTTGGAAGAGGCAGGGTGAAGAGAGAAAGCACACCTGAACAAGCTCTGACCAGGGGAAAGGTCCTGGGCTGGCAGCAGCCTTGGGGCTCAAGGCAAGCCCTGACTACATTATTTGAAATTCAGTATTCAGGGTGGGAAAAATTACAGATAAAAAAGATGAAAACCCTTCTCTAACCCTACCCCCTAGTGATGACTCAACAGAGGAGGAAGAAGGACTCTGATCAGGTGCTGAGAATGGTGCTGAGAAACCCCACCAGCCCTGAAGAAAAGCACCTCAGCTCTCACCCCATCCATCTGAGCATGAGCCAGGGTCAGGGATGGCTCTGACAGCTGTGGTGTGCAAACCTGGGGGGGACTATGTGGGACTGTGTCTCACCAAGGTTCCTGCCACCTCTCCATTCACCTCCTCCAGCAATATTTCCCAATGTGCCAAGAATGTATGTATAACTCTGGGCTGTCTTTTCTGAAATTTACCTGGGGATTCTCAATTAAAAAAAACAAAAGTCTTACAACCACTGTGATGCCCTGGAAGCACCATCAGAGCCCTTTAAACTGTGACATCTTCCACTGAAGTTTTTTTCCCCCTGAAACAGCAGAGAGCCAAAGTTTACCTGGCATCAACCCAATGGGTACGGCATCCAAAGGCTGCACTCTGAGCTTGCTGTCATCAGGAGGAAAGCGGGGAGCAGGATGTCATGTACTTTGGTTTGGAAAGCGAGTTTTGAGTGAATATCACCCTGGTGAGCACAGGTGGGCATTCCTGCTCCTGCCCTCATCTTGAGCTCCTCACCCAAGGCAGATATCTGGGACAGGTCCACCTTGGTCCTGTGCTTTGCTAAGGCAGTTCGGAGACTGTCGGTGTGGACAGTGAAGGCAGAGCACTGCAAAGAGAGCTGTGGCAGCAGAACTGTCTCCACTTTGATAGGCACCTGCATTTGGCCCCAGCTATATTTTGAGCTCACACTGTTCCTTCCTGGGTCACCAGCCAAGTGCTGCACTGGGGAAATGAAGTCACGACCACTCAGCAGTGTACCACCCAAGGACAGCCTGACCCACTGTGCACCTTCTGGGGTCCTTTCTGCTTGTCCAGGCAGTGCAGAAACACTCCCAGATGCCTTCCCAGGGTGCCCTGGAGTCTTCCTTATGCCAGGACCTGACACACGGGCACAAGCCTTGTAAGGCTGGCTGGTCCCGGGTAGCAAGCACAGTTTAACTGCTTCATGCCAGGAAAAGCATAGATGGGCTCTTGCTTTCTGGGAGTGCTGACTCACACTTTGGGGTATCAGCATCCTTCTTCCATGCTGATACCTTACCATAGAGCTGTCCATCTGCACTGGCATCCCAGCAGCCTTTTCTCATCCATCACCTTATTTCCTCCCTTCTGGTACCTTGGCCCTCCGTGTGCTGCAAATATGGCCATGGCCCAAAAGAGCCACGGTCCCATTTTCCCTGTCCTCCCTCTTCCCTGTGTCTTGCCCCCCCTGCCCCCACCTGGGGATGAATGAGATGCTCATTGTGGCTGCAATATATCATTCTTACTATTTGTTATGAGGTTTTAATGAGTGCAGAAGATTAGGATGTTTGCAACAGTGTAACAATAAAATACATATCTCGCTCATTCCTTGCCAAAAAGTACTTACAAATAATAAAAGTGAGGCTAGCTGAATGCATAAATCTCCTTTCACAAGCCCCCACCCACTGTGCAATAATTAGTACAAAGTGCAGTGCTAATAGATCATCTTACTTGTGTGGGAAACTTGACATTATGCTTTGTTTATATTATCCCTTTGGCAAGAATCTGCATGGCAAATCCTGGCAGCCAGCAAACAAGAGGCTCTCAAGGAAGGTTTCCAGACTGTCGTGCAGAAAAGTAAGCCACAGGATTGCGTGCTGGTCAGGATGCTGAAACCAGCTGGGGAGCTGAAGCGTTAGATCCAGCTTTTATGGGGTTGAGCTACCAAGTTTCCAGCTGACTAGGAGCAACATCCTGCGACTGATTTGCAAAGGGCTGTTCCCACCCCAGCCACAACAAATCAGTGTGAACCTTGGCTTCAGGATGGTGCCCTTTGCTTAATTATATATTCAGGGCCCAATTTACCGCCTGGGCCTCCTAATGGGAACAGACGGGGTCGCCCAGACTTGAGACAGGCACCGAATACGGCCCCTGCAGTCTCTGGCTCCGTAAGTAGAAGGTTTTCAGCCAGTGCCCAAATAGCCTCAGCTCCCAAGACCTTTCTCCTTCACTCATCCCCTACAGAGACCTTGGCTGATGTGGGAATTACCTCTGGTGGGACATCTGGCTCTGTCCCATGGTCCAGGGTTGCTGCAGTATGACTTGCCCAGGGCATGAGGGTGTCTCAAAATGCTGTCGCCAGGCACAAGGGCTGTCTTCAGCTCTCTGCTGGCTGAAATGAGCTGTGGGTCCACGTGCTGGGTGGAAAGTCACCTCTCACCTCTCCATGTCTGGAGCTCTTCACCCCACAACCCCTTTCTCTCTGGCTAGGCTCAAGTCCCTTCCTTTTGCTTGTTTCTTCATCCCAGGGAGCAGTGGAAAAACTAGAGCCCGGTGCTTGGACATAGAGAGGCATTCCTGCCTGGTGAATCACAAACCTTTAGCACCACAGGTCCCGATATATTCACAGGAGAGCACGTTCTAGGGAGTTTCTTGCCAGTTTGGGAGAATGGGGAAGGGAAGTTTTCCCTTCTTTCCTTGAGAAATTTGGGAATCACCTGAAATCTGGCTATTTTGGTGGCTCAGTGAAGGAGTAACACCAGACAGGATCTTGTCCTAAGGACATATGCCAACAGCCCCAGCTTGTGTTTGCAAAGACCTTACTTGCCCACCACCCAGCACTTCCCTCTGTTGACAGTCTCCCCAGATTTGTCCCAGGAGAATTTTTCCTGTATTCTGGGGGTCTGAGCAATAACAGAAAGCCAACTATGCCAAGCTACAAGATTCCATGTGGGATTTTCATCCGCTGGTTCATGAAGAGCCTGTACAACACACACACTCCACCAGGTCCCTGCGTGCTGCCACGTGTGATCCTGGAGCACCTTCCCCTGACTCAAGGGGTCCCTGGGGTATGCTGAGCATGGTGTCCTCAGCACCTTCCCTCACCTTTCTTCTGAAGGGCATTTGCAAGGACTATCCTGTGAGATGAGCTGCTCTGCTAGACAAGCCCCAGCAGCCTTCATAGTGCCAGGTGTGGCTTGGACTCCACCTCCGAGCTGTACATGTCTGGCTCCAATCCTGCCCCAGTATGAGCTTAGTTCCCCACTTCCCTGCTGGACCCCTCCTCACTGCATCCCACCCACTGTTTGTGCTCAAGGACGGTCTTCCAAAAGCACAGAGGTTGACCTGTTTTGTGGCTGGGGAGTGGAGACAAGGTGTCTTATCCAGATGGAGAAGTGACTTATCCTCCCGGGAAATACACAGCCAAGTCTCCCAGTGCAGGTTGTCCTCCACTTTTCTCCTCCATCTCTGTGATGAAATCACCAGGAAAGGGAGAAGGTTTTTACTCCCAGGCCCGGCAGACACGTTCATTTGCAAATTTCCATCCTGCTTGTTTTTTTTAATTTGGGTGTGCACTCTTCCATGGGTTCACAGCAGTGTACGCTGCTGCTGGAAGAAACCTGGTGTCAATTCCCTGACTTCGCATGGTGTTTTCAAAGGTGTAAAATGAGAGTCGGCAACTGTGGGCCCACATGGGCATGACAGGGAGCTTGCTTTTTGAGGTGTTAGTCGGCTGGAGAGAGTACTGCAAACACATCTTCTTCCACTCCTGACCCAGCTGGTAGAACCACTGCAGAGATATTTCTTTTCCTTTTGCCATCGGGATTGGGGAATCCTGGCAACGTGCGAGTAATTCTGAACAAAGTGTGAGGCTCAGAGGCAGCATCGCTGTGCTGATGGGTCTGGTTCAGGCAAGGAGGAACTGAGCAGAGCCTTGACATTTCAGTGACTGGTGAGGTTATTTGAGGGGAAAGCGCTGGGAGCCCGGCGTCCAGCAGCCGCTGCCGGCAGCAGCCTCTCCCGCTACCCGCGTTGACTCCGCTGGCTCAGGACAATGGCAAATGGGCTGAAACACGGACAGTTTCCTCACAGACTCTTCCCAGAGTTACTAAAATTAACCTTTTTATTCCCCCCCACTGGAGAAATATAAAGCTTTTACTTCCCTTAACCTCTGTTTCCCACCCAGTGGGCAAAGAGTTTGTCAGTTCTACAGTTAAAATAATATATTAAGGATTTCCAATGGTGCAAGTCAAACTTCACATTTCCTAATGATTCTAGATGCCTTTTTTGTGCTCAGACATTTCAAGTTAAACCTCTATGAAACTGACCTTTTGGCTTGTCATCCTCTGTAAGGACCCCAGAGATGAAACACTTCTTTCAGTCTGTCACTACTGTCCCTAGACCGCTCCCCCCTTATGCCCCCTCCTCTATTTTATCAGCAAGAACCCATAATTGAGCCCCTTGACAATAGCAGGACTGTGCATTTCTTTGTCAACAACAATGGGCCGTCCAAATTCATTACTGGAGATTGTTTAAAAATTGATTCATGGGCCAGTAGTAGTAGCTTATTATACAGCATAAGTGACAGTGTGATCTGGATGGAGGCCGAGTCATTCTTGACCAGTCATGTCCAATTAGAAAGAACATTGCACACATTCCTGTTGGAGCCACATTAATGAATTAGTCCTACCACAAACTGAGAGAAGCTTGCAGGACCCTAATACCTTTTGTTCCTAAGGATAATTCAGTAATTTATAAAGAGAACAGCGCGAAGCACATTAGCAAAAGAATAGTGGTCACTGGATTCAGACTGTCCTTACACTTGCCCTTCATTTCAGGTTTCTGGTGAGCTCTGTTCCCTCCGTTTCCCTGTATAACACAGCCACCTCTGTGATCCCCAGGGCTGTGGTGGCGGTGCTGGTAGTGACCAGGGCTCTACAGGTCTGTGTGCACCTGAACTTGGGCCAGCATCCGGCATCCAGGCTCTGCTTCTCAGGGTAACAGAACAGCCCAGGCATGCAGCATGTCATCAGCATGCAAAAGTCACATCCAAGTGCATCAGTGTGTCATGGTGCCTCCTGCTTGCTCTGCAAACACCACCGGTGGCTGGCACTTGTGATAAAGAAGAGGAGCAGTCAAGGCATAATTTCCAAGTTCAGATGTCTGGAATTTGTATTTAAGGTCTTAAATCACAAAGCCAAATTTGAGACATGCCGAAATCAATTTAACTTGCAGGGTGCAGCTCCCAAGGACTGGGAGGCTTCGGTGTGTTTAGGATCTCAGTCATGCAGTGCCAAGGAAGGTTTGTGTGTGTAAAGTTCTTGCAAAGCCTGTGCTAGGGGAAAAAGTGGAAAGAGGTGAATGTGTCCAGCTTACCAGGTACTGACAAAGTCCATGAGTGGAAGCCAGGAACGCTGTCAGCTGACATCTGAAGGATGCTGAGGAATTTCTTGTGTAGGTACAAGTGAATGCAACTCATGGATTTAATTATTTCAGGAGAAAACACTTGCACTTTGACACGGGAACAGCAAAAAGAGGGAAATGGAAATAGTATAAACTCCCAGCTGAGAGAAGGTTAGCAATTTTCTCCATTACAAAGCCAACTCCCAAGAGGAATCCCCCTCCCTAGGAATGTTTAGGAGTCAACTGTACAAAGCACAGTGCAGAACTACCTACTCAGGGGATATGATCACAAGCAGCTACTGCCACCACTGTCTTGTACTATATAACAGTTCTTGACGTGGAGCAAATTCTGCCTATTGCTCGGTAAATGTCCTTCATTAAGGACCACAGAAACTCATTATGGGTTGGCCCATATCCTCAAGTAGCATTAGTGATAATAAATTTAGTAGCAGTAAAGTTGTCTTCCTTATGTCATAATAGTATTTGGACTTTAAAATCTACCTGTGCACATGAAAAGTAAGTAACTCACAGACAGCAATACCAAGTTACCATATAATAAAAACTGTTACTTGTCATCAAGCTATCCTTATTGTGGTTGTAATGTTCATATACTGTCTCAACAACCTGTGACATTTTAATGCTTACAGCTTCAAAAGACCTGTGAGTTTTTGTAGCTAGTGATCAGTAATCTCCATGCTCCCAGTCTATGGAAGGTTTTAAAAACACACAGTTCACCGTATATACTACATCATACCTGTCTAGGTCATGCAGTTTTAACTTTGTGTAAGCAGAAATGTAGTGAACGTAGATATATATAAAAGATTGTTACGTCTGCCAGTATCTCAAAACCAGATGAAATACCATTTTTAATCTCAACCTGGTCAAAACTGAAAAAGTATATGGCTAAAAACTATAGTGACGAGTCATGCTACTAAAATGTGTTTACACATCTATTCTGAATGGAACCTCCATCATAACAAACAAACAAACAAACAAACAAACAAACAAACAAACAAACTTACTTTTGCTTTTGAATGAGAACAAATTTTTTTTTGAAAACAGAGACTCCACTCTGCTTTCAGTACTATGCCATCAGCACCAGTAAAAAAAAATCTGAAAATCACAGTGTACAAACACACATGCATTCGTAGTAGAAGTACACACCAAGCACATACATGTGCTGAAGGCTTCCTGAACTGCAGGATTACATTCTTGTCCATCAGTTTGATGAGACAGGGACTTAATGGAGGGCTTCGGCTTCTCTTCAGATTCAGTAACTCTTGCATTTCTATGATGATTTATGCATTTTTTCTTTTATATCCTGGCCTGGCAAAGTGTGGTGCACAGGTAATCCTACTGCTACTATTTTTTTCTACTCTGATTAAAATTGCCAACCCAGGAGCATGAAATCTACCCATATTCCATTAAAAAAAAAAAAAAAAAGGGAAAAAAGTAGTAGATATATTAGAAATCAATTTATCTAATCAATGCCTCAGTTTTTAGCATCATCATCGGTCTGGAAGGAACTAAAAATTCTATCTCCACACCCCAAAGCTATTCCATAGGTTGGGTACACTTTCTGAAGGTGTCCAGTACTGCAGCATCCCAGATTGTTCAGCAAAATCGCCTCCTGACCATTCTGCTGGAAAAGTTTCCTAATGGTTAATTCAGAGACCATTCCTGTTTGTGCTGCTCTATGGACACGGAGAACAGATCATTCCCTTCTATTCTGCTACAGCCTTTTGCATATTCAAAGTTCATTGGCCTATTCCTACTCTGTCCCTGTCCTCCTTAAGCTGAGCAATCCGTTTGTCCCATTTTTCCATGCAGGTTATGACTAAGACAGACTTTTTTTTTATTATCAACTTCCAGTGTCTCTCCAGTGGCACACATCTGTTTAGATGGTTATTCTGAGGCACTGAAAAGCTATTCCAGCAAATCCCTGCTGCTACTGAAGGAATTGAAGGATTCCCTCTAGGGGCTGGTGTTTACACATCCCAGAATGGTGTTTGCTGCTTTCACACTGTATTGGCTTCAGCTCTTCAACCAGACCAGTCCCCAGGTCCTGACAAAAGACTACGACCCAACCAGGCATCCTAAACCTGTGCAATGGAATTGACAACATTTTGTTTTCTCCAGACTGAATCTTTGACTTCACCAGCTCATTCTGAATCCCTTTCCTCCAATGTGCTGGTGGTCCCTTGCACTTGGTCCTTGATCTGTAGTGAGACTCCATGACAACTGCTGGACACATCATCCCCTGTGTGGAAGGCAGAGCAGACCCATCTGAAAACCTCAGTGTGAACCAGAAGTCACACTTTTGGTGAGCTGATACCAGTCTTGTGCTCCAAGCTCAGTGTTTCCTGCAACCTGCTGCGCTAACGATCCGAGAAGGTCTTCCTGGAGCCACCTGCTTTGCTTGTGGAATGGTCTGTGGTACTGAATCCTTCCCAGCATGTCTCTGATGCTTGGCTGAGCCACCTCACCTCACCCCCAGCAGTATCCAAGCCTAGTTATTTTTGAAGGAAGTGCTGATTTCACACAAAGATCTTCCAAGGGCCAAAATGCAGGGCTGAGTTCTGAAAAGCATCTGCTCATTCTTTTGTGCCTGAGTTCACACTTGTAATTAGAGCTTCTTCCAGCAGATAGATAGGAAAGATAGGTGAGTCTCTTCAGAGTCCACCTCTTAGAGTTGAGATTTACTACTTTGTTAATTGTAAAAGCTGCAAAAGCCTGAAGTGGGATCAGTTGAAGAGGGGAAGCAATCAGCTATTGACTGGAGTGTGGTCTCTGCAAGTCATTAGACGATGACCATAATGGCTCTAAATCCACAGTTAATTGTTACCTGCATTTGAATTTTACTTTGCCCTTCCTGTTCATTTTCATTGTACTCTGCACATACATTTTGTACTGCATCATTAACAAAATTGTGAGGAACAGGATGGGCAGAGTAACTCTTTCAACCCATGTCAAGTTGCATGTGAAATAATATCTACAGTGTTTAATAAAATTATAGGCAGAGTCAATTTACTGTCTCAGAGAAGTTTTGAGGAAAGGAAGCTACTTATTTCTCAAGGCGAGTTATTGACTGTCTTTTGTGTGTATAGAATATACATGAGATTCTGCCCTGAGGAGAAAAAAATCTCCTCTTCTGTGTATGGAGGTTTTCACAGTCTACATACCTGGTCCATCACCATGGTTGTCCCCTTGTCCCTTCCTTGTGCCCAGCATGGAACACGTCTTGTCATTTTTAGCAATCCAACATATTTCAATAATCAACAAATGAAACAGGAGTATATTTCTGGGTTGATCAGAAGCTCTGTGTCACAGCAGAAGTTTCAGCTCTAGACAGTCCCCTCGCAGTAACAAATTGCTGATGCAGGGCCTTTGGACCTTGTCTTAGGGAACACATAATTTTTATGATCATGTTGTAGAGTAGCCCACCTGCTGGGCTGTAAGGGCCGGTGCAGAGGGAGGAAAGGGGCACAGCAGTGGCCACAGGGGCTGACCAAATTCAGTGTCCTCCTAGCAATGTCTCTGCAGCCAAAGACCGCCTTGACAGAGATCTTCAGGGATAAGCACAGAAGACAATCAATAGGAATAAGAAAGTATTAATATGTTCATTTTCTAGATGGGGAGCTGGCTCATAGGCATGTAGGTATCTATTCCAAGGCCACAACTTAACTTAATTTTCTGCTTATTAGCCCAGTGCTCTGACCACAAAATTGCTCTGGGTGTGAAAGTTCCCATAATGGTGAACCATCAGAAACACAAAGTCAAACCCTCATTTGCCTGATAAAAAGAAATGGCTGCAGGTTGGGAAGGCAGGCATGGGACTTGGAGAGCTTGTAGTAAAAGGCCTTAAACCATCTGGTCACTTACAGTGACTTGGATGTTTTTCATCACACACCACCCATCCTTCCTGTGGCCATCCCTCTCAACACCAGCTTCAGTGCCAGCTGTCCTTTTGCAAGATCACTGCCACACAAAGGCTAAAGGGATACCATGACAGGGCTGATGCTCAGTCTTGATACAGAACTCCATACTGATGGCAAGACAAGTCTCTTGAACCTTTAAATGTGAAAGGAGATGTCAGAAATCCCATTCTCCACCGTGATGGATGAGACGATTCCGTGGTCCACCTAAAACAAATGTTGGATATTGCAGGCTATTCAGGTGTGACACCATCACAACCACTTGAGCTAATTTTATAGGGCCAGCTATGAAAAGTGATCATGGACATCCCCATGTAAGTGAAAGACAGGGAGTGCTGGACTTGTATGAAGAACACGAAACCGCTGCAGGACACTGGCTGTGTGCTCACATCCACTGGACATGTTTCAGAGTCTCTCCTCTATATTTTCATCTTCTGTGTACTGAATTTGTAGGATGCTGTGCATGAACAAAAAATATACTGAAATCTATACTAAAATATCTAGTCTATTTTGTGCACACTTAAAAATTGAAATTACAGGAAACCATGCTAAAGCAATTACCTTTTAATACACAACCCCTATCTTGCTGAATAATCAAGAATCTGCTGAAGGCACCCTGCTCCATCAGGGTGCCACAAGGCTTTTGATAGGCATGTACTGAATCTCATTCTGGGATGGACAGCCAAATGGAAGCATGGCTGGAAAAGAAGGTGAAGGAAACTGAAGTGATCTGGATCTAGGGAATTCTGAATATCCTAATTTCTGCATGAGTAGATTTCCATATTTAGTCTACTAAAGCTTTGCCCTCCAGCAACAGCCAAACACACAGAGTGGGGACAGATACCTGTGTGAGAAGAAACTTAAATTACTACACATGTTTTGAAACACTTTAGGGTTCCATTGAATGAAGTGGCAGAGGATTCACTGATTGCCATGGAGATGGAATCCAGCTCAGATATGTTTGCACCGGGTGTCACCACCGCACACGACCCATATTGCATGGGAGGCACACTGACACTCCTACCTGACAGCAAACACTCCTCCCTAACCACAGGTACATTATCTGCAAGCTTTCCCAAATATATATTTAGAAATAGTTTTAAAGAGTGGGAATTGCAGCGCAGCTCCCTGGGCAGGAAGGGAGGCAGTGCAGAGCTGGAGGCAGGAGGCTCTTTATGGAGACAGGTGAATCCAGGAGAGATGTTCCCAGCCTTGGAGCAGAGGGTGAATCTCAGGCAAGATCAGGAGCAATATTATCTACTGTACCTTGCTGCCAAAGGCTCCTTCCCCTTCCTGCTCTGAGAATTCTCTCTGCGCCCGGCACTGTGAGTTCTTACTCAGTGTGAACACTGTTTCCTCTGAGCTGATTGAGGCTTTGCCAAATCGTGCTCTGTTCCCTTTTGGCTGGTTTTCTGCTAGCTTTACAGCAAAGGTGTCACATCTTTTCTTTACCTGGGCGTGCTCTATTTGATTGCATTAAGGTGTATCTGATGGCACTAACATACAGCGAGATTCAAAGTCTTGCAACATGTTCCGGCACAGACAGCATTATGAATTCACACACAGCGTTGTTTTAGATCTCATATCGAATATCCTCTGGCATCAGATCTAAAATTAATTGTATATGGCAACCAAAGAAACGCTCTATCTGTCTGAATAACAAAAAATGAAGAAAGAGCTTTGCTGTATCACCAGCTCTAATCTGGACACATGGCAAACGTCCCAGTGAGCAGCAGACAGGCAGCCCCACTGCTGCGAGCCCTGCGCTGTTCCCACAGCCCCCTCCGTCTCCCCACATCTTCCTTTCCTTTCTCCTGCCATGAGGGGCTTTTCAGTCATCCTGACACTGCAGCTTCTCTCCTCCACCTTCTTGCAGACGAACAATGGTCTTGCCCATCCCCTTCCACTGGTTTGGATGGGGGTGGGAGGTTGGACTAGATGATTTCCAGTTGACCCTTCCAATCTTTCTGTGAACTTTCTGGGCATGTTTGAGGCTCCCTGGCTGTCATTCAGCAAGACTGCAGGCAGGTCTATGATGGTAAGTTAAGCCACTTTTTGGATATCCTGAACAGAGTAAGCAATGGATCTCCAGCCCTTTGGAGCCACGAGCGGTACAGGAGAAGTAATCACTGAGCAGGATTCCTTTGGAAAGATGGATGTGCCAGATTGGTTGAGGTTTGGAAGCAGCCTGAGGACACAAAAAGCCACCTGTCCTTTTCACAGAGACCCACCACCACAGTATCTTCTTTGCACAGGAGAGGCTGCACCCTCAGGCCCAGCACTGCAGGGGTGCTCAGGTGGTCACCAGGTGGTGACAACAACTTACACCAGCTGCAGGTCTGTCTTGAGACTTACACCTGGTAGTTCTCAGGGTAACAACGAGCTGTTCTCTTTAGATAATTGTTCCCTATTGGTTTCCCAGTCCACGTCCTTAAACTCACTTCTTGAATGACTTTTCATTTTTCCTCTAACAGTGCTACCCCTGAGGATCTCTGTGCCATGGCACCTGGAACAAGACAGCTCCGGCACACCAGCTAACACTGGAAAACTTAAAAAATTCTCATCCTGTCTCTTCACAACAGTGAACCCAGGACATGAGGGACTGGATTTGTGCTGAACTTCACAGCTCTTCCACCTCTTGTCTGATCTTGTCCAACCCCACAGCAGACTGGTCAGAGCCAAGGGGAAGAACATCCTTGTGAATCCTTCTTCCACTCTGTCACTGGCCTAGTACAACTCCTTGAGCATGTCAGGGACTGGAATTTGTGCACTTAAATCCCAATATATGTTGATTTTAAGGGGAATTGGGTGCTTGAATAGAATTGAGGCACTGACGCATTTTCAAATACATTATTATCTGACTATCCACCTCTCAGTGAACGGTGGGAAAGAAAAAAGTCCCTTGAAGATCTTGAATACCCTGGGTAGAAGTTCCTATGAATATGTGAAGGTACATTTCAGGGGTGCTACCTGTGTATAGGCGCATGGGAGCAGAACTTGCCTTCCCCACCTTCAGCCATCCAATTTCTTTGGTCTTCTCTAAGGATGAAGGAGAAGAGAAGGAGCCCAAAGAAGATCTGGGGTGAACAGATTGTCTCTGACTCCTGTTTTCTTAATGGGGCTACAGTGAGAGCACCAGCTGAGGCACAGACAGCAAACTGGGTAAATCCAAAATCCTCTGTGTGTCCATAGCGTGTGAAATTATATCCTCCCCCATTAAAACTTTTCCAGCTTTGGAAGGCGACCAGCATTATACTTCACTGAGCTGCTGTGTGCCTGTATGTACATTTTACATAATGCCATTAGCCCCCAGAGTCCCCTGAACTCACTCCAGACCTTCCCAATGGGATCCTCTGGTGTGGAAGGTGACGTGTGAATGTAGAACATCATTGTTGGCCTGTCTGTAACGATACAATGGAGCATTAAAATTTTGTGTTATAGTTTCTGAACATGATTTCAGACAGCGTGTTAAAGGAGCTGGGTCATTGCTTTGATAGCTCTGACTGTGAATTGCTCGGGTCTGCTCAAGCATGCAACCCCTCCGTGAGCCACTCTGCTTCTGATGGTGCCACAAACCACAAGTTTCACATCACAGCTCCTCCAGCCAGACCTCTGGGTGTGCCCCATGGAGGAGACCCAGTTGCCTGATGTTCGCTGAGGCCTTGTGTCCCTCTGATTCTCCTAGGAGAGTCCCAGCTGTCCTTATCAATGTGGGGGCCTCAGATGGCTGCTGATCTCCTCTCCATCCCAGTGAAACCTCAGGACCGACTGAAGCCAGCTGAGCATTTGAATGTTTATTGCCATTCATTTCCAGCTGAATTTCTCCCTCATTTCTCCCTCTGCCCTCACGGAGGGCTGTGAGGAGGCCAAAGGGGGAGACGCATGCACAGCCAGAGCTTTCTGGCAGCCACTTTTAGTGCAGATTAACTCAGTGCTCACCCCCTTGCTAACTCCAAGCTCCCTGGATCTCCATGCTCCCCAAAGAGGCTGCCCCCTGTCTTCGGGCTGTATTTGGAGATGCTCTCCACAACCAGGAGCTGCATCCACATGGCCCCACTGAGGGAGGAATTACAGCCAGGGGTCAGGTTGTGCCAGCACCTCGACCAAGCCTGTCCGGGCATCGCTGAGGGCAGCGCTGTGTCAGAGAGCTGGATAAACCAGAAAGTTTGGAGAACCCCAAGAGGAGGTAAAAGAAAGCCCTGTTAAATCATTGCTTTTCAAAGAACCTACCCTGGAGCTAGCTAACTGATCCTGTTAGATCTTTCGTAAGTCAGATAAGAAAAATAACCTGGCAGGAGTCATCAAAGGCAGAACGATGAATTAAAAAGTCCATTGTGAGGAGATCCTGGAATCAAAGGTGGAGGGTTTGCAGACAAGACTGGTGGGACTCACAAGCACCAGCCCCATGGAAATTTCCACTCCCTTCCTGGTTGTAGGAAGCAGGTTTACACCACTGCCTTGGACTGAGAGCTGCTCTTCCCATTGACAGCAGACATTTCCTGCCTTCCCTGTCTCACATTGACTCATTTCCAGGAAACTGGGGATAAAGAAACGAAAGGCAGTTGAGGGAATAGCTGATCCTTTACTATTATTTCAGCTTAGTGGGAAATGAGTGAAGGCTGCATAAGGTTAAAGGCAAGGGTCTCGCTTTATCTTGATAACCCTTCCCCAAAAAATCCTGCTCTTGGTCCTGTTGGAGACAGGTGCCTGGTCCAGGCAGAGGGGTGGTCTGAGCCAAACTGGCCACGCTTATGTTCTTACTTTTCCTGGCCATAGGAAAAATACCCAACCACTACGTGGTGCTTTAAGCCACTAACTGGCCCTCACACTACCTTTTGAGGTAGATAAAAGGGATATCATTATCTTCATTTACAGTCTGTGAAAATGGGATAAAAAGGTTCCCTGAGATTCCCTGTTCCTTGAACATTGTCAAGCAGTGTGTGTGTCAGCGGTGGGGATGTGTCTAAAGAATGCCTAAGTCACAACTGGCCAAGGGAGACTGGGGCCCTCTCACAGAAGGCCTACAGATGAGAGATGAAAGAAAAAACAGGACAGAGCAGCAGAAACGGGGGCTGTGCAAACACGAGGCATTGCCATAGGATCCACCTCGTGCCTTGCCAAAATGCCCATAAGCCAGAGATCTTGTCTTGTGTTGCCATATGTCACACACTACACATAAATCAGTTTGGTTTTGGCTGCCTGCTATTCCTTGTATAATCTCTGGTGTATCTTTCCCTGTTTAATTATGAGTCACACCCTTGGAGGAGAGTGAAAGTCATTCAATGTCCTGTTGGTGTTTCCTTTGAAAAGAAACTACATCTGCCACTGAAGATGCTGGAGAAAGTCATGGAAAAAGGAGAAGCACAAATAGGTGGAGAAGCTACACCTCCAGGTTAAAATCTAAAGATAAGCAAGCAGTTACTTTTTGACTCCATTCCCTGCCTGTTTGGAACTCAGCTCCAACAAAAACCCCCAAACAAAACAAACCACATGGCATGAAAAACCCCCAATAGTGATGAAGAGAGAGGTTACAGATAGCTGTCCATCCTCTCCTTCCCTCTGACACGTCGGTGTCATCTTGGCTGCCAAACAACCTAAGATGACCATGGGACTGGATTCTGGCCCACTCCCAGACTAAGGGGAAGGTTTGTGGTCATCATCTGTGGAGCAACGCTGGACTTTTTGGGTCAGGCTGTGAGAGATCCCCGCCGTTCCTCAGGGCTGTGATATGCACATGGGGATATATGTCAATACCACAAACAGATACGCTGTTAGAGGCCTCTGTAGAATTTATCTGGAGTTATATATAGACTATAGTTTCTACATCTTTGCTATTATAGGGTTTGAGTCTTCACTTCAGTTCCAAGCTGAAAGGGAAAAAGCTTGAGGAAAGGCAGCTCACAGTGCTGATGTCCCAGCTGTTGTAGGGGGTAAATGTGATGGGCAGTGCCTGAGGAGCTTTCCTGCACCTGGCCAGCTGGTTGTCTGCTGTTTCAGTGGATTTCCAAGGTAAAGGAAGAGGAACAGCCAAACCAGTTGTGGAGAGATAGTCAGGACTCACCTCGCCTAATTGCAGATGTCTGTGTGGCTGATGTCTTCTCCTGAGCTGCCCACTCCACCCTCATGCCTCTGTAGTCAACAAAGCAAAGTAGGGCTTGTTTCATCCGTCAGATGCAGATGTTGAATTAAAAGAGGCTCTGAGAAATCCCGTTTCTCTCCCCTGATGAGCAGAGAAGCCCAGGTCTGGCTCAGATGCAGGAGTGGGCTGGGCAGACACCAAGCTGTGATCAGAGGAGCCTCACCTGTCTGTCCCCTGAGCAAGCTGGCCAAGTCCAACCTGCAGGAGAGACTGGAGGGGACGAAGCTGCAGAGGCTGCCAAGGACCAACAGGGCCACTGGCATTAGCAGCTGCTGTCAGCCAGGGGAAGGGATTGCTTTTCAATGCCAGATCCTGGAAACACAAACTTTTCTTCAGCAGGGGCTCATGTTTACATTTTTCCACAAATATTTGAGTCCTTTTAGAAACTGGTTCAGTCCAATCTCACCGTTTTCTCTCCACAAAATTGTCATAAGTAATTATTAGTTTGGAAAGCATTTTTATTTTTTTTTCCCAAGGGAAAAAAAAATCAAAGTAAAAAAATTTTGGCTTGAATTACCATTTAGTATATTAAAACACTGAGGTTTGGAAAAATACTTCCACATGTTGACACTTTCAATTTATGGACACTTTGCAGGGTATAATTTCCAGGAAAATTGTAGTATTTTAGCTTTTCATTCTAGTTTTAGGAATAAATAATAGAAATGAGAGAATATCCTGCAAGTGGGAAATTCTCGTTTCTAAGGACGTGTGTTCATAATTGAACCAACTATTGTTCAGAAAGCCATAGTCTGATTTGTGTAATGACCCTCACAAATACTATTGAGAGATCTAGTGTATGTATCCATAATTGTAACCCAATAGTGACTATTCTCCATCATTTATAATGTGGCTTTCATTATGCCCTCAAAATAGCTTGTAGCATTTGTTAAACTAAAGTGCTCTCACCCTCTGTTTCTTTTAAATATTTGAAGCTATTTTAAACTCCTGAGGGAAGGGATTTAAATTATGGAGAGAAAGAAAGAATTATTTTTGAAAGAAAACAATTATTCTGACGACCGCTGTTCGTATTACCCAAGAATAGTTTCTTAGCTGAGTTTTTGTTTACCAAACTCACTTTTCCTTGCTCCATGCTAATTAGGATTGCTAGATTATGTATTTGGAGGTTTTGTTTGACTGTTTGTTTCCAAACAAGGTTAAAGTATCTTGGAGAACACCTGATAATGAAAAATTACCTACTCACCTTCTTACCTGGAGTCACTGACACCCCTTTGCAACATGCCTTGCTTTCTTACTCATTCCCACTTACCATGGCCCAGAGATAAGACCAGAACCCAACCAAAGACTGCAACCCAATCAAAGCATTTAATCAATGCATTTTATAGCATTTCATCTTTAAAGACTCTAAAACCCAGCCTGAAGATATTAAAACATCCGACTTTTAGAGGTTTATTTTGTAATTGCTTTTGCCCCGTACTCAGGGTAGAGTTATATCAACATTATTTTAAGTGAGCACACATGGGAAAATCAACCTGGAAATGCCTTAATACTCACAAGAGGAACATTTTTTTTGCCATCATGATATGCAGTGAATCAGGGAAAACTCCAACCTTGGTAAGAGTCAGGTGGAGATTTTCCTTAATCTGGATTTACATTATGTGCTGCTTAGCAGGGCATTTCTAGATCTCCCCTCAGGAGCATTAATTAGAACAAATGCAATTAGTCTATAGCATCCTTATTAAGGCAGAATTCTTACATTAATCAGTAGAAGTTCTGCTGAATTAAGGATTGTCCCAGGTCTTCCTGCAAGACAATCTGACTTGGCATAGGAGCCAGAATGGATTTAGAGGACAGAGCTAGCAAAACCTGCTGAACCACAGGAGGCATGAACAAACACTCGAAGTTTTAATACCTCCTTTATCCTGTGGTGGATCTTGTGTGCAAAGGTTGTCTTCAGGTGGCTTCAAGGGAGTTTGTCACAAGGCTCATCTGCTCATGGAGGGCTCATCTTTATTACCTAACAGGGGCAACTGAACATTCCCACCCAGCTGGGATTGTGACCTACTAGGAGCTCTAAAGAGAAGGATTTCTGGGCAGATATTGGGCTTCTGTGTGCAGGAGCTGAACGCTGAGCTCTTTCCTGCACAGTTCCTGGGGTGCTGCAGGGGAGGTCACGCAGTATATAATTCTATTTTCCTTAACATTGCCACCCAGACCAGAGAAGGAAGAACAGATGCTAAGACTGTAGAGAGTTGTGCTGGCACTCTGTCCTGTATTTCCTTGGAGACCAGAGGATGCAAGGTGGCCACAACTCTCATGAATCTGATGAGAAATCATGAGGACACAGGTCTGTGAATCACAGCATCACCTGGGTTGGAAGGGACCACAGGACAACTCTGGTCCAACCTCCTGGCTCCAGCCAGGCACAACATTGAGTTCAGGCCATCTTATCCAGTAGTAATATAACCAACAAGGCTGCAGGAAAATGGGGCAATTACTGCAGTTCAGATCCAGATCAACTGTCTCTGAAAGCACACCTCTCTCCCTTCCTGCCTTCCAGGCAGATACATTTCTTGTTAAGGAGATGGCCTGACTCCAGCAGCGTGCACCCTGCGATAGGTACTTGTCCTGGGGGTACCAGGATTGCCCTGAACAGAACTTTTGGGACTGGGGTCTGAGCTTGTGCTGCTTTCCTGCTCTTCCAGCACAGATGGCTCTTCCCTGCAACTTCCCTTGGAGCTCAGCAAAGAGCAGGAGGGAACACATCAGTCTGATGGTTCCATCCAGCTTAGAAAAGCCAACGCACGAAAAAAAGTTAGGTGGGAAAGTCTGGGTTTGCTCCTGGGGTAACGTTCCTGGGATCCACATGAAGGAATAAGAAAAGCAACTTTTTTGCGTGTAAATCCCCCAGTGGAGGATCCCATTCCCCAAAAGGGTTAATGCAACCTCTCTTTTCCCCCAATAGCTTCATGGCCCTAAGAACTTTCATTGTGAAACGGGTGCAGGTGTGGGCTATGCTTTGTTGATCACAATCCCTTTTGCAGAGGAAGCTTTGAATATGTTTGACATAATCAGCTCACAGCCTTTGCCCGCACTCTTTCATAAACAGGCCATTTTCACATCCTTTTCATGGGATCCGACAAGCGGAAAAATAATTAATGTTACCTCAGCCTAACAGTGACCCAGCTTTGATTCAAAAAGACGGCATGTTGCATAAACTAACCATTTAATTGAGTGATAGAAAAAGCCCACATGTATCAATTCTGCCTCCACGTATTATGATTACTGGGGCTTTGCAAGGATTGTGCTCCCTTGGTCATAAAGCAGAGCTTAAATTCAAGCCCATGAAGTGGTTTCAGAAGGACTGATGGAGCATGAGCTGAGGATTATCCGTGTTTACAGTGGCAGGACACGGGAGCAGAGGAATATGTGGGTACCCAGCCATCACGGCGCATGTTCAGGTTATGTCCAGGTTGTGTCACATGTTCTTGTGAACAGATGTTATCCAGCCACAGGACATTTGGGATGTTGGTGGCACTACACTGCCACCTTGCCATGACCTCAGAGACAAAACTAACTGGTATATACCACAGTTAGGACTACCCCTAATGTGACTAGGACAGAGTCACCCTTGAGGAAACCCATCAAAAAGAAATGTCCAAGATGCATTTCAGTTAAACTGAGATAGGGTCTTGAGGTAGCAGTGACTCCTCTAAGGGCTTTGGGAAAGGCAGATCCTGCTTGAGAAACCTGATGGCCTTCTACAACAAGGTGACACGTTTAGTGGATGGGGGAAAGGCTGTGGATGTTTTCTACCTGGACTTTAGTAAAACCTTTGACACTGTTTCCCACAGTGTTGTCCTGGAGGAGCTGGCTGCCATGGCTTGGAATGGTGCACTGTTCACTGGGTGAAAAGCTGGTTGCATGTCTGGGCCCAGAGAGTGGTGGCAATGGAGTCATATCCAGCTGGCAGCTGGTCCCTACTGGTGTTCCCCAGGGCTCAGTGCTGGGTCCAGTCCTGTCAAAAATCATTATTAATGATCTGGACAAGGGGACTGAGGGCACCCTCAACAAATTTGAAGATCACACCAAGTTGGTCAGGGCTGTTGCTCTGCTGGAGGGTAGGAAAGCTTTGCAAAGGGATCTTGACAGGCTGGAGAGATGGGCTGAAACCAACACCATGAGGTTCAACAAGGTAAAGTGCCAAATGCTGCATTTGGGTCACAACAACTCCGTGTAGAACTCCAGGCTGGGGGAAGAGGAAAAGGACGTGGAGGTGCTGGTCAATATGGCTGAACATGAGCCAGGAGTGTGCCCAAGAAGGCCAATGGCATCCTGGTCTGTATCAGAAATAGTGTGGCCAACAGGATCAGGGCAGGGACCATTCCCCTGTGCTGGGCACTGGTGAGGCCACACCTCAAATCCTGTGTTCAGTTTTGAGCCCCTCACAATAGGAAGACCTTTTGACATTGGAGCACGTCCAGAGAAGGGCAAAGCAGCTGGGGAAAGGTCTGGAGCACAAGTCTGATGAGGAGCAGCTGATGGTGGTTAGCCTGGATAAAAGGAGGCTCAGGGGGACCTACAACTACCTGACAGGAGGTTGCACAGCTGGAGGTTGTTATCTTCTCCCAAGTGACAGCTGTACTAGGTTTGTGTGACCATATTTCAGTAAGAAGGTGATGGAGCTATAGAAGTTGTTTCTGTGAGAAGCTGCCAGAAGCTTTCCTCATGTCAGGTAGAGTTCCAGGATGATTTGCTGCTGCCCGTCAGGAATGACAGTAATGCCTGTGTGGTAATGTATCTAAGCAAGGGGAAAAAAAAAGTTGTTGTGTAGATTGAAATTGCAGCCAGAGAAGAGTGAAATGAGAACACATGAACAACTCTGCAGATACTGAGGTCAGTGGAGAAGGAGGAGTAGGAGATGCCTTAGGTGCTGGAGGTCAGATTCCTCTACAACCCATGGTGCAGCCTATGGCAAGGTGGTTGTGCTCCTGCAGCCCAGGTAGGTCCATGGAGGAATGGAGATCTACCTGCAGCCTGTGGAGGAGCCAGGATGATGCCCAAGGGAGGCTGTGACCCTAAGGGAGGCTCATGCTGGAGCAGAGTCCTGGTAAGGACCTGCTGACCTGGGAGAGGAGCCCATGCTGGAGCAGGTTTTCCTGGTAGGATTTGAGACCTGGAGCAGCCTGTGACTGAAGGACTGCACCCCATAGAAAGATGACCCACGTGGCAACAATTTGTGAAGAACTGTGGGATGAGCTCATGTTGGAGGAGTTTGTGAAGGACTGTCTCCTGTGGGAGGGACCCCACAGGGATTAGAAGAAGGACTTTCCTCTCTGAGCAGCAGCAGAAACAACCCATGATGAACTGACCATAATCCCCACTCCCCATCTCCCTGCACCACTGAGAAGGAGGAGGTGTGGGGAGGGGAATGGTATCTGTAAGATTTATTTTACTTCTCATTCTCCTGCTCTGATTCTGTTAGTAAGTAGTAAATGTAATTAATATCCCCATTTTAGGTCTGTTCTGCCCTTGATAGTGATCAGTAAGTGACCTCTCCTGGTCCTCAGCTCATGAACCTTTTGTTATATGTTCTCTCCTCTGTCCAGTTGCAGAGGGGACTGAGAGAGTGGCTTTATTGGGCATGTGGTGTCCAGCCAGGATCAACCCACCACAACAGGGCAAGAGAAGGTTTAGATTGGATATAGGCAGAACTTCTTCATAGCAAGGGTTGTCTAGGCTTGAAACTGGACACCTAGGGAAGTAAGTGGTGGAGTCAGATGTGCTCAGAAATTTGCCTTTCCTCAATCTACTTCCAGGAGGGTATTCACCCTGCAGCAAGCCATGAAGCCTCAGGGTTATCCAGAGAACTTGGCTGATGTCAAGTGCCTTTGTGATTAAGTCAGGTAGGAGCAGGTAACAGAATCCCCTCTTCCTCAGAAACCTTCAGTGTTCTCCCAGTGGGCTATTTTGTGTCTCTAGCAAATATTGCTTTTAAAATTATCATAAATATTGAAGATGGAAGAGCTGGGCAGCAACCATTGTACTTCAGCTGATTGTATTTACTATAGTTTAGCACTATCACAATCTCTCCTGTCCTTTGACTCTTCACACCTCTAGGTATTGGTCATGTTTCTGGCTTGTCTGCCTTGCTGTTCACACTGAATCACTCTGCCACTCGCTCTCTTAGCTATTTGGTAGATTATCTTTGAATTTTTTTTCTATGTCTGCCCATGCATTTTCCACATCTAAGTATCTCAGTCCAACCTGCTGAAGAAGGGGGGCCTGAGGAGGCAGCACTGATCTCTGCGTGTTCACCAGTGGTGGTGATGGTACCTGTGGCCACAGGAGCCAAGATTTGGTTCCTCCACTGGCCTGTGCACAGCCCATGAAATACCACGGAAGAGGCTTCCACTGTGCATCTACTCAAGGAGAAGCTTGATGGCACTACAGGAACCAGGCCTGCGACTGGTTGCTCCAGCTACCACACCTGTGCTCAGATGGGGCTGGGTGACCTCTTCAAGCCTTGGGGGGGCAGGCATGGCCTTCCCTGCTATGCATGCTGCCCATAAAGTGAGTCTACACGGGCAGGGGTTTTTACTCTCCTGCTCTTCCACTTAAAATCTGAAATGTAAGGGTGGTGAGACACTGGAAGAGGTTGCCTGGAGGAGTTGTGGATGTTCCATACATGGAAGCATTCAGATCCAGGTTGGATGGGATTTTGAGCCACCTGGTCCAGCGGAAGGAGTCCTTGCCCATGACAGGGGATTGGAACTGGATGGTCTTTTAGGGTCCCTTCCAACCCAAACCATTCTGTTATTCCATGATCCTACTCCAGCATGGACATGCCATGTAGGGAGCATCTCAAGCTTTGCTTCTTAATGTTCCCAGCTTGCTCTCCTCTGAGCTGCTTCTTCCCCCATTGCAGTTCTGTTCCCCAAAGTCCTGTGGTTGCCTGATTGCAGGAGAGTTGTGCTTTCCCTGGAGATACCTGCAATAGGGCACCTTGCCTGGATGGTCTGAGATGTCCCTGTGAGCCCCTGAAGATGGGAACTGAGGGTATTATAATGACCAGGCATGGAGGTGGGAAGCGGAAAACAGGCCTGAAGTGCTGCTTCCATGTAGTGACATCCAAAAGGTTTTGTGAGGGAACTATTCAGCACTTGTAGCACAAAAGCTCTGCAGTGACTCAAAGGAAGGACATGCTCAAGTCCCAGTAAGTGTACCAATGACAATCCTGCAGCCTACCTGCCACCTCAGGGAGGGCATGGTCATCACACCTGAGCTGTTCTCATTAGTCCCTAACACACACACCTTCTCTAAGCACATCTGTTTTATATAATCAGTCACCGCTTAATTGCCACTCATTTATACTTGGCAAGTCAAAAGGCTGCAGACCAGGATGCTCTTAAATGCCTCATTCTGCCTTCACAGAGAGACAACAGGGGCAGCTCTGGAGACACAGGCAAAATCCTGGCTCTGGTGAGATTTCATCTTCTGCTGAAATCAGAACACCCTTTGAGGCAAGAACAGTCTGAAAACACAGTGCCATCACGTTTGCCATTACTTTGGAGGAGGCTGCAGATTTTATACCCTGAGGGGATGGCAGCTTGCTCGAGGAGGGATCCTGCCAGCCCTGCTTACTACAGGTATTACCTTACTCTGCCTGTTCATTCCCGCAGAGCACGGATAGAGTAGGATGCTCTTCAAGATGAAGGGGGTGTGTGTGTAGGTGGAGGATCAGCCCTGGGTAGAAGAGTTTTAATGTAAAATAAGATTAAACATCACTGCCACACCTCTACCTCCAGCAGTTTCAGCCTACACAAGCAAGAGGAACGTGCAGAGGAGCAGAGTGCAGGTACTACTGTAACTTCTGGAAAGGAAAAACAAGAGAAGAAAAATAATACCGAAAAATAAGATGAAGAAAGAAAGCAAGCCAAGAAAAGGAAAATAAAAAATTAGACAAAGAAAGTGAAAGGAAAAAAAAAAAAATGTCCACAGCTGAAAAGTAAATTTAGCTCCCTACTAACACCCATGGACCTAACTGGGTTTACTGCCTGAGTGCAGGAAAACTTGAAAAGATTATGAGAAGAGAAAAGAATTTGAGATTAACACATACAGTACATTTCAATACAGGTAGCAGGACAATTAGAAATGTAGTTAAGACTTGGAAGTAACTTTATAAGTCTGGAAGTGATTTAAGTCCAAATGTGATTTGGTGTGTCCAGTCCTGATTTTTCTACCCCAGCCAGGTGCTGAAAACAGTGTGGAAGGATGGTTTGGTGGGGAGGAGAGTGTCTTCCTCCCCTCCACTGAAAACCTTGAGGAGACAGAGGACTGTCCCCACTGGCTCCTGTCAAGGACAAAGGCAGATTTTCCCCTTCACCTCCTCGGACTGGTGTGCTGGACCCCAAGCAGCAATGCTGTTGGAAAGCCTGCACTGGGCAGTAGACAAACCTGCCTGAGTCCTCCCTCTGAAAGACAACTGGAGCAACTCATTGGTTTGAAGAGCCCATGTGGGCTGTTCCTCTTCACTGCTTGGGCAGCATTTAACAATCAGAGCTATTGAATTCTATTCCTCGATGTCAGTCAGTCACCCTGGGCCCAGCGTGGCTCCCTGTGCTGCTTTCAGAGCAAATGAAGTTGTGTGTCCTGTGAATAGGGGGATGCATCCAGGGGAATTTACATCAGAAGAGGGACTTGGCCTCATTTCTTCAACAATTAGAGAAGCCCAGTGGTTTCTCTAGGTGTTGGAGCAAAAGAGAAAAGACCTCTTCCATGGGCGGTGAATTGAATGAATGGTTCCTAATGAGTTTGTCCTGTCTTGCCTAACCCCTCTCTCCCTCTGTGTCTCCCAAGGTGCAGCAGAATGGTCTGAAGGCCAGGCCTGATGAAGTACAACTGTTTCCTTGGGGGAGACACTAATTAGAGTCTCTGCTCTCCATGTGCTTGATGACTTTCATCATAGTTACAGTAATGTGGAGAGTGAATTGATCTGACTAAAGGAGGTCTGCCCTTCTCCATTTGCAGTAGAGATACAGGTTCCAATTTATCCAAGGAGACCACAAAATAAAAAAAAAAAGGCAATTCCTCTCTTGCAGTTCAAAGGGAAGCAAACAGTGGATAGCTCAGGTGTAGACATCTGTGCTGGAAACACCTTAAGCTGGTGAAACCAATCCCACTCTCAGAAAGAGCTGAGGAGCTTTGGTGAGGCTCTGACTGCCTCGCACGTAGGTGGGCAGGGAGGGCAGGATGCAGCTTGCAGGTGAGACACTGGATTGTACGTGTCTGCAGGTGGGTGTCTATAAGTGGGTGAGGTGTCCAAGTCCTGTAAGTAGCAGGGGGAAGAGGCTCTGTACAGTCAGAGGAGCTCAGGGGACGTGTCACACTGAAATGTCTGAACTGAAGGGAGCTGGGGCAATTCTTTTGCTGTGAATTGACATATTTTCTTAGACTTACACCTCCTAGTAGATGAGAATCCAATTGTGGTGACTTGGTGAGGAAAAGGCCACTTCTGAGATGAGTTCAGAAGTCATCCCTCCTCCTGCCTCCAGCACCTTCCCCATAGATGCCCCAGGCATCCCTTTCTTCTGGTGGAAACACATTGCCACTGGCAAGGAGGAATGCAGCATTCCTACATCCAAAGCATTTCACAAAAACTGAGATCAGGAGTTCATCTGCCCACCAAAAAAACTGGGAAAAAACCCCTATCCCCACACTCAGAAACAGGGCGAGTGGATGCTGTCAGTGCATTGCAGCAGCTACGTGGAGGTGCACAAGTGCAAGCAGCACGTGCTCCATGGGGAGCAAGGCTGCAGCTTGCAGAGAGCTCAAACTGGGCGGAATGAGATTGGTATCACTCCTGGATGCACAGACGATTGCACTGGGGGTAGAGAAGGGACCTGAACTGCTGTAATTAGCTCATCATCTCTCCAGAGAAGGATTCAGCTCATAATGCATTTTAACTCTTTCTTCTAAGATCGTGACGTGCAAACCAAATGTTCCTACTGCAAACCCTTAGCATATTTGTAACGCAGGGAAGTGGGTCACAAGTTTCTGGTCACTGCAGCTCTCAGTTGCTGGTATTATTTCTGGCAGGTGTGTAGCACACTCCCAGTTGCCCTGGGGTTAAGAACAGCTCTTGTGAGCTATGAAAATCCCTTGGGAGAGAACCAGGCCCTGGATGTGCAGGTCATTTGTGGGGTTTGGATGGAGGAAGATTAAATCCTGCAGGATTTCCTAGGGAGGAAATGTTGCCCAAGCAGCACCCATACCTCTGTGTAAAGCCACTATCGATAAGATTTGGGAAAGAAATGCTGGGTTCCGTTGTGCTTTCCTGTGACAGCACCAAGGAAGGATGAGCTTGGAGCCATGCCAGAGTGTTTCAGGCTGGTTCAGCAGGGATGGTTTAGTGATGGAAGCATTGGCAAGCATGGATTTGACACCTAACTCTGCTACAGCACTATGTGACCTTTAACAAATCACTTTCCCATGATGTTCCTTGACCCCTTGCCGTAAAACAGGGACAGTAACACTTCCTCAGTCATACTTGTCTCTTTGGATTGTCACTTTTCCAGGGCAGGGAAGGAGGTTTCACACTGTGACAAGCAGCTGCTGTCTGGAATGAAACAGCATTCAGAGTCACGCTAAATTACCTTAACATTCATGACATGTTCTTTGCTCTGGTCTTCCCATTGCTCACATATTTCCTGTCAGGGACAGTGCAGATAAATTCTGTCCCTTGTTCCACTATAATAAGGACATTCCCTGATTCCTTGAAGGGTCTCCTCGGTTTCTTGCCAGGCCTGCTTCCCCACTGTGCTGCCAAGGATAAGCAGCAAATGTTGGAGACGAAGAAGACACTAATTTTTCCTTCATCAAAGTATGACAGGTCTTATTATCTTTTGACAGCATATATCCATGTTTAGTCACACATTGCCTCGGCTGCCAAGTCCAGCTGCTCCCTGTTGGCTCACATGGATTTACATGCAAGCAGGGACGAAGTGGTGCCTACCTTTCCCATGAGCTGAGAGCTCTGACTGCAGAGGCTGTGGTTTATTTTTACTTGCTGACTTGTGTAAGAGCCACAAACTCATGTTGTCTTCACTAGGGTGTAAATCTGTTTCCCTGATCTTGAAGATGAGCTCTGGTCCAGTGAAGGGCCCTAATGAAGAAGCTTCAGCAGTGCAAGGCCAGGGCATCTTACTATAGCTCTTTGGTGAGTGTTGCTCCCCTCTTGCCCAGCAAAGCTTGCCCAAGCTTCTTCCACTGAGACAGCCAATGGTTTTGATCCTACTGACCAAATAACGATTTCAAAACTGCTGCAAAGTACAGGTCAGAGTGCAGTGGAGCTGCAAGTCTCAGTGCACCACAAATCTCAGCCCCTACCCTCTGCTGTCAGGCTGTCCTTCACAAGCAGTCTCTTCTAGGAGAAATGCAGAGCAGACTGGACATGTAGGAAACAGGATTTCCCTGCAAAGGCTTTATGCTTCATGAGCAGTTCTTGCAGCAAGAAAGAGAGAATGCACCTTACATATTGATCAGGGTGGGCTCCTGGAAGGCACTTATGCAGTTCACAGCGGCACGTGAACAGGAATGTAATAAGCAGAGTAAAACTAGGTCATCCATCCTTTCTGTCCCACCTCAGAGAAATTCCCTGGCTTTCCCCGGAACTGAATGAACCAAAACAAGGCTGAGTTGCTGCTGCATGGGAGAAGGAAAGGCTGCACAGGAGCCTTCTTCTCCCATGGCAAAGGATGCTCACCTATGGATTAGCCTGTGTCTTACTTTGAAACATCCTCGGAATCCTCCATCTCTGGAGACTGTGGTACTATTTGTAACCAGATACAAGACCCCAAATGACAGATGTCACATATCTGCAGGTATCTGTGTATTCCTGCCCTTGGGGAGGTCTAAAATCTCAGCCTAATTTAGCTCTTCAGGCTTCCTTGGCATTGCATGGAGAGAAATAGGCACCAGCAGAGAGCAACTTGTCTGCCCTAACTTAGCCACCTTTTTATTGGGGATGAGACCCCCTGTCCTGAAGCAAGGAGATTCCCAGGGTGCCTCCATCACCTCTAAGGCACCTTCTCCTCTGCTCTGCTCTGAACCTGTTGCCCAACAGCTTCACTGGAAGTCCATTGTCTAGACTAGGACACTTACACAAGTGTAAATGTCATTTCCACACACAGGTAGTATAATTTGGTCCCATTTAAGTATCGTTCACGCTGCTGGAGGAAGCCCAGGCTTGGTTCTGCTCTGTGTTTTCTTTGACTTCCTCTGCTGTTTTGGAGTTGAGGCACCAACGCTGTGCCTTCCAGGATCACTGTTTGTGGTGGCCCTGAAGTGGTAGGGTGAGGTGTGGATTCTGTCACCCTCCGAACGAGCCTGGGAGGGAAACGATACAGCTCAGTTACGCTATTTACTTCAATCAGATATAAAATCAGCGTCCTTTGAAGGGTCCGAGGGCGGATTAACCATCTGACTTGTCACTGTTACTGCGAACGCGGACCGGCCGCACGGTGAGAGCTTTGCTTTGTCAATAAATCCCAGACACAATGCACTGCAGGAAAGGGAAAATGATCCGAGGAGCTGGGGTGGATGGTGGAGACAGTTTCCTACTGCAGCCAATTGCCTGGATCAGGCCTACGATATTTAATTCACAAACGTGCAATCTCGAGTTCGTTTTACATGTCCCCAGGCAGTCTCATAGACACCACCTGAAGTATATTAGAGCCTGGCTGATTATGGGTCTGCTCCAAAGCCCTCTGAAGTCAGTGGGAGTCTTTTCCCTGACTTCACTGTGTTTGGGGCAGGCCCTGGATGAATATCCCTCAGGTTAGGCAGTTTAATCATCCATTCAGCACTACACAAAGCAGATCACCTACACTTTTAGCCTTCATTGTATGGTGTTATGAAACGAGAAGATTATTTGATATGATTCAGAGATAGCTGAGGTATAAGGTTAAAAAAAAAAATAAATAACACCTTTGATGTTTAACATCACACTTCAGTTATTCCTTGAGGGGCAAATTCTCGTCACCTTACCCAGGTGAATATTGCACTCGGTAATTTGGTCAAAAACATTCCAACAACCTTCTTTTTAATAGAAAATGTTGAGGAGGAAAGAATGGGTGGAAATTCAGCTTGATGAAGATTTCTTCCAAAAAACACTTCCCTTATTTTGACAATCGGGGAAAAAAAAATATTTGAGAACAAAAATTAGTTTTGAAGGGATTTTCTAACAGGACAATAAAACCTTTTTTTTTTTCTCCCCTGAAGTCTAAGGAGAAACAACAATTTCCCAACAATTGCAGTCTCCATGAGGCACAGCTATTTCTAGCTGAGGCATCAACCATCCATGTACTGTCAGCCAGGCCTGATTCTCATCTTGACTCTCCTGGGTCAAGCTATAAACCGAGTCTTTGTCCCTCTTATTTTGTGTGCCATCAGAATGAGACTCACAGGACCACCTTCCATGAACAAGCCAGGCAGAATTTAGGCACACTGCACACAACGTCAGGTGAGATCTGCAGGGCTTGTGGGGCCTTATCTCAAGAAGGCTGATGAAGATTTTTCTATCTCTAGAAATACAGAGAGGGCAAGGGCAGGATCCCTGTATTTTCCTTGAACACTGCTCTGTCATTTGAACTATTCCTAGAGATTTCAGGGAAAAATCACCCTCAATCAGCATTAAAAAAAAAAAAAAAAAGAAGGAAACAAAACCTTCTGTACAGGCACAACACACTGTGGCCAAATTCCACGGACTCTTTGAGCGAGAGGGCAAATCAAAGCATCCTCCTTCAGAGGAGAGGTAAACCACAACCCATGGCCAGTGGCAGTGATTGAAGCCCCATTCCTACAAGAGTTGGCGGGCGATGAAACCCAACGTGGATGGCTGTGTTCTGCCTCCTGAATCCCCTCCCGCCGCCCCGCAGTACCCTCGCTGCTGCTGGGGGTGGGGGCTTTGACTTCCCTGGCACAAGAGTTCCCTTTGTTGATGGGAGCTGGGTCTCCTCTAGGGGACTGGGCTGATCCAGCTGTACTGGCAAAGCCTTTGTACTGCGGAGCAGCTCAAGTGCAGACCTGCAGTGGGTGCCTGCCCCAACCTTTGCTGGCACGTCAATAAGGCCGGGGCTGAGCAAAGCTAAACGACCCCGTGCTGGAGGAGTGCCACACGTAGGAGCCAGCAAGCATCTGTGTTACGGATCCAGCGTGTCTCTTGAAATGCCTCTGGACTGTACTTCTTTTCAAGTGGGGCATGTCTGTTTTGAGGAGTTGCGTGTGCTGGAGGAGCCACAGTCCCTTGGCTGGGAGGGTTTCAGCGCAGGGTAGAGGTACCAGGCAGCTGTGGTTGCAGTCATCAGCACAGCCATGGTTTCACATCGAGTAGCAGTCTTGCCCAGTTGGGGTTGCGTCTCTCTGGATGCCTAGAAAGACTGGAGAAACCAAGCAAAGGTGAGACTTCCTCTGATGCTCACCTTTAGTGTCCAGCAGGTGGGTACTGTGGGCTCCCAGCTAACCCACCCGAGATCACTGCTCCCCTAGAGCCTGTGAAGTTCTGTGAAGAACACGTTTTATAGGGTGATCCTGAAGGCTGTCAAGGCAGAGAGGATAATGGCCTGAAGTCAGAGCCTCTCTCCAAGGGAGGGACTATTCTAGGCTGACTTCCTTGGGCTCCTGGGCCATCATCTGACCCAGGCAGTGAAGGGGCTCATTGTCATGGAGAACTGCCCATCCCAGGCATGGCCTTGGCATTTAGAGGGGAATGGGGGCTCTCAGGGTGGGACAGCAGGCTAATTGCCTTTGTCTTTCACCTCCTTCAAAAAGGGGAATCTCAGTAAATCCCTAAACCCATGACAAAAGCCCTGCTACTTTTAAGCGCCTTTCATTAAACTCAATCCTCTTGCCCACCCTCTCTCAAGATTTGCCAAAAAAAAGTGTCTTTTTAATGACAAAAGGAAACATAAAAGGCTGCCATTAGCTCGTTCACTTGGCTCCTCTCTGCAGACTAGGTGTCTATTTGCTGAAATCTACTCTTGTGTTCCTTGGGCAGGTCCTTTACCCTGAGCACACCAGGGATGGTTTCTCAGCAGGAGGGGCCATAGCCTCTGGTTCCAGCTAAGGGTGTACTTTCCCTGAAAGGAGAAGAATTTGGTGCAAATGGCTGGACAGGTGCACTGGGGACAGTCAGACATGACAAAGCCTCCCTGGACCTCACCACCATCCCTCAGGAGCAGGGCTGGAGCACCGTGGTGGTTGAATCCTTCCCTGACCCTGCTCTGGCAGGGTCTGGCTCTGCCACCAGCAACCGATGTGGCACAAGGTCCGTTGAGCCATGGGATATTTGCTGAGAATATACTGCCAGGTGAAGGCCACACAGCAACACAAATTTGCCCCTGATCCTGACTCCTCAGGAGAAAACATTTATGGATAACGCCTGCAGAGAGATAAAGATGATGGAAGTGGCAGAGGGTAAATGCTGAAACAAATCTGGGTGGAAGAACACCCACAGAAAGATATAGATGATGGAAGTGGCAGAGGGTAAATGCTGAAACAAATCTGGGTGGAAGAACACGAGCTGGACACACACGAGTGTCCCGCATTGGCCCAGTGCTTGCTAAGGTCTGACAGCAGGCTGGCAGGGTGGGGAAGGGGTGCAATGGTCACCTAGACACGCATATATGTAGTTCCTGGCTTACTTAAGGACTGGCTCTAAACTTTTTGGAGGTGCAGGGAATCCCTCCACTGCTTTTAGATCAAGCTCAGCAGTCCAAAATCCAAATAAAGCTATTCCACACCTGGTGGGATTGAACTCAAGCAGAACAAGACTGACCACCTCGTCTTTTTCCTGGTGGTAATCTGCCCTTTCCCCTCTTCTTATCGCTACCACTGCATCACCTGAGACAAAATTAAAATCGGGAAGAATTACCCCTAAAGCCAGGCAGATGGTATCTGTGCTGGGATGGTGTGAGGGAGCGGGGGATGAGGCAGGAGCTGCCACCCACCCACTGGTCTCAGCGATTGCACAAGTGAAGGTTGGCCAGTGCCGGGGCAAGTACTTGGTCCAGTCCCAAGCACATGGAAGTCATCTGATGTTTCATCATGGCTTCATTATATTTTGGACCAAGCCAGCGGTTTGTCTTGCATCACTGCCCTATATGTTATGCAGGTAGCCAGTGAAGAGGCGCTGCCAACTGTTTTGTTTTCTGAATAGCCTGCAGGGATGGCCTTACATCACGGCATATGCTTGTATGTTAAACAGCTGCAATTTCATGCTTAACTTCGTTATTGATGCTACATTACTCATGAAGACACCTATATTTATGCTCTAACCACACACAGCCCCCAACAAATAGCTTATGCAAAGAGCAAGAATTAGGTGTAGATTGTTTAGCATAGTGGCTACTTGAGGATGGATTCTCCTTTCCCAGCAGCAGGAAATCAGGAAGGATGCCTGGCCCGCTAACTGGCTGGTCCCACCTCCTCAGGAGCTGACTGGTCCCGCCAGTCGTGTAAGCAGGTGCAATTCCATTAGAAAAACTGATTAGCAAAAGGGATGGAGCCAACAGCCAAACTAGGACCTCATACCTCCTGCTAGCTGGCACCACGCTGGAACCAGCTCTGCTGCTTTTACTTTTGTAAGCTTTTATTTTTTTTATTTTTTTTTACTAAACCAGGCTGAAAAAAGGACAGTTGCAATTCATAACGTTGACAAAAACAAACAAAAAAGCCAAGAGTTCCCACTCTCCACAGTGAGACTCCAAGAGGCAGCAAAACAGCTCAAATGTGACTCTTTTGGGCCCAGAGCAGGTACTTTTCCGCTTTATTAAGCAGATGAAATTGTTCATAAATCTTTGCACTTTTTATCCCAAACCAGATGAAAGAAAAACCTGTTTCCCACGGAGTTTCAAAACACCTCTAACATACTGAGGACCAACCAGGCCAATATCTAACAATTGTTAACGTTTTATTCCCAACAGCTGTTCAGCCTGAAAAGTTTCATTAATACACTAACAAAAACAAAACCAACCAAAAATTCAAAACAAATAAAACAACAAAAGAAGGGGAAACAAAGTAAAATAAACTTTAACAAAGTTTAAAACACATTATAAATAAGTACAGCTCCAGAGCATAATTTACAAATATAAAACCACATAGAAACGTATGTACAGAAGAGTTACATTACGTACAAATATGTATAAAAATACCCCAGTGTTTATTCTTGTGCTAAAGCTGCATGGCTAGAGTTATCTTTGGTACTAAGCTCAGGGAAAAGGGCTGTTTTACATGGCACGGCCCCGCTGTACAATATGCCATGCACAGGAAGACCCTCCACGGGTTTGAGGAGGTTTTGAGTGGATGCTTACCCAGAGTATCTCCCTGTGCACTGCATATTGAAGGATCAGGGCAGAAGTAAGGGCTTACAGAGGCAATTGCTGGCAGAAGAGTTCTTTAATACATTGTACAAGGCACTTCATAAGAAATCTCTTCATTTTTGTTTTCCTGTTCTCTTCTAGGACTCACTGGATGTCTACATTTGGCTCTTGTCGATACCGCTTTATGGTTATAGTTTTTAAACTTCTTGTTCTACATTCAGGATTAGAAACCTCTGAAAAGATTAACTGAGTTCACACCTGCAGAATTTAGATGGCAAACCACCTAAACCACCTAACATTTTCCAGGATGGGGAAAAGACTTTGCATCTGCCTTCTGCTGGTGTTTGAGGGGTGTTCTTTTTTTGAAAGGTGAGAAGATCCGTCTTCCTGGAAGAACTCCTGGGAAGTGTCCACATTGAAATGCTGTTTGCAATAAGCGTACGGTCCTCTGGGCTGCCGGGTACACCTGCAACTCCCATTCCCTTTGCAGCAGACCGGCCCAGCGCCCTACACCTCGGTTCCATCCCTCGTGTAGATGAGGCTGTTCACCGTGAAGTTATAGTAGTGGTTGTACTGGGCTCCCTGGCTGCTGCTGCTGGGATGGAAGGAGCTGTAATAGGCAGGGGAAGGTCCTGCAACCCGCTGCAGCTGGTCTGGCGAAGGCACCTCCTGAGAAGAGCTGCTGGAAGGGGTGAAAGTGCCACTGCTCAGCTGTCCAGCAGAGAAGTTCCTGTGATGCAGGTCACTGCTGAGGCCCCCCGTCAGCCGGCTGCCCCCACCGCTCAGGGAGCTCATGCCGCTGAAGAAGGTGCTGAGGCAGCTGGGGGTGGATGAAATGATACCGGAGGGAGAGGAGCTTTTTGGATGGTCCCTGGCAGAAGGTGAGGGGTCCAGCTCTGGCGGTGGGCTGCTTCCACATGGTTTACCTGTGGCTGGGATGGGTCGCTCTTCCTCGGCCTTCAGTCCCCCCAGGGAGGAGGCGGTGGCTGCGGTCGCGGGGGCGTTGGGCTCAGAGCGCCGCTTGCGCTTGCGGCGGAAGTTCCCGTTGTCAAACATCTTCTCACAGTTGGGATCTAAGGTCCAGTAGTTTCCCTTCCCTGGTGCAAAACAGGAGACACAAGAAAGAAAGTCAGTCTCTGTGACAGCGAGCCCCACTGCTGACACATAAGCAGCATCCGACTGGCACAAACCCCACAGCTCTCCTACACCTGTTCCTCCTACCTGTTGTCCACCCAGTACATGGATCCAAAACCTGTCTCCAGGACATCACCACCTCCATCCCTCTAATGCTTAAAGGCCACATGGAGGAGGAAAATCTCTCCATGACAGCGCATAAACCTTTGGGGGGATCTGCACCTCTACGGCAGACCTGGCTAAAGAAAACGTGAAGTGGGGCTCCCCTTGCTCTGCCTCACAGAAGCTGGGGCACTTGCTGTCATCTCAGCAGTGAGTGACAAGGCAGTGCCCCTGCCTTGGCTCTTCTCAGAAAAGCTGATGGAAAGCAGAGGGGACAGCAGGCCTGCAGCAGCGAGATGCCGAGGTCAAAGACAAGCTGCCCCACGCACAAGACTTGGTGTGAGGGGCAGCGGCGGCCCCAGGTGTCCCCCCACACGCCTCCTGCCCCCGGCCGGGACGGGCGCAGTGACCCCACAAGGTGCGGGGGAGCGCCGTCCGGGCGCGCCTCCGCCCACTGCCGGGCACCGGCCGTGCCCCGGGGCCGGGCCGGACAGCGGCGGGCAGGGAGGGGAGCCGTGAATCACGGCCCGAAGAGCCGCACCTTGCACAACCCGGGCGCTCCCGGGCTGCTCGGGGAGGGGGCGAGGGCTGCGGCCAGCCGGCCCCCCGCCTACACCCGCGGCCGCGCTGGGGCGAAGGGGGACGGACGGTCCCCTCACAGCGCCCGGCGGTGGGGACAGGAGAGCCCGCTCTGCTCCTCGGCGGCCCCGAGGGGACGGGGCAGCGCCGCCTCATCACAGCGCCGAGCCGCAGGCGAGAAGGGAAAGCGCCCTCCTCAAAGCGCCCGACTAGAGGGGTCGGAGGAGCGCGATCTCCTTACGGCGCCGGCCCCGTGGGGACGGGCAGCCCGGTCCCCGTACAATGCCCGGCTGGAGGAGACAGCGGGGTCCTGCCTTCTCCCAGCACCGGCCCGAAGGGGCGAGGGAGCCCGGGCTCCTCTCAGCGCCCGGCCCCGCCGACGCGGGGATGGATGCGCGATCTCCTCACAGCGCGATCTCCTCACACAAGGGACCCGCCGGCCACGGGGACCGCGGCCGCCCCTTCCCTCTGCCCCCCCTGCCCCCGCTACCCCCGCCAGCCCTCCCGTCCGGCGCGGCACCTCACCGGGGTCGTCCTCGTCGCGGGGCACCTTTCGGAAGCAGTCGTTGAGGCTGAGGTTGTGGCGGATGCTGTTCTGCCAGCCGGCCTTGCTGCGCTTGTAGAAGGGGAAGTTCTCGGCCACGTACTGGTAGATGTGGCTGAGGGTGAGCTTCCTCTCGGGCGCGCTCTGGATGGCCATGGCGATCAGCGCCGAGTAGGAGTAGGGCGGCCGCACCAGCTTCAGCAGCTCCTCCTGGCTGGCCAGGCTCAGCCAGCTCAGCTCCGCACCGCCCGTCNCGCGCTGCGGGGCTGCGGGGGCGCGGGAGCGGCCGCCGGCGCCGAGGCTCTGGGCTGCGCCTGCTGCAACTCACCGGCGCTCATAATCCCTTGGCCATGCAGGGCGGCCGGCGCTCCCCTTCGCTCCCGTCCTTCTCCCGGCGACAGTCCCACCGCCGGCCCCGCGGCCCCGGTGGCCCCAGACCAAAAAACTCCCGGGGGGCTGCGGCGCGGCGCCCTTATAGGCGCTGC
>VWZG01003662.1:209586-248569 GCA_013396735.1 Grallaria varia
AGAGGGGCAGGGAGGGGGAGGGGGGCAGGGCCGGGCCCCGAGAGCGGCCACGGGGGAGGCACCGGCGGGGGGAGCTGCGGGAGGCGCCAGGGATTTGGCTCAAGGCAGCGCGGGGGAAGCATCCCCGAGCCGGACCCACCCCCTGGGCTGTGCCCGTTCCCCCCCTCCCATTCCTATTCTAAGTCCTGGGGGTCTCTCCGCCGTGCTCGGGCGCCCCTTCCCCAGGGCTCTCCGCGCCCCGCTCGGGGATGCGAACCCCCTTTCCCACGGCTAGGATGGTTCCCCATCCCTTCGGCCCCCTCGTTGAGGTCGGAGGGGGATGAGCATCGCTCTGTTTCCCACGGCGGGAACGCCAAGGGGGAAATTCGCTTAAACTCTGTTCCTGTGTAACTTTGCCGCCCGTCTCACAGCAGCCGGGGCTGAGATCGCAGCTCATTAACTTCGGATAAGGAATTGCTTCGGATAAGGAATTGCTTCGGATAAGGAATTGCTTTGGATAAGGAATTGCCCGGAATTAAACAAACAAACAGCAGCGGCGTGTTCGCTCGCACCGCGGGCGCCAGGCGAGATTTAGTGAATAAAAGTTGATTTTCGCCTTAGTGCTCCCGGGGCAGCCTGAGGGAAAAGCGCATCCCTTTGCAGGGAAGGAACTCTCGGTGTTCACAACTATCCCGACACCCGGGATCTCTACCGGGGCCGACTCTGGCAAATCCTCTGGTCCGGGGCAAAGCACACGTGTAACAACAAAAATACTCAGCGGCGCGGGAGGATTTAGAGAGTCTTTGTCAGTCGCTTACCAGATACATGAGATGTACGTCTTGTCCCCGAGTCTTAAATGGGGTTGTTACTCAGTTTTCTGCTGGTAAAAATACCTAAAAGTGCCCTTTCCAGGTACATGTGGGAGGCGATCTCTGCAAGCACCGGACGTCGGGATTTAGGGGATAGAGCAATAGGATAGGAAAAGTTTTTGCGTTTTATATCTTTGATAAAGTAGTTAAAAAGGCACTTATAAATCAGTGAAGCTAAATCGGGACAACTTTCCGGGGCTGCCTCCAATCTCAGCTCTTCATCCCTTTTGTGACCTGAGCAGAGATATAATAGCTAAAGGATTTGCAACTTTCTAATTCGGTGTAAAACAAGTGAACAAACATTTTTGATACAGATAATCACTTAAAAGGGACTGAGTTAAAGAGTTACGATTTGGGGTTTTCTCCTTTAATCATAAGGGGATGTGTTTGGAGTTTTATGTGTTGGGGTTTTTTTGGTTTTTTGGGTTTTTTTGTGGATGTTTCTTTTTTTTTTTTTTTGGTGATCAAGTTTTTTTGTTTGTTTGGGGTTTTTTTTCCTGTGTTTTGGGGTTTTCCCCCTCCTTTTTCTGTTGTTATTTTGTTTCCGTCACTGTTGCGTTTGCTGATTTTATTTTGCATCCTTTGGGGAAAGAGCTTTCCCGTGTGTATGTGGATAGCCAGAACGGCCGGAGGAAAGTTTACATTACGTTTTGCAAGGTGCCTTTCCCCTTCTCACCTTCATTGCCTATAAGATCTATAACAGCTCCGCATCTCTTTGGAGTAGGGTCGCACTGGAAAATGCTGGTTTGAAGTCTGACCGGACGACAGGCGTCTAAACCAAGCAGTTTATGGAGAAATCACAGCTAGAAAGGACATTTAAAGGACAAGAAAGAGGCAGATTTTTAAAAAACAACTTCCTTCTGTGTTTGAAGAGCTAAGCTGAAAATACTGTTCTCTAAAATTACTACAGATCGGTGTTTATCCGTTTGGTTAAAACCCCCACGATCGCTACAGGAGGAAGAGGAGCAGCCAGCGGTGTCGCCGTATCGCTCGAAATTGAGGGTTTTGCTCCAGGGATTTGAAGTTTTTGGGCAAGGGCAGAGCCATCTAGAGGAATAGTCTGGCTATGGCGAGGCAGGGAAAGCAGTTTCCCTCACAGGCATAGTGTGCTGCCTTTGAGTTTTCCTTAGCTGATTTCTCTGCTTCCAACAAAGGAAACGGGTGAGAAAGTAGCGCTGAATTAGCTCTAATAAAAATGCGTGTCCTCAGAAAACTCCAGCTTGCTTTACCAAATAGTAAGGAATGTGAAACAAAAATAGCTTTAGAGAGGTTATTACATGGCTGGGATGGCACGGATATGCAAACCAACACTTAATTTAAAATGTGGAGAGAATAAAGCTTTGATGGTGTGATGGCTGTAAAAACATTTAATTTTCTTTATGTATTTATCCTTCAAGTAGCGTGCTGTGTTGCCTCGAAACATCGTCAGCTCTCAGTACAGACCTGTTGCTGTTCCCTTCTGCCAAGGCACGAGGAGAGTGTGAAGAGATCCAGCACTCTGCATTCTCTGCTTTCTAAAGGCTGCTTTTTTTTTTCCTCGGAGAGCTCTGGGAGACGTTTGCCTTGCAGAAACGCACCGGGTAGCTGGCAAAAGATGCTGAAACACAAAGCTGAATTCATTTTCAAGGTAAGAGTCTGAGGCTACTGTCCATCCCTGGGAGCAGGCTGGAGGCTGGGTTTTGGCACAGCTCTGAAGTGACTCTGTTATTACTGAAGTGACTCTGTTATTACTGAGTGCCCGGGACACTCGTTAGTGTTGGCACTGGGTGTGGGGCAGTGGGGTCTGCTGCGTAGAGGAGCCCATGGCACCTCGCAGTTGGGCTGAACCGTATCACCATCCAGCTGCAATTAAGTGCAAACCTCTCCAACCGGCTGCCTTGGAAAATGTTTCAAGGCTTCCCAAGGAAAAATGCTGCAGGAGAGCAAGGTCCTCCCCGTCCTTGCCTTGTGTTTGCCACGCTGTTCCCTTCGGCGTTGTGTCTGTCCTTGTCGTGCATGTGTCAAGTGCTTTTCCCCCTGCTAGGAAGACACTGTCTTTGCCTCTAAGGCCCAGCTCCTCTGAACATGTAGGTACAGGCTTAACTTTCCTGTTGTGAATCTCACGTGTGTTCAGCTGAACACAGAAACCCAAAAACGCTTCAGACCTGAGCACCCAGCCTTGCAGTGGGAGCTGATACCTGCACCCACCTGAGTCTCCCTCTATTTCCCAAGGATGCTGAAGTCTTGGCACAGGGTATGTGTTGGAGGAACAGGATGTATTAACTCATACTGGCATGACTGGGAGGACAGAGAAACCAGGATCCCTTCAATGGCTTCAGATTGCTGCAGTGAAGCCAGAACCACAGGTTTGTTTTCTTTTGGCTGCATTTGCAATATAAGTCTCACTTTTTCCCCAGGGCTGGCAAGAAGCAAGGCAGTAACTCTATGGCCCACATACAACCTGCACAAGGAGGATTCTTTTATATCTTTCTCCAAAGTGATCAGTAAAATTGAAATTGAGTTCTTCATCCTCAGGGATGAGATGGGAAAATTATCTTTTCTCTTGCAGTAGTCCAGTACTGTGGCTCCACCCTCAAGGACAGTAAGGAGTAGACTAAGGACAGCTCGAATTAAATTTGAAATCTAGTATCACTCCCTTTCTTACAGCCAAGCGTATTCCTTCCTGTACTGAGAACTTTACACCTATAAATATACTTTAAGAACATCTCTTTTTTCATCAACAACTGATTTGTCCTGCAAATGGCTAACAGAGAATATCTGATGGTGTGCAATAGATGTTCCCCTGCCATGAATTTGGGAAGGGTGTTCTGCGTATGTGTATACAGGTTGAAGCAATTTTTATCCCTTACCTAAAGAGAATTATGCATATTCCTCCCTGCCTGTATCTAGTCATCTGTTGGACTGAAGTTCTGGCGATTAAATTTTGCCAACTTACCTTACGATAAGATCAGAGGTTTTCAAATCTTTCGTGATTTTTTCAGACCCTATAACTTTTCCTGGGGAGGTGTCCTCATTCTGCAATGTTCAGGCTACTGACAACAGGCTTGGGTTTGGTTTTGTTTCGAGTCCACGGTCTCCATAAAACACTGCAGGCTGCAGAGCGAGGGTTGGCGTTTTGGAGTAGCACACATTTTCCCAGTGTGGTTATGCGCTGCTGAGTGCGATGGAGCCCCTGGACCTGGCCACAAAGCAAGGAATAAATCACAGTTTGTCTCAAGCCGTAGTTACTCCAGCTCTTTAGGCTGCTGGGAACGAACACCATCACTGAAAGAAGCTGTTCTGTGTCCACTCCTTGGTGCTGTTTATGGCTGCTGTGCTCACATAAGTATTTCTGTGGCTGTGCTCCGGGGCACTAGTCCAGCTTGAGAGGAACACTCTCTTCCCAATCCTTTTTTCAATTTTTTCCCCCCTTTTTTCATCCCCTCAGGTTAGTTTTAGGCCTGTCTAGCCCCTTCCTGAGTGAGAGCTTGTTAGTGACTGATTAGCTGAAGTTTTGATAAAAGCTTCATTGTGTGTAACCTCTGTAAGTTACCCGGAGCTGTGCTCCTAATAAAAGTGGGATTAAATAGACACGTTGGGAGTGAGACAGTTGCGAGTGGGAATTTCAGAGTTTTGAGGGACAGAGGGATGTGGCCAGGCTTCAGTAACTGCATATCAGAAGTGATTTCCCCAAAACTGGGAAAAGGCTTGAGTTTTGTGGGGGTTTGGGGGAAAAGGAATTGGTGTGAGACAGAAAGAAATCAGCTGTTTGCGAGTGGATTAAGATCATGCTCCGAGGCTTTGAAAACATATTTGCAGAAGCTCCTAGTGCCCTGCATTCCTCCATCCTCTCCTCAGGCTTAAGACTCATAGAAAGTATTTTGAAATCCCCACTCTGATCCCATGAATTTAATCCTTCCTTGTTTTATTTTTGCAGCAATAAAAAAGTCCATCTGACAATGAGATGAGTCTGACTTGGTACTACCAGATGGTGTCTTTTTTGGGAGGAGTGTTAAGGAAGGAGCTTGTTCCCTCCTGCTTAAAACAAGAAGCTGACCTGGGCTGAAATAAATCACCTTCTTGCTTTTTACATGCTTTTGATGTGCAGTGGGATATTTGAAATGGAGCTTGGTGCTCTGGGCTGCTTGCCTTATAGTGGTCACTCCTATAGGAGAAGGTAAAGGCCAGTATCTTTAGGTCTTAATTTGTCGGACTAAGCCACCTATGCCCTGGAATGAGTAGTGGAAACATAAAAACATGAATTTAGTGTCAACTAAGGAAAAAATAATTGAAACTCTTAGTGGATAAAGGCAGTAGCTGTCATCACCACAACCACAAGGAAATGGAGGAGTACTAAATTAGTATTTCTTTTCCATGTTTGTCTGGGGGAGACAAATCAGATAGTGTATTAATATCAGGTACTGGTGGAAGAGCATCTTGGGCTCCATTAATAACTAGGAATTATGTTAAATAACAACCACATAAATGAAATATTTTATAATCAGCCACTCCCAGTTATTCACAGCCAAGAGTTTCAGAACTCTTTAGACCAGTATCCTGTGGGCCATTATTGCTGGCTTTTTATTCTGGGACACTGGGAAAGTTTTAGAGGACTAAGCAAGTTGATATTAGTTGATTATTTAAAAAGATTGGGCAAATGTCCTAGTTACAGCAGCCGGCACTAGTTTATTACTATGTGGGTATAACCAAAAATGTGTGTTCTACACCCTCTCTGTCATTTCTGATGAACTGTTAATAATGGATTGTTTGCAGCATCTGCCCAGGACACACCTGACACCTCAGGCTACAAGCTGGGTGTTAAAGAGCCCTGGGAGACAGGGGAGTGTTCCTGTCCTCACACCAATGACTCAGTTGTGATAACTCCAGTTTTTCTCTGTATCATTGTATTTATTGTAATCTTTTAAATAAATTATAACTCTGACTTGTAATCTTTCTTGAGCTGGGTTCATTTCTTCCCCTGGTTTGTCTTTAAACCAGCACAGCAAATGACTGGGTGATGCTAGGACAGTCAGCCTGCCAGTGTAAAAGGTGAGAAATATTGGGCACATCACTCGATTAATGAATTCTTAGAGGAAGGCAATGAAATCCATGCCAATGAGTGGATGTACACAGAAAATAGACCTTGTCAAATTAATTTGCTGTTCTCCAGGAAGCGGGAGCAACTCTTGATGTAACTGATTTCTGAAACTATTTGATTAGTACTATCTTGGAGGTGGAATTTTACAAAATGGTGTGAAATCCCCACGGTGCGAATGAAGTGGATCTAACTGGTTAAACAGAGATCTCAGAATGTCACTGTGAAAAATGAATCCTCGAGTCTCTTTTCAGGGGATTTTTGTGGAAATTGATGTGTTGTTCTGTTTCTGTCATGGATTTGGGGAAGGCGGGGGGGGGAAGAATCATTGTCTGCTGAATGTGTAGGAGTCTAAAACTGGGGCTATGGAGTGTTAAATAATAAAGAAGATAGTTCACTGACACAGAACTACCTCTGCATGGGAATGGGGTCCAAATGGACAGGGTGACTTTTGATATAGAAAAATAAAAGGACATGTTCAGGAAAAAAATCTGAGATTGAAGAGATGATAGAATCTATCACAGAAATTAATAATTTCTTGTAAGTTTGTTTTGGTTCTTGTGAGCAATCAACTCTTCCTTGTGACTTTGGGGTGAATGATGCATAGGAATAAGAAATTTTAGTAATTTCATATTGATGCTTATGAAATTATGATGACATCTATAAAATCATAAGTAGCAGGGTAAAGTAACAGGGATGAAGTTGTTTAACAGGAGCTATATGAAATTGGTAGGAACCATGTTCCTGAGCAGATACCACTGCACACACCATGCAGCTATGCCTTGGAGCTTCTCAGGGAACAATCTTTAATTACTTACAGGATGGGAACATTAAGGGTGACTTGTTTGCATTCTATAAATATCGATGCAAGAGCTGAAGCATAAAGATAAAGGACAAAGTCCGAATGGGAATCAGTGGCCAAAACTGAAACAGAACAGATAAGAGGGGCTCAATTCAGCTGCTCACACAGGGATAGCTGTCCACAGTGATCTCCTATGTTCCTATATTCCTACCAGCAGTCCTCCCTTGAACATTGGACTGTCCTCCTGCTGTCTTTGCACTGTGTTTAATTTTTCCCAATACAGACAAGTTCAGTGATATTTCCATCCAGGTTTTCTTGCCTGGCAGGTGATTTTGGAAATCCAGATACTAAATTAGAATCACCCTGTCTTGGAAGTGTGGCTCTTATGAGAAGGGCTGAGCACCTTGTTATCTTCTGAGCCAAAACCCCACCCATGGGAAGTGCTCAAAAGATGCAGAGTGACAGGTGCTGAGACCCACAGGGCTTTGTCTGCTGGAAAGACTACTGGAAAGAAACATTTTGAGGTCTGCTCACTCTTCTTGGCCATGTAGATGCTATCGGATATCTATACCTTGGTTGCTGTCTGATGAGGGGAAGTGGTTCAGCTAAAGGATTGCTGGTAATGGAAGCTTTAGCCAGCAGAAACAGGAATCTGAGATCACTGTGGGTAAAATCTCACTGCTAATGAGCCAGTTTGAGATGTACCAGCCTAATACTATATGCATTTGAAAATCAGGTGGACAGACAAGGGAGTGATGCCATATGGAAATACCTTGGTTTAAGGCAGTGATGCAAACCACAAGAAAGGCATCAGCAGGAATCACATTCATAAAAAGAAAATCCTGATAAACTCAAGGTTTGCCACCTTTCAGAAATCTGTCATTCCACTCAGGGCTGTGGAACAGGTTTCCTAATGCTTACAGATGTATGGGCTCCTGTAACAGATGCCGTGGAAGAATTTCTTTGATTTCTTTGAAGAATTTCAGGTGATTTTGCTGCCAGTCCAGACATGCCTGAGCCATCCCTTGGGAGTGAACCATTCATGTGCCCGGTGACTGATGTTTGTGACTGACTGGCACATGTCAAAGACTGGCAAAGACAATACTAACCAGGAGCAGATAAGGCAAGCGCCTGCAGGCTTTCGTGAGGCTCTACAGACTCTACAGAAGCAAAAAGAAGGGCACGTGCAAACTAAACAGGCAAGGGAGCTGAAAAGCTCTGACTGGAGCTTAGGAAGACCAAATTAACAAGTATAGGAAGAGCAAGCCCTGGGTTTCCCCTGGAGCAGTGGTCTTCTGCAGCCATAATCTCCTCACCTGTCTCAACAATATTTATTTAACACTGCTTGGTGAGAAAGAAAGCAGGCTGCCACTGAGCCTGGGTGTCGGAAGACATTCTCCACCTGGCCAGTGCTAAGCAGAATGCATAGGTGAAAAGACATACCCTGAGCAGGCATACACAGAGCAAAAGGGAAAGTAGCAAGGGCAGTCAAGGAGAATTGGTTTAAAAGCAAGGCAGCATTAAAACATTCTTGTGGAAGTCCAAGTCAAGATGATCTTTTATATTAGACATCAAGGAATAAGAACCAGTGTACCCTCTGCAATGTTAATCTTGAGAGCTCCCGGCTCTGAGAGAAGGATGGGCTGAAATATATAATAAGAAGAGATGGGTGAAATATTACCAGAGATTTTACAGATGACTGATCAAGAGATTCTCAGTGTTTGGGAGATTATAATGCTTCAGAAGCAGGTTGACAAGAAGAATCTTGCCAGCAGACATGCAAAGAAGGCTGAGAGAACTAGAATTGTGCAGCCTGGAGAAAAGAAGGCTCTGAAGGGACTTTATTGTGGCCTTTCATTACCTAAGGAAGCCCACAAGAGAGCTGGAGAGGGACTTTTACAAGGGCGTGTAGTGACAGGGCAGGTTTAGACTGGATGTCAGGAAGAAATCCTTCTCTGTGAGTGTGGTAATGCACAGGCACAGGTTGCCCAGAGAAGCTGTGGATGCTCCATCCCTTTGAAGTGTTGGAGTCCAGGTTGAATGGGACTTTGAGCAACCTGGTCTAGTGAAAGGTGTCCCTGCCCATGACAGGGGTGTTGGAACTGATGATATTTCAGGTCTCTTCCAACCTAAACCCTTCTATAATTCTATGAAAGTACAGGAGACTGAAGAAATCTGAGGGGCTGAGAATGGGTCGATGGGTCTGTAGCGTGGGTCACTGACCAAACCAGGAAGCTGTATGTTATTAGGAAAGAAAATATCCCTTAGACAAGGAAAAGTGTTCCTAGAAAGTGAATTCCCACAAGGGACCTTCCTAATCCTGTGTATTTCCCAATACCCAAGCAAATTCCTCACTGTGTTCCATGCTGAAGGATTCAGAAGGTAGATTGAATTTCCACAAAGCAAGACGGACAGTACAGCAAAACCAGTGCAAGAGGCTGGTCACTGGCAAGTTCAGATATATCAAGAAGCACTTCAGTTCCTCAGTTGCACAATTTCAAGAAGACATTTAACACGGGTATGTTGCAATACATGTGTGGAGTGTCCTAGGGCTACATGATATGTGTAAGAAGCTGCTGAAAAACATTATGGAGAGGTGAGGTCAGCAGTCCTGGTCAAGAACAAGCTGAACAACTGGTTCAACACAATGACTGGTAGCAGACAGGGTGACTTGATAATTCACAGTAACTTCTGGAGCTGCCTGTAGAAAGTGAGGGATGGAGTTACAGTCACCAAAGACTTTGTGCAAAGTCAGAAGATCAAAAACCTGAGGATGATCACATCTTCAGTGGTGGTGGCAGTCCATCAGATGTGCCAAGTCAAGTTGCTGTGTCCCACGGTGAATAATGCAGGTCAAACATTGGTGTGAGCCAGACAAAGGCCAGGAGGAAAGGGAGAAAGGAAGAGAACTACACAGACAGGTAGCAGCAGGGTGGACAAGGTGGACAACCCCATTTATCTGAGAAATTTTACCACACAGGTCAGCAGAAGATCCTTCACAGAGATCTGAAATCGGATGTAGCTGGCACATGTAGGCGTAGATCAACTTCAACAGTCATGAAAAGACACAGACAAATGATGGACGCAAAAATCAGGCTACTCAGTAGGTCCCTGTTCTTGCTTTGTGTGCAAAGAAATGAATGGTTGGGAAGGCAAAACAAGAAAAGACAGCTGGTCTTTTCAATGAAATGTCACTGGTTGTGAGAGCATGTCAGAACTGGGAGAGTCAGCAGGAGGGTGTGCAAAAGGCACAGTCATCCCTGTGAGGAAGCTCTGACTGATGGATGGATAACCACTTTCAAGGTACCTGTTCTTTATTCTGATAAAGGGAAGAGGATTAAGATCCAGTTGTTAGGACAAATGAGTATTGCTTTTCATTTTGGATTCTTTTGATTGTTGTTTTACATTTTTTCTCAAGAGGCATCAACCCTTATATACTGTATTGACACCTGTAAGCAGCTACTTCTTATTGTTCCCTCACAGACCCTTTGAGTCTGCAGTTTGGGGATCAAAGGGGTGGAGGACATAAGGAAGGGAGCCTGTACTTGCTGAACACACTGGAGCACTTGAGAATGGCTTGTAACTATCCTCTGTGGTCATTAGTCTGTGGGACAGAAAATAAAAGGCAAACCTCTCTGAAAATGGAGGTGGCAAAGACAAGGGAACTGGGAGGGAAAAGGGACAAAGGGTAGATTTGTGCATGCAGCGGTTCCAGTTCATCCTTGAGCAGTGAAGCCGCTTTGAGTTTCCAAACATGCGACCTGTGTCACCAGATCACTCTGGTGGGCCAGGCAGGCAGAACCCTGACAGACAGCAGCCAGCACCAGGCACGCAGAAGAAGAGGAAAAATCCAACTCAAATTTCCACACTCTCCTCTTGATGTGCAATCTTTGTCTTTACAGGTCAGGAGATTTCTGCAGAGTGGTGAATTCACATTTCACAGTTCCAAAGTTTTGGATGGAATCCCTAAAAAGAAAAAAAAGTTCAGGATGGAGAGAACCAGATGATTTAATCTGGGTTGTGGGAAGGGTGAGTGAGATAGAGGTGATTGAGCAGCATCAAAGGGTGACAATCAATTTGAATTTCCCCAGAAGTGATGTTGATGCCTGTGTTGCTTCTCCCTGTGCCTTTTCTTTAATTAAATACCAAATGTTCCATTAGTAGTTGGAATAACATGCTGTTCTTGGGGAAAAGAAAACCCAAGTAATCCCTTTATCTGCTAAAATAGATGATTTCTAGTAGATTAAACAATGGCCTTTCAGCTACCAGAGCATAGTTCAGGCCATAATTGAAGTCCTCTCCTTGGCCTCTCCTCAGTCCCTCGCAGCCAGTAGTCTGTGGAGCCCCATCATCAGAGATAACCTCAGTGACTCTTGTCTGCCGTGAGTGTTTCTCCAGATGAGGAGATTAGTGGGAGATAAAGCATATTACCTGAAAATAATAAGTGATTACAGTCCCGGACTGTCTCTCCACATTCATTTCATACTGGTTAACCCTTGCAAAACTGGCTGCTGGTTGGGTTTAAGTCTTTAAAGAGGAGGGAGGGCCAAGGAAGGTTTCCAGTGGCTGAGTGGGAAAAGGAGAAATTCCGCCTTTTGTGGTCCTTTTCGTTGCCTGGGTGGGGATTTCTGGGAATGGCAGGAGGCACTCCTGGCATCGCCGCAGCCCGCGGACCATGGGGGAGCTGGAGCTGTGCCTTGTGGGGTGCCACCACCCTCTGCCTCCCTGTGCTGCTCGGCTTGGAGCTGGGAGGTCTTAAAACTCCCTCGCAAGTCATCTTCCATTTACCCAGCAGCAGAGGAGGGAGTCACCGGGTGCCCAGTGCACATGCACTGACTGCATTTCCACTGCTGCGTTGGACAGAACCGTGTCTTGGGCCCAGCTGGTGACCTGCAGCAGTCCATGCTGTGAAATTCTTCGCATGGCCCAGACATGTTTGGGGATTCACAGTGTCCTCCCACCCCCAGGCTCAGAGGAGGTAAACTTCTCAGTGGGACCAGGCTGACACTGGCAGTGCTGGCTGGGCTGTGTGGATGGGAGCTCACAGCCAAACAACAGCCCCTGGTACTTTTTCCAGCATGAATGTAGCTATTCTGACTTGACAACGTAAAACAATTTATAGCTTCTGTATTCACTCATCAACAAGATATCCAGAGAAATACAAAAACCTTGCAAGGTTTTTACAGCAAATTTTCAACATGTCTAGAAGGAAGAAAAGTATATAATGATTGTATAGAAACTTATTGTGGCTGCCTAGGAGAGAAGAAGTGTGAAAGAAAGTTGAAGAAATGTCTTGAAATCCGGTTGTGGGGCTCTCTGTTGCTATCACTGCTGGGAGGGAGCTCCTGTGCTGCAGAAAACAAGTGTCCTGAGGGGAAGATATTTTCCTTGGTCTCCCTGCAAATATTAGAGGCGAAGCCCTGGCCCCGTTCAAGCCACTGGGAGTTTTGTTAACGATTTCATTAGGACCACTGCAGTTTCATTCATAAAAGGCTTCTTCCCAGCTCCCGTGCCATTTCAGCATCCTCTGTCTGTCATCAGGCTGGTCTCTGTTGAGTGAGGGGCGAGCAGGTTCATCCTTCTTCCTCTAAATGCTTCATCAGCCTCTCCCTTGAAAACTGTAAATAAAGGCCGCTGGGGATAGCTTTTCTGCTTGACCCCTCACCTGAAATGAAAATAAAGGTGACTGAATTTCATCCTGATGTGGAACTCCTTCCCAGGCCGGCTCTTTCCCGTAGCTGTTGACAGTTACCTGCCAAGCCCCATGGTTACCTTTGATTTTGCCGTAATGACACCTCCATACTTAGGATGGCTCTGGGACTGTAATCCTCTCTGCAGCCTTAACCAATTTATGGGGTAACCTGAGACCAGGCTCTCTCTCCCCCCGTGGTTTTCCCTCTTGTTAACGCTCACTGGAGGCATCAACAAACTAAATGCAAAGGGGTTATTTCATTGCACGCCCAGCGTTGGTGAATCTCTGCAGGCACACCTGCCGTAAACCTCAGCCTTTGGAAAGCAGCTGCATGTGCTTGCCCCACTAAAATGGCACAGCATTCTGTTCCCTCAAAATGTGCTGCTAAAACAAACACTTTGTTAGCAAGAACCCAGGCAGTGCTCCAAGGAGCTGTTAAAGGGCAGAAGTGAGGATTCAGCAACGTGGGATTTATCCACAGTTTTGCCACAGATTTTCTGTGCGATCTGTAGCCTGCTTTGTCTCAGAGTGCTTTGCCCTTAAAATCCTCCAATTCAAAGTCCCTTTTCTGTCTCGTGTGTTTAAGCTGTAAGCTCTTCAGGGCCAGGACTTTTTTGGTTTGCGTTGCAGCTTTTATAATAACTCCCTGATCTCTAGAGGACCTACCTGTGTGTGTATAATTCAGATATAAAAGCTCAGGCTCAGCTTCACTGCAGTGAATGAGGGCACCAGTCCTGGTCCCTGCTCCCTAATATGTATTAATTGGCTTCCCTAAAGGAAATCTTAGGGGAGATGATTTACACGGTGGCGGAAGCAGGAGGAGGATCCCTGGGGAAAGCAAACACTTGAGACTTCAAGGTGGGATGGCTCCAGTGGCACACTTCTCTAATGACCATCAGATCCAGGAGGTGCCCGCTTCCTAAGCAGAGATCAAAGGCAAAAGGTGACTTCTGAAATGACATGCAGCCACCTCTCGCATTGCTTAAATTCTCTCCTCCTGCTTGCGTTTGATCTCACTTTACTTCTCCTGTCACTGGGAGCAGGTGGTTGCTTTATTCTCCCCACCAAGTTTAGATCAGCTGAACAACTCATGGCTGCAGTGAGGGAATCTCCCAGTTGCATCTGCAGTCCAGACCTTGGAGTGGTCAATGGAAAGGCTCCTCTTCACTGTAGCCAGTTGTGGGTGAGCTCTGGACGAGCTGATTGGGAGCTGTCGCTGTCCTGCCAAACTTGCCTGTGAGAAGTAGATGTGATTGTAATGTGAGGTGAGACTCCAGGAAAGCCCAGCTGGCTGACACCCGTGAGCTCCTCCAGACACGGGCACACGGCTCGAGGATTTTCCACGGTGTGCTATAGAAGCACATTTCCCCTTTACGTGTTTGTGAGCAAAGGCTCCTGCTCGTTATTCCGGGCTCTCAGCTCTGTACAGTGGCTCTGCCGACTGCTGGGAACATGTCAGGCTCTTGGCTGCTGTGAGACGTGTGATGAACGAGATTACATGCGACAGGCGTAAGTCAAACCAGCGTCATACTGTAACCAGAGTTACATGAAATCCAGAGCCTCCCCGAGCTCTGGGTCACTTGTGTGCGCTGCTCTGAATTTCATCTGTTATTTCCATTTGTCCCAAACACTGTTCTGCGTTACTCCCGTGAGCCTGTCTCTCATTTTTAACCTCCTCCTTTCCAAGGAGGAAAAAGAAACAGAATTTACCTAACGGGCAAGCTCTTAACAAAGCCTCAGATACCTGATACTCATAATGGTCCCAGAGGCATGTTTACTTTGAACTGAGTGAGTGAGTGAAAACCATTTTGGAAGGACTTTTTCACCTCCAGGGACTTAACCTAACGAGGAGAAAAGTGATGTGGTTAAAGGGCTGTTTAAACAACGGGCATTAGGGAGCAGAGTTCGGTCCTCCAACAATACAGATATGCATTTGCCTTACACAGGTGCATAAATATGCAATGATTTATATCACAGGACACATTGTACAGACAGTGATGAGATCTCAGCCATCCTCTGCTGATGGATGCTTTTTGGGGGACAATCACCGACAAATATCTGATTGTTTTAGCAGGTTGCAGCAGAACTATCTAAAGATTTGGGACACCACCACTGAGTTCACCTGCTGCCCTTGTCTTCTGCACAGAGGAGTGTCTGTGCAACAAGGAGTTTTACTTCGAGGGCTCAGTCCTGTGAGTGATTTAGGGGGCTGGAAGTGAGCTACTGGGACCTCAGATTTAGGCTGAGGGATGTTGCTTGTTTCTGCTCCCAAGATGTCCCAAATTCCCCGACCTATTTATCAAGAAAACAGGAGAGAAGGATGAAATAAAAAACTCCATGGGAAAAGTACCCCTGCTGGACTTCTGCACTGCCACGAAAGTTCATGTTTTTAGACCCAAATGGGTGACTGACCTCACGTTGACAGAAAGGGCTGTCAACACTCATCCCTTGAAGAAGTGTCTCCCCTCTGTGCTTTGTCTCCTCGCGGTGATAACCTGAATGGAGATGCACAGATTACACCCTGCCTCCTCCACGCGCTGGGGGTCCTGCTTACCAATCACTTCCCTCTTTCAACATCCTCATGGGGGGCAATGCATCTTATTCCTAGCCCAGAGAGCACTTTTCAAGGGCTGGGTTGACAGGGAGGTATGTCCTCCTTGGCCATGTTTTTGTGCATTGAGTTGTTAATAGCTGAGATGGTTCCCCCCAACCCTGCCAGGACCCCAGTGCAGCGCCTTGCACAAGAGCAGTACAGGCTTAGAGAGCATCGTTGCATTTCACAGGTGGAAAAAGACAGCAAATATGGTAAGTTAGGGCTAAACTGAGGTGAAATTTGTCTCCGTGTCATGTCCTTTATGCTACTGTGGTCTCACTGAGGCCATGAAATCAACTTTCCAGAGGCATGTAGGTGTCTCAAAGCACCGGGGGAATGACCAGCAGGATGTCAGGAAGGAGCTGCACAGGCCAGGTACAGAAAGGCCCTTGACTGTAAATGAAACTCTTCCTATCTGATTGCAAAGGACCTGAGTTCAGCTCTCAGGCCTTTTGGCCCACTGGCAAATTCTCCCAAGGTGCTGCCAAAACACATACTTGTCTGCCTTTGACTATCTGGTGCTGGCTGGCTTGTTGCAATTTGCTTCTACCCATGATGTGGAAGGGTCAAAAGCACCAGCACCCTCCAAAAACCTCTCTGGGTATTTGGGGTTATTATTGCCTTGAGAAACAGGGGCACTTCCATTCAGGTGAGTGGTTTAGGCATCTGACCCCAGGAATCTCAGCCATCACCTCCCTGGAGTATTATGAAAATAAATCAATTATTTAAGAGCAATTTTCTCCTGCAGGTGTTTATAGCCCAGTGTTGGTCTTCAGCACTATCTTCTGTTTCTGAGATGTGCAGACAGCTACGTGGAAAGCAGCCATGAAGGGTCCAGTGAGCCCTCCTCAATGAACTGCTCACAGGGCAGCGAAGCTTCAGAAAAATACGCAGGAAATATTTATGTGGTGGAAGAGGAGGTAGGAAAAGGTACAGGAAAAGCTGCTCGGCCAAAAAAATTCTGACGAAGCAACCCCATAGCTGAGCTTCAGGGTGACACTGGAGTGCCTGGTGCTGCTTTGTGCATCCCTGCAGAGTTTGAACGATCATGCAGTGGATAATGGCACAGGGAAGGGGCAATTCCAAATTATGTGAAGCCAATGCAGTATTTCCCTTCAGCCGGATGTCTCCCATGAGCAGCCCATGCTGAGTGTGGTGGGGATGCCAGGGGAGGGATCCGACGTGGCGGGGCATCCTTCAGCTGTGTTTCCTTCAATCAGGGGGCTCAAGAGAAAACTGAGACCATTGTAGGGAATTGGTATCACAGGAAAGAGAATGGCACTGCAGCCCACGGGCAACTGTGAGGAAAGTTTTAAAAAGTCCATACATATAAAAATATTTTTAAAAATACATGTGGCTGGTTTCCTTTTTCTCCATATCTGCATTAACAACTAGGCAGCAGCTAAGTTCTCTTGAAGGCTGAGGAAGATGGGAGCTGGGAGTCTGGTTCCTATCCACTTCTAGTTGAGATTATGTTGGCAATTATCAGTCCCATCTTTTGATATTTGGGAAAAAGAAATGGGAAACTCAACAGCCACAGTGGGCTGCTCCTGCATAAACTATTCTGGCAAAATGCCTTTTAATTTCATGTGAGCTGTGCCTGCGAGAAGATGGAAGGATCAAGCTAACATCAAGGAAGATTAGGATCTGGAGCCAAGTTTTGGAAACTGTCTTCTATCTCAGTAATGAATCAGACACCTTAGGTGAAATTTGGATAATTTGGATAAGCATTTTCCTTTTTTTGTGTTTAGCAGGGCCAGGGTTTCACCCGTGACTTCAAATATTCTCAAACATGCTGTGCCTGCAGCGTGGAACTGGTTACCAATGTTACATCCTAAAGCTGTATCTCATTTATATTTGCCTTGCAGGACCTGATTCTGCTCCCCCTGTAACTGCCAAGGGTTCCAATGCTGAGTTCAGGATGATGGGACTGTCCCGCCTTTACCGTGCCTCATTACAGAATTATGATATTTTACAAGTAATTCTTCTTAATTTATATTATTCCTGATAATTCTAGAGTGCAGTCTTGGTTTCATTTACACCAGAAACAGGATCCCTGCCCTGGGAGGAAGACACTCTCAAGGGCTTACTGATATTTGTGTGTTTGACTTTAAGGCAGAAGTTTATTCCTAATTAATTGAATAAGTGCTTTAATCCCTGGCCTGAGGGCTTCCCATAGAGCATTAGCTGTATTAAGAAGGAAATGGAGTGTAATCCCTTTAATATAAGCACAGGAGAACATGAGAGTTTCACATTTCTGGAAATAACTTCTTTCCGTGTTGTATCATTTATTCTAATATTAATTTGCATAAAATGCAGTGGGGACAAAGGGCTTCTCCTCCTTTCTAATGCCAGCGCTGAGCTGTTTGCAGCACATGACCTTTGCCAGAGCATTAGCATCCTTGGGCTCCAGTTGCATGCTGGTGCCTAACAGTGTGCAAAGAGAAATAAGTCTTGGAATTCAGCTCATTCCAACAGTTCCTGTGAACACAGGTCAGTGACCAGCTCTCCTCTGTGGAGGATCCTGGAGCTGAGAGATCATCTTTCTGGCTCATCACCAACATTTACTACTGTTTGTATCGCTCTAGTGGCAGAGAATCTCATTTCTGAACCAATAACCAGGCTTATGTGTAGCTACAGATACTGGAGTCCCGGATGAGATGCAGCTCACCAAACCCAGGCTGTCCAAGAAAGCTGTTTATTTCAGCCCCAACTCTGTGCCTACATTGGTCACATGAATTGGGCTAAATGAGCCAGGAAGTCAGGAAAGATCAGCTCAGAGGGAGATGTTGTCCTTGGGGACAGGCGTGATTAGTCCTTTGATGAAATGCATCCAAACCTGGCCAAGGCTTGACATTTTTTAAAGAGTAAATACTTTTTTGTGGATTTGGATCTGGGTTTCAGAATTTCTATTTGTGGGATAGAAGGCTCAGTCTGAGCATCTCCAGCTGTCTCATGTTGCAGCTCATCAGAGGGAGAGAGCAGTAACATCTGAACAGGACAGTTCAGATGCACTCGGGCCACCCTCCGAGTCCAAGTGGAGATCCCTGCCCGCCTTACTTCTGCAGCATTCCCATCCCTTCATGCAGGGAGATAAAGATGCAGTTTTCTTCTGCTCAACACACCCACAAAACATGTTCTTTTCTCCCCAGTTTCCCCATCTTTTACTCCCGTCTTTAGCAGTAGCTGGGTGTGCTTCAAAAGCTCATGAAGGGCAGGCTTTGTCCCTCTCCTGGCCACATGTTCCCAGCATGACTGGATGCTGCTGAAGGAGTGGGTAACAGCTCCCTTGTAGTACTACTGGGTGCCTTCTCCTCCAGGAAACAACGCCTGAGTCCTCCAGATTCCCCCTTCCCACTCCAAAGCCTCCAGGGTTCTGAATTACTGTTGTGTCACAATGGGACAGAGTTTTTCCTTGACCCTGGAAACACCATGGCAACACAGGCATTGGTGGATCCCATCCCAGGCATACCCTGTCCCAGGAGGTCACACCTTTTCACCCTCTGGGTGGTCCTGGGACTGCTGGTCGTGGGATGCCTCCATCTCAACCCTTCTGGGTTCCAACAGCCTGCACTCCCTGAGGCGTCCAACTCCGTATGTCCTAGTTGGGTATATTTTGCTTTGCTGAAGTTGGATGAAGTTAGTTGTACTCTGAAAATTTGAGGTGCACATGGGTCTTACAGCCCCAGCTGAATCCCCTTCCTCCTGCCCGTAGCCAGTTTCAGATCCCCTGTCCCTTGAGGTGGGATGGAGGAGAGGATCTGGTTTGCTGGTTTTTAACTGAGCGACTGTTCTGTTCCAGGTTCCTGGTTCATCATGGACATAATGAAAAAAACAAGGCGCTGGAAGGTGACGTATGCACGGGACTCTCATCCTCACTGGTGTTTGACTAATGGGTTTGCTGGGTCTGTGGGTCTGGGAAGATAATAGGAACTGGTGACAATGGGATTCTGGGTCCTGGCCAAAGGCAGACACTGGTTTGGGAAGCCCAAAGGGGGAAAAGAGTGAAATGTTAGAAAAAAAGGACAAGGACTGAGAACATAAAATACGTTCTTGCCCAAAGTGGGTGACTACTGGCAGGGCACAAGAAGCCCTCCCTAAGGTGCTGTGTGCCTGTGCAGTTATTGTAGGGGTTCCTTTTAATCAGACCCTGCCTAGGCTGGCCAAGCCACCCCTGTGTGGTGGACGTGTCTGTGCAGCAGTGGAGATCACAGGAACACCTTCAATTAAAGCTCATTCTCCCCAGTCCTTGCCATGCACTGACAAGTTATCACATTAAAAGTTTTAGCATGAAACCAGCTCCGGGGCCTGCCTGAAGGCTCATCTCACCAGCTTCCCTGGCTCCAGCAGTGCTCATGGTGTATGCTGAAGGAGAAGACACAGCTAGTGTTTTCTCCCTAAAATCCTCTCCCAATCGCCAGAAGTTTGTACTGCAAGGACTTCCAGTGCTGATGCAGCTGTCACTGGCTTTATATCCCCTGGCAGAGTGTTCCTCCATAGTTTCTCCAATCGCTTTGCAGAACGAGTATTGACATTTGCCAGCACTTTAAATATGTGATAAGCACATAGGAAATGTTACTGAGGTAGAAGATGGAAGCGTGTGCTGATTTAAGCTGAATGACACCGAGCCTCAGCAGCTGATCAAAGTGTCTTGGCAGCTTTATACTTGTGCTCTGCCTGGGGCCATCCAGGCAGTCAGAGGAGGCTTGAGAGAGGCAGGAGGAAGGTGTTTGGGGCAAGGGACCGTCTGGGACAAGAAGAGCCCCGGAAACCATGGCCAAAAGAGCATAGGACCTTCCCAGCCAGGCCACTTGGGGCTTAACTGAGCAAGGAACTGCCTTTATCGGACTGGCCCTGGGTGACCCACGGGACAGAGGCTGTGCCCAGAAGAGCAACTCATCCTCTCCTGAGCTATGGAGGGAGCATTTTGGGTTCGTACCGTTGCTTTTGAAGGCTTCGCCCCGAGGCTTAGTGTTTCCTTGTGTTTGCCTTCTCTCGTTTTTAGCTGCCTGCAGCGCTGGACATGTACAAGAGTATGTACTGCAAGGACTATTGCTGGCCCAACACCTACCAGCCATCCTACCAGGAGGATGCACAGGTACCGTGGTCTTTTCCTGGCTTGCCACTCATGGCTACAGGACGGCTGGGGCTGGGACGGTGCCAAGGGGTGGCAGGCTCTGTCTTGGTCCCCACTGCTGTGTCCCACCAGCAGGTCCCATCATGCTCAAATGCCCTCGGCTTGTGCCCCCATCGCTTCTGGTGGGAAATCCCCCTTGCGCCCTCCGGTAAAGCTGTTCGTGGGGAGCGATGCTAATTACACTCATTAAGTCAGGGCACTAACGACTGCTTGCTGAACCGGTGCCTGAGCCTTGGACTCCTCTTGCTCCCCGTGGGGCTGATGGAGCGCGTCAGGATTAGACCCATCCCGGGACCGCCTTGAGGAGGGGGATTGCATTTGGGATGGAGGTGGCTCCTCGCCCTGACATGGGCCTGAGAAGACGTCTTGCGGCGAGGCTGGGGTTGTTTTTTTTCTAATCTCCTTGCAGAGCGAGCGGCCCCCTGAGCTATTTAATCTGATTTGCCTCGCTCCGCCTGCCCGGGCTTAATTGCTTGTGGCAGCGCGGTGGGGACAGCTGCGGGCAGCGCCGGGCCACTGCGGGGAAGTGGCGGGGGGCAGGTTCGCTCGCTAAGTTGAGGCTGGGGAGGAAAAGGCCGAGGAGGGGGACAACAACAGAGGAATCATTGTGTGAAGGTGCCCGCCGGGGCAGAGGGGCTGTCTGCGGCCACCGCTGCCCGTCCTCGCCCGGGCAGCATCCTTGGGGAGTCCTCTCCTCTGTTCCCCTGCCCGCTCCCTGTGCCCTCCTCCTGCCCCGGGGAGCGCTCCCGCTGCCAGCAGCCTTCATTAGCTCGGGGCTCCCGCTGTTCTCCGGGCTGGCCAGGGCTTCCCGGGCAGCCCCAGCCTTAGGTGGCTGCTCCGTTTCCAGGAGCCCAGACCCTGGCGGGGACGGCAGGCTTTAACCCCTGCCTGCTGGGGCACACTTTCCAAGCCGTATGTCTCAGTTTCTTTTTCTTTTTTTCCCCTTTTCCTTTATTTATTTCATTTTTTCCCCCATAAATCTTATTAATTTTATTTTTGGAAGGCTGCATGCTTGCTGCGGAGGTCCTGATGTAGTTTGGGAGGTCAGAAGGGAGGGAACTGAGATACGTCTGATTCTCTTGGGTTGCAGCTCTCTTTGGCTCCTTATTAGTTCCCAAGGCCTGCTGAGGAAAGTTCTCCCCCTGGGTAGCGTGATGATGAGGTACTCGAGAGGCCCAGGTTTCCCTCTTGGCCCTGATAGGATTCGTTCTTTTTTAAGAGGACAAAACAACTGTGATGTTTTTATCCGTGAAATTTTGGGCAGCAACCTGCTTCCAAGGGAAAGGTGGGGAGCTCTTTAGGTTAAGGAAGAAAGCACTGGCTGGTGAACCATCCACACTGTGGGCTTCTGGATTCTCCTATCCCTCTGGAGGTGCCCTACAAGGAGCTCTGGCCATCCTCAGTGGGGGGAAGCCCCCAGATACAGGTAGTTCCTGTAGCTCCACTGGCCCTACTGTCATCATGGTGAAGGAGAAACTGCTTTTGGGAGAGCCCTGAGGACCTTGGAGTTTGGGCTACAGACAGAAACCCATGGAGACCCAGCTACCACCTGCGAAGGTGCTCTTGCTTGCCCCAGCAGCCTGGCAAAGCTCACAACAGAAGAGTCCCTTTCTGAGCCCCTAAAAAAAAGCATCTGGAGACTCAGTGTGCTGCTGGAGAGTTTGGAGGTGGCAGACCCTCCAGATCAGCCACATCAGCAGCCCCTTTAGCCTTTCCCTGGCATGATCCCTCTCTCACCATCAAAGCACTGCGTGTGCTGGGGTTCCCTCTCTCCCGTCATCCTACTGCCTGCCTGAGCCCCACTTTCAATGACAGCTATGGAGCTGCCCTGTGGCTGTTGTATCCTCAGGGACACTGACTCCACCAAAGCCCCAGCTTTGCTGTGCGCTGGTGGTGAGTGGTGTTTCATGATGCTTTAGCAACTGCCCTTCCCAGTCGCTGCCTTTCCATTCACGCAGGACCTTTCTCACGCAGATAACCTCATTCCATCCTACTTCAGACGGCTACTTACCAAAGTGCTACCTACCAAAATCTGAGCCTCCCATCCAAGCGACACCGGGCCGGGCAACGAAATTAGAGATTCTCGCTGAGCCACAGGAAGGGCTGGTTTGTTGCCAGGATCTCCCACCTCCTGCTCACACAGCTGAAACAGAAGGTAACCTCCAGTGCTGGCGCCAGCCACTCATAAACAGCTGACTGGCCACATCCAGCCACCCAAGGGTCTGTCTGTCTGGGCCTCTGCCAGCACCCCCAGTCCATGGTCCATGCTGGTGGCACATGGATGGATGGATGGATGGATGGATGGATGGATGGATGGATGGATGGATGGATGGATGGATGGAAGCATCCCAATGGTGGGTTGGTGCTGGGCTAACCCTGGCAAAGATTAGCAGCACGGGCACAGCACCCTGTCACCATAACCATGCAGCTCTCAGGCCAGCTCAAAGCACAGAGTGGTGAGCTGGGGGTCGTAGAAACATCTCGGTGCATGAAGAGCCCCTGCTAACAAGGCAGAGTTCCTCTAAGGGTTTTATCTTCACAGCTCTCTTGGGATAGAGGGAGATGCAGTTAAGCCCATGTTGCAGGTCAGGAACAGAAGTGCAGGGAGGCAAAAGGCCTCTATGGTTGAGCCTGAGGAATTTGGGTGGTTCAACCCCCTTCTGTTTGGGGTACCTGTCTGACAGCAAATGCAGAAAAGGGGCTGGCAGCCAGCCCTCAGCCATGCCACTTAACAGCTTGCTTGCATGGATTAAAATGCTGATGGAAGTCAGGAAAACAAAAGGAGAGATCCCAAAACGTCACTATTCCGTGCTCAACCATTCTGACACAGTGGAGATTTTCCTCTGAGCTCCTGCTTGAGAGGGAAGAGGGCAGCATTGCTCAGCAATGCTCCAGAAGCAAACATGGTCAGGGATGTCCTCTCTGTTCCCCTGGCTGACCTCTCCCAGTGCGGGATGTCTGTGTCTGGATCCTTTCAGGAGGTGGGGAGTGAAGACACAGCCATCTCCTTGTAGCTTAAATGCCACCCTGAAGGTAAGTTGAAGTAAGCCCCAGCAGGCTTACTCCACTCACTAGGAGGAGATTCTGAACAAGCAGCTCAGATGGACATGTCTCCATATGGACAGTTAGTTGTCCATTTGGACAGTCCATTTAGACTCCACTTGACATCTGAGAGCTTTGAGCATCTCCTTGCCAAGCCCACCTGAAGCTGCAGCTTTTCCCTTCCTGCTCTGCCCCTGTGTATCCCAGCAGTGCAGTATTTCCCACAAAGTCTTCCCCTGTCATACACAGACCTCCTGCAGAAGGTCTCATTTCCTTCGAGCACTCCAGGACAATGTGGAAACAGCATGGCTTCTTCCACTTGCTTTGCTTCCACATAAATCCTTCCCCTACTCATATCATGAACCAGATTAATGCAAAATTGGTGCACCTCAGCAAGGCCCTGTTGAAGTGACTGGGTGTTCCCTGGTTTATGCCAGCTGAGACTCCAGCTTGCTGTGGTTGTTTACTTGCTCCCACCCAAGGGTAGGATTTGGGTGACTAATTGGTGGTGATTCCTGACTAATGGACCCTCTTCTCCTCCCGTGTCTCAGGGACATTGCTGCACAGGGACAAAGTGTCCCCAGGCTTGGTCACCTACGTGCAGTTCACCCAGGGTTTGTACCGAGAAAGGCTGGACAATGCTGACCAAAACAAAAACAAGATCCTTGGCTCATCTATTTGTATGGAAGGTCAGTGGATGGAGGATCTGGCAGCTGGCTCATGTGAATGACTCCCCGGGGGCCTTCAGCCTGGCTTTTTTAATTTAATGTGAGAAGGGACTGAGGAAGGTGAAGGGAAGGTGATTGGCACAGGAAGGGACCACAGAGCCCCCGTAACCACCTGCCCATATGTGGGGAGAAGTGGGGCAGAGGAAAAACGGTTATCCTCTAGAAGGGGTTGGAGTGTTGTAAACGATGTTTCTTTCATCCCCATTTCCATAGGGGCCGCTCCATGGAGCACAGCCCTGCTCAAATGTGGTCTCCCTGGAAATAATGTCGCAGCAGAGGAACTGCTGCTGCAACCACCCAGGCTGCACTAACAGCCTGACATGGGCATGCACGTGTGAGATACCTGTAACTCCAGCCTCAGTCAAAACAACAAAAATACTCTACCAGTGACTCATTATAGGATTGTGTCATTTTTAAAGTACACAGAAAATCTGAAAACATCTGCAATGGGGGGCTCTGCTTTGTGTGTCCTCCCTGCCTTCTTGTGAGAGGGAGACATTGTGAGACGTATCCACAGGCAGATCTGCTCAATCAGGACACACATCAAGCTGTTAACATACAGAGGAGACACCTCTGGAGAGCTGGATAAGAGATGGCTCCCCTTCAAACCAGCTCCTGCAGTGATTTTTGGGGAAGATAGGACAACAGATGTGGTGGTCCTCATTTAGGGGTTGAATCTGCCATGGATGTCTTCCCTTGTTTAGTCCCTGATTAATGACATGATGGAAAGGAAAATCTAGATACTAGGGGAAAATACGTACCAGGTGACAAGTCAATGTCCAGACAGGAAGAGCACAAGATACTATATCCAGGTCTGCCTTGTGTGGCTTCCCTCACACATAAAAGGCTAGAGAAAATAATATCATCTAAAAGACCTTATCTACACCAGGGAAGCAATTCTTGCATTTTCCCTTGGCTAAACCCTTCATTGTGGTAGCTCCACCAGGAGCACTGGAAGCACAAACAGCCAGTGGAGCTCAGCAGGGGGAACACTCAGACCATCCCATACAGGAGACAGAGACCCAAAAAAGTCTTTAAATTTTTTGAACTCTCTTTTACTAGACTGCTCCGAACCTGACTGGAGAAGTACCTACCAGGTACATTTCCCGCGCTGGAAAGGAGCCCCCAGTAGCTTATACAAGGAGCAGATGAGGCCTTCTCCCATTTTCCCTACAGACAGCCGCTTCAACCAGTAAGGGAGAAGTTGAATGGGGAGGAGAGGGTGGCTGGTGGGAGCTGGAGACAGGGTAGGAGTAGGGGAGGGAGGTTTTGCAGCTGCCTGGAATTAGAAGGTGTTTCTCAAGTGTATTTCTCCATGTTCATGTTATGAAATGAGCCCAAAGGAGTTTCCTCAGGGAAAAATCCGTTCTCAGAGCCTGCTTAGCCTTTTCTTGAAAAGTTTTGCAGTGGGGTTGATAGGAGTGGGGAGACAACTGCTGGGACGGCCTCATCTCTGTGGAAAGAAGACGCAGAGATCTCTGTGGAGCTGGGGCAGGAGGCATGTCTCATCATTTCCATGCCCAGGCTTCCCCTGGGAAAGGGCTCTCTCAAATCAAACAGGGCAGGAGCTGTTTGCAACGTGACTCATCTGCACACTATGAACCAAACAGGCATAAACGGCTCCTGAGTTCTTGTTTCTCACTCAAAGGCAATTCCTCCCCGCTGCCTCATGCCCCCCACCTCCCCCTAACACACACATATTTCAGCTCTGCGTTGAAGATTTTGATCTGCGGTCCTGGAGTTGTGTGTGGGCTGCAGACTGAGCCTGTGCAATGGTTGATCTAGGTGGGAGATTGATCCCAGTGACAAGCCGTGTGTGTCGCAGCATCTGCGCCGTTCCTGATGGAGACAGGCTGTCCCCCCTCTCTCCCATGCCAACTGCATGTGTACCTGGTTTGCTCTGGTTTGCTGGCTGGGTTTGTGAAATGCTGCAGAAGGGGAGGCAGGTTGCTTGTCCTGGCGCATAAAGCAGAGGATGGAGGTCCCCTCCTTACCCCCTTCCCCATGTTCTTTGCAGGGGCCGCTGGGTATCTGAGTACGCCGACAGCTACAGTGTTTTCTTGAAGAAGCTGGACTGGTCTACACCCATCCCTTGCCCATGGCTGTTGTCAGGGAAGGATTTGCGATGGACACCGTGACGGGTAGTGCCCAGAGTGATGCTAAGGTAGCCATGGTAAGTACCAGGATGACCCGTTTTGGCCCTGAGAATTGGGATTTCAGGGGCTGAGGCAGTGGGGAAAAGTATAAGCAATCATAAGACCTGGTACAAACTCCCACGAGACCTGAGATAAAATGGTAAGAGCTTCACTGCTGGAATGTTCTTCTGGGTAGCAGCATTTGTCCTTGGTCATTGCAGGAGGGCTGGACTAGATGGCCTGCAAATGCCTATTCCAACCCAAACTATTCTATGATTTTCTGGGCTCCTAGAAAGTGGTTTTCTAACCAAATCTAATTAGGAGGAGAATAGTTTTCACCATAAGGGTGGCCAAGCACTGTCTGACTGCAGAAGAGGGAGGGGAATGACATGAAGATGTTCACTGGGTGATAAGGCTGGGTCTGAGCAGCCTCATCTAAGCTGGCCTTGTTGGACCAGGACACTTATATTATTCCATGGTTTTCTGATTTCTTTCAGTATGTGTTACCTATGTTGTTCTGTGATTACAGCTCTCTGGCCCTCCAAGCTGCCCGTGATATCGCTCATTGGACACCCTGAAAGCCTCGAAACCTCCTCTCTTCCCAACCATGTCTGTCAGATGTGAAATGTATAGCAAAGACCTTTTGAAGTGCAAATTATCATTAAAATTACCCATGAGCCTCAGCTTTTATCGTTGCCAGAAAAAGACTTTTTTTTGGGGGGTGAGGGGTGGAACAGTGCAGGCTACAGTGCTAAATTCACTCAGGCAGTTTCAATTTATGTACTTTACAGAAAACTTGATGTCAAACTTTGTCTCTCAGCAAGAAGTTGTGTAAGTTAGACAGCACTGTTTGTGGTAATTGACTCTCTAAATTCTTGTGCACTTAGAGGGTGGAAGATGCCCATGTTATCCAGGGCAGTTGGGTACCAGCCTTGCAGAGCTCCTTCCCCTCGTTTGTATTAAACACCTTTTTCCAGGGTTTGCCCATAGATTTCATCTAATGCTCGGTAAACTGGCACTGAGTTTGGCGCGTCAGTTTTGGAGATTTCTAGGATTTCTGGAAGGAGCAAGGCTGCTCTCAGCCTGGAGATGGCAATGGAGAGCCGCCGATCCCAAACAAGGGAAGGGCTGACAGGGAAGAGAAGCACTGGGGGATTTAGCAAAATGACCTCTGGCAAAGCCGAGCTCTAAGCAAATGATACAGGGAGGCCAAAGGGTCCAGTATTCCTGCAAAGCTGCTCTGGGCTGGGGCATTGCTGAGCACAGCCCTTGCAGCGTTTGTGTGACACAGAGTGTTTCCAGTGTAGCTAAGGAGAGTGCACTAATGCCAGTTTTGGGGGACAGAAACAATGAAACCACCTTTAACTTGAAAGAGAGGGGAAAATATTTGCTCACATCAGAGACTCCTGAGGAGACAGTTTGACTTCTCTGGAGAGTGAGACCGCGAGACTAGAGACGTTCTCAATGGGGAGATATACTTTTGCACCACTTAAAATTAATCCCATGGCCTGACTGATAGTTTTCTCCTACAAAAAAACCCCATCATTATCCTGCATCCCCATGCTGCAGACAGGCTGATTCCCACACTGCTCCACCGTGTCGTTTGGCTGCGCTGACAGGGCTTGTGTCTAGACAAAAGCTCAGAGGACATATACAAGGTAATACCACCAGGAAAAACATGCTGCTAAATGCTGATCAACATGGGCAACCACGGTGGAAACAAATGTCTGAATCAGAATATACGGTTGTGCTACACCCTGTCAGGAGCACTAATGAGGATAATCAATCAGGCAGATGGATGCTGGGTTTGCTAAAGTGGTCCTTAGCTGAGTGCCAGGGAGAAGGAAGGAAGCTGCTGATGCTGAAGATAAATGTCCTTCCTGGATTTTCTGGCATCAATACTTGTTTAGGCACTTCCCAACTTTGGAGATCAGGCTTAGAGACCTGGCTTTTGAAACCTGCTCTCGCACATTTCAGCTCCTGCTCAGGATCCAGCCTGTTGCACCCCCACCTCCTGCCATTTCTTCTCCCAGAATTACATTTATTCTCCTCCAAACCTTTTGTTTCTCCAGCCCTCATCGCCCCTTCTCAATATGGGTCTGTCTGTCATGGCAGTTATTGGTGTTAATGCTTTTCCCCCCTCCCAACTCCCTGCTAATGGAAATGGTGATGGTCCCAGGGCAGTTCAAACACACAAAAGGGCTCTCGCAGTGCCCCAGGGAGTCACCTCTGCCCCTAACAGGGGACATTCAGGCTGCATCCAAATATATCCAGGTGACAGAAGATCAGCTTCTCTATTTCCCTAGTGCTTCTGTGGAGGGATCCTCGTCATCTGAGTGACACATCGAAGAGCACTGGGGTCAAAAGGAGGTGGGAAGCTCTAGCTAATACTGGCATTACCTCGACACCATTTGTTTTCAGCTCTTTTCCGGCCCAGCCTGTGCTCACAGCAGCAGATGACTCCAGCCATGAGCTCAGCAGGACTCAAGAAGGGATGCACCAGCTTTTACAGTAGCAACAAAGACCAAAACCCCCAAAACAACAGAGATAAGCTAGGCTTGAGTCAGCATGTAGCTGGTGGAGATTAGGTGATGCTTTCCAGGACCTCGTTGCTTCGTTATTGCTGTGGTTGACCCTTGGCTCATTTCTTCAAAGCATTTGGTGCTGCCTTGTGTCCAGAACAGAGGAACATTCTTGGATGGAGGTTACCGTGATCCACCAGTTCTCTGGTGGGAAACTCACTGGAGCCACGAGAAGGACTTCAAGTCCAAGTGGCAGCACCCACAGAACAGTCAGAAAGGTGGTTCCTCTTACGACTCAGATGGTCCCATGACAAGAAGCACAACCCAGAGAATGCAACGTTTGCAGGTTTTCTCCTCAATACACAACTCCAGGGAAAGCAGGTTTTTGGTAAGGCTGAAGTGATGCTTTTCCTGTGAGCGCCTTAGTGCCATCTCCTGGGTGGAAGGGGAAATTCTCATTTTGGAATTGGAACATGTGGTCCGAGCACCCTTGGCTGCGCAGGGCCAGTCATTAGCGGCTGGCTGTGCGAGCAGGATGTCAGGATCCCACACTCTGCCTCCTCCTGCTAAACTGCTACAGAAATGTCTTCCTTAGGATTTGTAACGGGGATGTCTGTTGAGGGCAAAAGGTGTCTGGGTTCAACCTTCATCATCACCATGAATTTTGAAGTAGCATTTTCCATCTTTAATTTCGTCTTTTCTATTTCCCTGCATGGAAGAACAGACTGAACCCTAAGCTTACTTCATGCATCCTTTATGGAAAAATTAATTCAAAATGACCACAGGTTAATCCAATAATGACTAGTTTTATACTTGGAGGTTTTTTAGATATTTCCACAAATCATCTCATTATACATTAGAGGTGTAAATCCTTGTTGTTCAATTGTTTAATGAATTTCATAGTGCTGAAAGGCAGGCTAAGATACATCTGTGACCATGCTGGTCCCCACTACAGAGTGACTGAGCCTTCAGATGTGTTTGATGCTGTTGGCAGTTTGCATGGGAACAGGAAAAAAATCCCATAACAGCTTCCTGGGAAGAGCAGGATTAGGAAGAACTGGTGGTTTGTGACAGAACAGGCATAACTTTTCAGAGGTATTTGGACAAATGTAATTAGAAGCTGAATTGAGCCCAGCAGAGTCAAAACATTGGTGTTTGGGATTTCAGTGGTATAATGTGACATTTGTAAAAGAGAAGCACCTGCATCAGCACTGCTTGTGCACCTTCACTGCTCTGCAAACAGCGCTGGTCATGAATGCCACCACTTCTTGGAAGGACATTCAAGGGCTGATCCTCAGCCCCTCACTGAACAATCAATTTTTCCTCCTGTTTTCAATGGAATTCTTCCCATGGCTACCACTCAAGCCACAGTTATGCAATACATCATCCAATATATGCTCAAATAGAGGAATAGTTGATGATGCAAATCCACCATCTCCTGCAGCCAGGTCTCCTCTGGTCGGTCCTGACACACTGAGCAAAAATTATAAGCAAAGGGAAAGAACTTGACAATTAACATATTTCACCAAACTGTGACTTTTGTCAAGGGATGATGGTAAAACAACTCCTTTTAAATAATATAGATTTAATGAGACTTTCTTGAACAAATGGTAGAGTTCAAAAGAGATGGAGAGAAGGAGAGAAGAGAAGCATGAAAAGTGTATTGTGATGGCTTGACAGTCCAGGACAAAAGCAACTCGCAGCCACTCCTCTGAATTTCCCCCAAATCAATCCTTTTGCTTTCCAACCAGCCTTGACTGGCCTCGTGCCTCTTTCCATGTTGTTTCTGTGTGGCAGCTCAGGTGCTGCCAGTGTTTGGGGGCCACATCTGCCAGGCTTGAATGTGGGACACTACCTTCCCAGAGGCTCATAATGGTCTTCACTGCCTTTATTTGAGCTTGTTTAGTTGAAGAGAGTTTCTCTGCTTTGGTTAAAAACTGCATGAATCATCCAGCAGAAAATGAAAGGGAATGCATTGCTGAGGTGTAATGGCTCCATTTCTGGCGTACGGATCTGCCTGACACTGCCACAGGATAAAAGTGAGTTCACAGTCATAAATGACTACGTGATGATGGCAAGTCCTCTGCATGCAACTGCCTGGCCCGTGCTCTGCTCAGGGGCAGGTTCCAAATGCTTGGTCTCAGCTCTCCTTCTTTTGGAAAGCAACACACGTGCCTGCTACTGGGTTTGAGCAACACACGTGCCTGCTATTGGGTTTGGCATTGGCACCTCTGTGCTCTTCATGGTCAGCTTGATGGATTTGCCTCCATCAGATATAAACCATGCCGGTAAAAGTGTTGGAATTTTCCGCTGGTACTATTTTATTTTTTTTAGATTGCAAGTAACATTTTCTGTAATATGTTTTGATTTTGCCCGTACTTTTCATTTCTCCTTTGATGAGTTCAAAACCAAATGTTTCAATCAAGGGCTGGGCTGACCCCCCACATCTCACTTTTCTCTTCAGGTATTTGGTCACCAGACCTTCAGAAAATTCTTTTGGGTGGCCTGAGCCTTCCCTTTACCTTGCAGGTCATTTCTGGTGCAGAGGACACATATCAGGTGTGGTGGGATCAAGTGGCCATTGCAGACCTCAGCATTGCTGCTCTCCCAGTGAAGAGTGGTGTCAACCAGCCAGGCCTATCCTCCTAAGGAGGAGCCAATCCTACATGGAACTCAGCCTACATGGAATATTTCCCTTTTTTTAAACTTTGTTAAATGGAAACACTCTATAATATTTGCAAATTCAGTTCTCATCCTTCCATGGCCAGCTGGAGACATCCAGCCATATGTGTTACTCTGTAGTAAAATAAAAGAGATATCAGAGCAATAGGAAAAATCAGGTAGGTTTTAAGTCTCTGTAGGCTGGATATCAAGGGAAAATATTCCCACAGATGATACGTGGCTCCTGAGTGGGTTGCTGATAATGAGCCCATTAATTAAACAGGTCAGCAGGGCAAACAGTCACATCAAAAAGATCCTGCTCTTTTCAGCACGTGAGTCTTCCAGCCTGGAAGCTGCTGCTTCCTCTGCCAACTGCTCCTGCTTTCCATCATGAGATTCCACTGTTATTTATCCAAGGAATATGCATATAGAAGACATAAAGAATTGCAAAAAGTTAAAACAAGCACTCCAGTGTTTTATTTCAATCATATCGTCTCAAGTGTCACATCGAAGAGCAGATACAGGCTGAGATGTGCCACCTGTACATTTACCTACACCCTCTTCAATTTAGCTGTGACACCTTTTGTCAGAAAACTAATTTAACTGGAGGGCCATATCAGCTGCATTGCACCACGTGTGACAGAGGGGCTCCCAAAATCAGACTGCATTTCCTGCAATGCACTCTCGTGCATTCCTGCAGGGACCGGTGGGTTCACGTACCCAGAAAACTGCATCCAGAGGCTATTAAATTCACTGGAAAGATTTCCAGTAGTTTTGATGGCCTCAGGCTTTTTCGCAAATAAGTAAAAAATTTTAAAAATTAAATTCAATAAAAATTAGTGAGAGGAGCACCACCATGGATCTTTGCAGTCTCCATAGCTGAAAGTGCTCATCTTTCCCATTGCCCTTCCTTGCCATGGTTCCTGCAGCTGTCACAGCTCCCAACAAAACCAGTTTAGCTCCTACAAATCCCAGCCTGCAGGTTTTATGCTAATTGAGCCTTACACTGGCTTTGCAAGAGGTTGGTGCTGAGTTAGGCTTGTTTATATGGTCATCTTCCACTGACTGGTGCTGGTTATTGGGTGTGATGGAGCAGCAGAGACGAGTCAATAACAGAACCCTCAAAAATAGGGGCACGGGTTCAAAACAGAGCCCCGAACCTATGAACACCCCGCTGAGGATGCTGGAGAAGCGCAGCCTTGAGAATTGGGAAAAATATGTTTGAAACCTACCAAAGAAATCAAGATGTGGTGAAATAGAAGGAAAACAGTTTAGCAGCAACTCATGTGCTGGGGGAATTAAGATGCTCTCTCAGTCTGTGCAGCACTTGGAAGCTGCCTAGAGACTCTGACATCTTATACAGGGGTGAGACCTTGAGCTTGGAGGAAGATGAGGGTCCCATCACAGGCGATGAAGGTCCTTGTGGGGTCACTGGAGCAGCGAACAGCTGCCTGCCTCAAGGACTGTGATGTTTCAAGGAGCTTTGGGTGTGCATGAGGATGATGGAGGACTTGGTGTGGTGGGACATGTGCCTGGATCAGGTGCTGGTGATGAAGCCCTCGGTTACATCAGTGGTATTTGTGTCTGTACCGAGGCAGTGCACACACAGGGAGTGGTGGGTACCCAGCAGCCACGCTGCTTGGACCAGTTTCCTCTTTCCCCGATACAAAATAAATGGATTTTAATACAAAGTGAGCCGTGCGGCCAGCTGGAGAAACGCTGGCTCTGATGCTTTGGTTTTTCATACAATTCTTTCCCTTCCCAATACTCTGTTTTCAGGAAAAACATCAAAGCAAGCTTTTCTGCAATCCTTGGAAGTCATCTAACCCCAGTCCTCTCTGAAGGTCACACTGGTGAGACGTGAAGAAGGAGGAGACCATAGGAAGACCACACCAAGTTCCCTTGTTGACTAAGAAAGGGGTGGGGGGCTTAGAAGAAGAGGGTGGTGGTGTGGATCTGTGAGATGGAGAACAATTTGGAGGTCCCCCAGGTAGAGGGGAATGACTGCAGGCTGCAGGAACCGTCCTGGTTGGCAGTGGAGCGTGGGGTGTCAGGTGAGCGTGAGGATGGGGCACTCTGTAGTTTGGGGAACAAATTCCTGTTGGTTAAAAGAAGTGAAGGAATAGTCTTTGAACTGGAACCAGGCCTTTTCCTGTCAGTGGCACGTTTCTAGCTTTTGAAGAAGACAGGAAAACAAAGGAACTGGAGAAAGGACAACACTAGGTGGAGTTTTTTCCTAGGAAATTATAACCCTCTTTTCCCATTCATTTTGGCCCTAATTTGATCCCTCACTTTTCCCAGGGCAGTGTAAGCAGACCTTGTGGTCAGTATAATCCTAACCATGCTCGCAGGTGGTGTTTGGTGAAACTGACCTGGATTTTGAACTGGTTTTGTGGCCCAAACAATTTTTCACCCTGAGTGAACGCTGCACTGAAGGACATCCTCTCTTCCTCACACATTTCACCTCTGGGAAGGAGTGGGAAAGTTCCAGAGTGTGAATCCCTGCCTCCCAGGCCTGCAGCTGCCGGGGAAGGACTGACTGGATGGTTTGGGGATGCTCTTGGGGATGGGACTTGCATGACAGGGCAGAAATCTCAGAGGCTGGAGACGAAACTCTCCTGCTGAGTCACCTCAGCTCTGCAATGCAGGTGCTCCCCCGTCGCTGTGTTCCTCACTGTTTTGACCACTCTTCTGGGGATGACCAATGTCTGAGTCACCCCTCATAAAGCCACTCACGGAGTCACATTTTCCACGGTTACTGCACATCCTGTAATAGATGTTTTCCTATTCCAGGACTGTTTGGTTTTTGTGTTTTTCCTTTGGAGGTGGCAGAAGCCCACTCCTCTGTCCCTTGATCACCTCCATCTTGATCACTAAAAGCTTTGACCAGTATGAATAGTGAAATACGATAGTCTTGTCTGGGGGGGTAGCATTGAAAACTGTTGGGGGTTTTGTTTGCTTTTTAATTTATTATTATTTAATGTTTCCACATTTAAACAGACCATGGAGAGTGGGCTTAAAAGGAATCCTGAGGGCACTACTATGATACAAAACGAGAGGGCCATGGAGATCAGCTGAAGCACTGGAACGCAGTGGTCCACGTAACTGAATTAATGGCTATGTCCACGACTCTCCAAGACAAACCTGCTGTAAAACATTGGTGACAGCCCATGTGGATGAAAACCCGTTCTGGCTGCTCAGCCTTGTGACCAGGGTTTGATCTTGACCATTTTTGTATTTCGCACTGTGTGTAAGTACATCTGTGTGCATGTATGTATATACATGTGTGTGTTTCAGCCTAATTATTGGCACAACACTGTGTTTTCAGGAAAAACAGCATGAGCACCCCACGCTCCAGATGTCCAGCATCCACAGTGTCCAAGTCACAGCTCGCCTTAATCAGTCCCTTGGACAACACACCATATCTCCCACACCCAGTCGCCATCTGCCATCTGTCTATCACAAATCATTCATTATAATAAGTCTTTTACCCACTTGCCTAGACACCCAGGCAAGCTCCAGGAGGAATTCAGCTTTGGGAGTCCAAGATTTAATGTCATAGTTGGAATTTTCTGGCTGCACACCTCCCTCTATACAGTACCTTTTACAGTGCACCACCCTCTGCTCACCGTGTGACACTCTACAGACATTTATTAAGAGATACCCAACAACAATAAACATACATCTCTTCCAGCCTATGTTGGGTGCTGTCATCATGTAGTTTTTCTGGCAGCAAAGGCTGTGCAGAGAGCTGAGAATGGACAGTTACATGCCTGACCCAGCATGGGAAGGTGAATATTGAACTGCCAGGCCACACATGGTGAGTGGTGATATCCATTAATGCCAGGAGCATCCCAGTGGTGCCAGCGTGCTCTGCACCTCCAGGTTAGCACTAATTGCATTGCCAGGCTTGGCCACATAGCACAACACGCTGTGACAAACTAACAGCACTTCTCTTGTGACGAAAGCTCAGAGATTTAACCAGCTGAATGTAAATCTCCATTGGCAACTCATGAAATCTGTATTTTCCCCTCCATTCTCTGCCCAGGAATACAGCATGGAAGTTTATTATGGATCAGTGGGAACTCTGTAGTTATAAACCAGAGTAGCCTCTTTCTTCAGTCAATTTATTGTGCCAAGTGCAAAACGAAGCTTCAGCTTTTCATGTTGTGAATAAAATACTAAACTCCCGAGGTTTCGGTTTGTGTCACGAGGCTGCCACGTGGCTGTGGATAACAAGAGTATTGGTTTGGTCTAACACCCAGCTGGGAACTTCTGTCCAGCTCAGACTACTGTATTCTCAGGCTTTTCCTGACCTTCAGGCTGATTCTTGTTGCAGAAGCATTTACCCCCAGGTGGGGACCACTGATGGTCACCAACGCAGGTGTGTTCCACTGCCCAGGGGTTTTGCCTTCTCACAATTGTACTGGAGCAGTGACAATTTGGCACGGCAGCAGCAGGTCACCAGCTGGAGTCTCACAGGGCACAGTGTGAGAACCTGTATGGCCAGAGCTCTCACTGGGGGCTTTGGCTGATATCAGGAGTCTCAACAACATCTTCAGGACAGCTGAGAGCACTGTAAGTAGGTTTAAATCCTTCTTGCATCCCTGTTGAGACTTGTGCCTTGTTTACTTTGAGCACTGGGTGGGCTCAGAAGAAGCTGGAGGTCAGTCCTGCTGTGCAGATATGTGTTACTTTGCTGGACTCCAGCAGATTCCTCCCCTGTGTTTGTTCATCCCCAGCTGACATCCCAACTGGCCACGCTTGGCAGGCACTGTCAGATATATTTGCTAAAGGATTCCTGTAGAAAAAAAGGGAAAAAAAAACCCTCTGGTTTTGTTTTGTCGACTTTGAAGATGTGTTTTCTAAATGAGGCTTCCTTCCCAAGGTGTCCCAGTGACTTAGAGGCAAACACCTATGCCACAAAGGGATTTAAGTACACAAGTCCAAATTATGGCTTTGAAAGGTGCCCCATGCAGTACTGGAAGTCCATGTGCTCCCTGCGGTTTTGGTAGGAAGGGTCTGTAGGCAGTCGATCATTTGACAAAGAGAGAGGATCCTGATATTTCTTCAGGGATGGTCCAAGTCCGTTTATAATTCACATTTGGGTTATCATTTGGGACTGATGACCTTTCAAGCAGGACCTGGCCTTGAGCACTTGCTGAGAAGGGAGAGGCTGGGAGCGGGGCTGGGATGGGGGATGCTCTCCAAAGCCCTCTGCTCTGGTCCCGTTCCTCCTCTCACTGAGTTCCCAGCACTCTTCAGGGCTCGCAGGGACCGGTGGGGGCAGGAAGGAGCTCACAAAACACTGGGGAACTGCAGAGTATGGCAGGAAGGGGCTCTTTGGGGCAGGCGGGCAGAGATGCTCAGAGCACCCACTTTGCAATCCCCTTGTCCTCTCAGAGACACTTGTCTGCCTGGGCTTGGTACCTTCAGCCCCACCGCAATGCAAAGGGAAAACTGGACATGTTGGAAACGTGACCCACAAACAGTGGAAAGGGGAAGCTGCTGAGCATCTCCATGAGGCAATGCTGAACCCAGCTCTTCCCTGGGAAGGAAGCAGGTAACTCCCTTTGTTCTCACAGGCAAAAAGAAATTTCTCTTCTTCGTGGCCTTTTCCACGTAGCTCAGCCGTGGGATCTGGTGGTGAGGACTGTGGTTGGGAGGAGGTGACACTGAGACAGCTGTGGAAGAACATCTTGAAAGTCAACTCTGCTCATTTGTTCACCAAAACAAGTTTATCTGCTCTCAGATTAAAAAAAAACTCCAAAACCTAAAACATTCATTTGTCAGTTTAGAAATAAAAATTATTTGGTTTTCCCATTTTGCAGTGTTTTTGCCAACTTGAAAAAGGTACCAGTGGGCCCCTATTTAAAGGGTTAAAGAACAGTGAATAACACAAATCTAAATCTTTTAAAAACAAACAGGCTTTTTTTTTCCTTAAACACAGAGCTGGAAGGGGAAATTTAAAATTCAATCACTAAGTCGAACCAGGCTATTTCTCATGTGTCGAAGTTTGAAATGAGAAATACAGGTTGGCTCCCGCCTCATTTTGTGTTTTTAATTCCACATTTATCCTTGATAGGGATGAGGGCAGATCACGGGAGAAGGATGCCGCTTCAGGGGACACTGTAATTGGTAACCTGTAAATTACACCGGAAGAATTGCTGCTTGTTTCATCTTAGACTCAAAGCCAATAAATACATTTTTTACCTTGCACTGACGGAAGTTCACAGACTCTCCCGGGTACCTGGGTAACATATTTTGGGTGAATATCCACTGCTGCTAATTCCCACCTCTGAGGACCCACTTCTGCCTCTGCAGTGACACCTTTTCATTGTTTTATGTTGCACCACAAGCCAGGGAAGAGGTGCTGCCATGTACCTTCACCTCAAGAGTTTGGAAAATCTTTCAAGACAGACATTTTTCTTCTGTGAAAAGATACGAGCACAGAGTTTTCCCTTTATTGCTTTTCTATAGTTTCATTCCTACAGAAAAGCAATTTCACCAGAGGTTCACCTGAGACTAATGTATCTTTATAAAGTACTCCTGTCTTCACTTTGGAGATGGTTGGTTTTCGTTGTGCATGGTTTGTTTCTCAGCCAAACTAAAAATACTTCTGCATTTTTTTGTGGGATTTTTCATTTTCGAACAAAATGCATCAGCGGCCCCACATGCGATCACGTTTGTGAAGGTTCCAAATAAGTTTCCCTTTCCCCAAAATCAAGCATGAAAAACCAGATTTCAGACTCAACCTGCTGTTCCCTGTTATGGGATTTTGGGTGTTTTTTGTAAGCCCAAAGCAATAAGTAGACTGAAGTATTCTTTTTTTTTTTTAAATCAACATCATCAGCCACGTCTTATGGACACCCAAGTATCTAAGTACCCTCTCAAGACATTGCAGAGAAGAGACTCTGTAGCAGTTTATTTTATCATAGCTTTCTTTTTTGGCTTTCTTCAGCCATCTTTTGCCAGGCCCACTCTAGTTTTTTAAGCCCAGTTTGTTTAAAACACGTATTATCATTCAAGTGGGTGAGGATGCTGGCGCAGATCAATGACTGCACACGCTCCTGCTTTAACAGAATTGCACATATTGGCCTTGCACGGTGCCCACAAATGAAATGCTGCTTCTTTCTGAACCGACGGCGTTCCTGTCATAGGAACCTGGGGAATATGGTCAATACATAAATCAGCATGCTGGGAAAAAAGAAAATTGAGTTGCGAGGTTCTGCTCCGAGACCTTCAATTTTGTGAGTCATGCAATTCACAAGCAAAGGTTAAAAATGTTCTTGGGCTTTAACTTGTTTTAATGCAGGGGCTGCCAAACTCTACTGATTGCTGGGTCTCTTAAAAAAAAAAAAAAAAAAGGAGAAATTTAATATGCAAGAGTCTCCCCCTAATACATGTTTAATTAAAAACTTAATTGGTTTGAGCTGAGTATTTTTGAACTCTGGTAAAGTAAATGAATATTTAAAGCTCTCTTGGGACAATCATGACAAGCACCAGCCAGAAAAGTAGGATTTTTTTTTTACCAAAAAATGAACTTTAACACAACACAATGTAGCACCAGAATCTGTCAAACAGCCCAAAGTCTGAACTGGGCAGTGGGGGGGAGACTGATGTTGCATGGGTTATTTTTTTCTCTTGCCAGAAACTCGGTTGTGTTTTCTGTTCCCCAAGAATTGTTTTCATGTGGGTTTCTTTCAGTTGTTTGGGGTTTTCTTTTGGGGTTTTGTTTTTTTTTTTTTT
>VWZG01003662.1:248601-318055 GCA_013396735.1 Grallaria varia
GGAGATGGTGTGGGGCAGCAGGTGTTCAGAAGGTTTACGTGTAGTATTTTTTCTTCTATTTAATGGAAAAGCATTTCCCAAGCAGTCACCTCACTCGAAAGCACTAAAATTGCTCTAATTAGAGCAGCCTTTGGGGACATTCTGGATGTTCATTAAAAAAAGCATGCAGTACTCTCCATTAATGTTCTGTGCAACATGAACTATAAGGGGGGAAAAAAAGGGAAAACCAATTATCAGGGGAAAAAAAATCTTCATGTCCCTCTTAATCTTCTGCAATAATTACCGAAAATGTCTGACAGCCTAAGATCTGATGACCTATCAAAGGGACCCATTTGTCAGGATGAAGCTTTTTGTTCAGAGATGTTGTGGTTGCCCCATCCCTGGAAATGTTCAAGGCTGGGCTGGATGGGACTTGGAGCAGTCAGGTCTAGTGGAAGGTGTTCCTGCCCATGGCAGGGAGGTTGGAATGAGATGGTCTTCAGAGCCCTTCCAAGGCCATTCTGTGATTCTATGAAATGCAGAATTCTGTATTCCGCAAATTGACTTGCAGCTAAAACTCTGCTGAGTTTTCTGCACAAACCTCAGACACCTGGAGACCACCTTGCAGAGGCCAGACAACAATGATGGTCACCTTTGAGGAGGTGCACAGAGAGGAGTGCAGAGACCCCCCCTACAGAGCCAAAAAGCTGCAGCTCTGCCTCTTGCACGGTCCGATTTTTGCACATCAGAAACACAAGTCACCTCTTACCTTGTCTTCCTCTGTCAACTCATCCCCAAGCTGCAGGAAGTTACTTATCCCTCAGAATTAATGAAGCAGAGAATGTAAAATGCTTTAAATTCAGTGTCTTACATGAGAAGATCCTCCCTGGGATGCTTTGGGGACCTGCCCATCCCTTAGAGCATCAGACCTGAAGCTGGCACCATCCTACCCCTGGTTATGCAGCTTGTGAAGTCTTCAGTGTCTGTGGTGTTGGCTTTAGCTCAGGTTATTTTCCTCATTTTATCCCTGATATAATGCGGGATTCATCCTTCAGAGCCAAAGGACTCTTCTTCAGCCATGGTTTTAAGGGATAAGCACTGAATTTTTGACTGTGAGTTTCTGTAAAATGCAGCCACTTCCAGCTCCTTCAGGTCAGGTTGCCCGAAGACTCCTGGAGATGCTCTGCCAGATGTGCCAAGGAAACCACCGGATGGTGGGATGGGAAAGTTCCCTCAGCCCTCTGCCTGTGTTGTTCTGCACCTCTTGAATGAAGGGACCCAGGAAAGCTTCTCCTGCTCCTCAGACATTTTGCCTTACACTGGAGCTCCTGAGATGGCCACAGAGCTCAAAAGGACATTTATAAGGACAACCAGAGAAATAAGCAGAAATAAACTCCCATTCTGGATGAACCCACGTCCCAGCAGTGACAGAGGCACTGCAGATCTCCTCTGATTTGAATCCATGTCTCTGTGCTGCCTGGGGACTCACATGTCCCAGCTGAGCCGACAGTGTGGACAGGAAATCATTACAGCAATTTCTGGTATTGCCAATCCTATTTCTCCATAGAATTGTATTGACAATCATCAGTGGTCCACTTTGACCTCCATTTGGGAGGCATGGAGACACACCATCCATAACGCTGCTGATTCCTTTGAGAATGCACGCAGAATCAGCCTCGAGGAGGAAAGACAACACAGAAAGAACCTGTCTCACCAACACCACCTATGGAGACTTTCTGCTGTGCCTTTTGCAGCCAGACTTGCCCATCTCGCATTGGCCTTCTCAGCCATCAGCGCGCTTGCAAATCTTCCTTCGTGAAGCCCGGCCATGACATGATTTCTCCATAAAGGAGTTGGGTTTCCATTGCTTTTGAGGCCAAACCAAGCCAATTCCCCATTGGGACAGCTGGATGCATATTGTCCGGAGCTTAGAGAAGTCCTTGGTGTGATGTGGTGACTGGAGAGTACCCCAGGTGTGTTATGTTGGCCAGATAAAGGAAAGAAAAGTCCTGCTTAACTCACTGTCAAACAGAAGGGAGCAGAGAAAACCTTGAAATTACAATAAGGAGAGAAAAGTCTTGCTTAGCTCACTCTCAAAATAGAAGAGAGTTGAGAAAATGTTTCTGAAACTGCTTTATGCTGGGCTGCATTCTGCTGCTGGGCGAGGGCAGGGGTGGCCACAAGAGGATGCAGGTGTACAGTGGAGATGGACAAGAACAAACCCCACGCTGTAGACCCTGAACGGGGCAGCTCACACCTTCAGAAGCACCAGGAACTCACACCAAAATCCCCATGCAAACCATTTTTCCAGCTAAGAAATCTCTTTAATGAGCTTGAGGAAGCTGAGCTAAACCAAGTTCGCCCCTTGCAAACTCATCTGTGCTTACAGCAGCCTTGCTGAAGTTCCAGCCCAGGGAGAGGAGGGAGGGCCCTCAGTGGTTTCGTTGGGCTGGCACTCCTAATTCTGGAAGGGGAGAGTTGCTTGAGAGATGTGATGCGATGCAGAGAGCAAAGCTGTGCTTCAGGTAGTGTTCACAGTCAGACCCAGAGAGAACAGTGGCCTCCCACCAGTGTCCTGGCGAGCCTGAAGGTCACTCTGACCTTAATCTGCTTTTGTGGATGTACCTGATTTTGGGAAATGCCAGGTTTGTGGTTATGGATGGTGTCAGATCTAAAGGGGTGAATGGCAACTTCATCATTAAAGTCAGAAAAACACAGTTTTGAAAAGAAAATAAAATGTGTCAGAACAACTTATACCCTGTGTTCTTGTTTATGTCTGGTTCCTTTTCTATGCTCAGACTTTGCTTCCTTCCCTTGATTAAAACTGATTCAATCAAGCTGCTAACATAAATAATTTGGATATCAGTTATTTGAATCCAAACTAAATTTATCTGGCATAATTCATATTTTCCCAGCACAAGTCAGTGTCAAATAAACAAACGTAGCCCAGCTTGCATGAAGCCAGGCATGAAAAATAAAATAACCATAAAGTAAGTTTTAGTATTTCAGATTAGGCAGTGGAAAGCAGGTAGATTATTATTGGGAAAGGAGATCTTTGGAGGTCCTTGGAATTCAGTCTGACATAGCTGTCAACAGAAATAAGTTTTTGGACTTTATTCATAAGTTATTGGCTAGATAAAGCAATTAGTGTTATAGTTCCACACAGAGACAGCACCTGGTGCATTGCTTTTTGTGAATGCCTGGGAGAGAATTACTGAGCTGGGAAAATAAGGGGAAAAGGAGGGGAAAAAAAAGCAAATATGAGAAAGCAATAAGATGATATAGAGATCTGCTGGCTGGGCATCATTCTCTGGCAGGGCAAACTCGCCCCCTGCCCCCAATTTCTGTTGTCCTCAACAGTGATGTTGTTTTTCATTCCCTTCCCCGTTTTCTTTACATCTGTTCCTGGAAAGGATAAGGTTTTGATGAGAAGGATTTTTTTTCTGCCCCTGAAGAGCCATGTAATCCAGCTCAAAGTAGTTCATCACTTTAGCAGACAAGATGAATTCTCCTCTATTCAGCCTCTTCTATATCATGACCCTTCAAATGGGTTTCCCTCCCTCCTGCTCCTCTGAGACCCAGCAGATGCAGCTGTGAGGTGGCAGAGGGCACAGCTGGACACATCTGGGCATCCCCAGCACAGATGCCAGGAGCTGCTGGCACTCCCACAGGCCTTTAACCACCTACCAATATGTGCAATGATTCTTGCTGCCCCTAAACTGTTTTTTGGTTGGTTTTTTTTTATCTGCCTTCCCTGGCTTTGCATTTATATTCTAGCCCTTCTCGTGCCATCCAGATTTCATGACCAGTAATATTCACACATCCCGCAAAAAGAAAAATCCTTGGAGCATAACACCTACTTTCCAACACCAGCTTCTTTAATCTCCCCAGGGCTTCTTTATCTTTGGAAGAAAGCACTATTTCCAGAGTTGGATTTCCCATCACAGTGAAGCAGCGTGTTCAAACACATCCTCAATTCTACAAACACTTCCGTGGCCATTTGGATCAGGTGTGTGTTCTCAGCACAACTGTGGGCAATTATCCCGCAATTCCTGGTGGAACAGCAACATTTTGAACTGCTCTGATCAGCTTTCCAGCCCTGGAGCTCTGAGGCATATTGAGGCATATTGCGGCATCAGTTAAGCTTAAAAAAAGACAAGTGGTGTATGTTTTTTACATGCAAATACTCTACGGATATATCAACACCATGTTACTGAAGTTAGTAAAAGGTTCTTCTATATGGGCAAGGGAGTTATACAGCTCTGAAGTATTTTGTAACTGTAATTGTCATTTTATTGACAGGTATTGGGAGGATGGATCATGTTCTTAAAAAAAAAAAGAACACCTTCCACTAGACCAGGTTACAACGTGGCCTTAAGCGCTGCCAGGGATGCGTCATCCACAATTTGCTGCAAAAAATTGTGTGTAGTTCAGGCCTTAAGGCTTGTAAATAATTTTCAGCTCCTCAAGTGAAAATCCATATTAAAATGTGAAATATTAACCTTGCCAGACAACATTTTATTCTTCAACTAATGAATCACATCAGTAAACAAGTCTCTCCTGGATTCAAGACGAAATGCTGTGGGGAAAAAAGATTATTAATTTGCTGTTGCTGTGCTCTTCAGCATAAGGTAGAATGCACTGTGTAGTTATGTCCATTCCACTTGATCCGGGCAGGAAGTGATAAGATTTGAAAGGAGATATCCAATTAAAGCTAAAAATAAGCCACAGACATATTTTCCTGAAGACAGAAACATAATGCAGGTTTTTGTAGAGAAGAGCACAATGTCTCAGTGCAGTGTAGGATGCTCTGAGATACCAACTGTCAGAGCCTCGCTCTTTTCCTGTGCACAATTTCCCTGTCCCCCCTGGGCATTTCTTTGTGATTTGTCATTTCCCGCTGTGAGTCTTCTCTGAAGACCAGGCACCACCACCCTGACATCACCCAGCGAGATAAAGTCTGGGCTCCGGGCTCGCTGGAAGGAGCCGTCGGAGTGGAAACACACACATTTCACAGCCCAGCAGCCAGCCTTGGCTCCAGGAGATGCCGTGCATGTGAATGAGACCGAGCGCTGTGCTCCAGGGATGGCACATTAAATGGCGAGGAAAACATTTTCAAATGGGATTGTAAAATTGAAATGAGACTGGATCTTGTTGGAAACGACAGGTCCTGGCACCAGTGCCATGGAATCTGAGGAAGAGCATTAAGAAACACTGTGTTTCAGAAATGCACTGCTTATCTTGCTATGAAAGGATGAATTGCTTCAAAGTTCTCCAGGGTTTCAGAAGTAACTTTGATTTTTAAAAAAAGTAACCTATTTATTAAAGCCTATCTATAGCAGATTTGTCACATCTGATGTTCTGAGGTTGAGACTTACTTTTTTGATCCCATCTTCTGCTTAGCCCAGTGCACTACTCTTTGGCTCCAGTCTGCTCTGACATGCTTAGAATCACAGAATGCTTTGGGTTGGAAGGGTTCTTGGAGATCAGCCTGTTCCAACTGCCCTGCCAAGGGCAGGGACACCATCCCCCAGACCAGGTCACTCAGAGCCCCATCCAGCCTGGCCTTGGACACTTCAAAGGATGGGGCAGCCACAGTTTCTCCAGTCAGCCTGTTCCAGTGTCTCACCACCTTCACAGTAAAGAATTTTTCCCGAATATCTGATCTAAACCTGCCCTCTGTCAGTTTGAAACAATTCCCCCTTGTCCTGCCCCTCTATGCCCATGTCAAAAGTCCCTCTTCAGCTCTCCTGGAGCCCCTTTAGGCACTGGAAGGTGCTGTAAGGTCTTCCTGGAGCCTCCTCTTCTCCAGGCTGAACAACCCCATCTCTCTCAGCCTGAATCCACAGCAGAAGGGTTCCAGCTCTCCAAGCATCTCCATGGACTCCTCTGTACTTATTCCAACAGGTCCACGTCCTGCTTATACTGGAGGTGCCAGAGCTGGACAGGGCACGGCAGGTGGGGTCTCGATACCTGGTGTAGTCCTAGGTCAGAGAAGCTGTGCTGTGTTATCCAGAAGGACCTTGGTCTTCCAGTGAGGTTTGTGAGGAAGTAAAAAGGCATTTAATGCGCAGCACTCACTCCTACGCAGGAGGTGCCCACAAAGATGTAATCCACAAAGTGATCCACTTTTTGTTTTAAAACAGGAAGCCCAAATGATGGTTTCACAGCCCTTTGTTTTAGATGAAAGGCTACATTTGAATTCCTGGATTATAAGGGGACAGCCTAATGAAGGCAGGGCAACCCCAGCGAAACACTTGGCTCGTGTTTGTGATACAAAGGCAGTTTGCAGTCCCATCTGCAGTGCTTCCTGAAGTCCGTCCAGGGCCAGAAGTTCAAGCTGTGATAGCAGAGGTTCAGCAGGAGCAGGCTTTGGCTTTGGTTTCTCTGGCTGCTGCAGAAAGAGGGTGCGTGAGAAGAAAGCAGTTCCCAGGGAACGGCTGTGCTCAAGACATTGTTCTTCTTGGGCCTGCAAAATGTGGGTGTCTCCTCTTCCACTTGGCCAATGGTTTGTTTCTTCATCTCTTCTGGGCTGCACAAACAGTGTCACCCTTCAACGGGGAGCATCGCTGAAGGCACCGGATTGTCTTTCAGCGGCTTGTCTTCTGCAATATTTCCAGCACACAGTAATCCCAGGTGCCTGGTGAAATCTTCCTCCCATTTTCTCCCAATTACTCAGCCTAAATCCTTTCCAGTCGGTAATCGAGCCAAGCAGCCTTGTGAGACACTAATGTGTTTTGTGATTGTAGTTTGCTTGCCAGTCTTTATGACATTTGGAAAGACAGTGGTGAGTCATGCGAGACAAATGGTTAGTGCCATCAATTTTTCTGTGTATGTATATAATTAGATTTTTCAGCACAAGAGAAAACAGCCCCTGTCCAGCTTGTCATGAGAACAATAAAAAGGGAGGGGAAAATTTTTCTTTCCCAACTTTTTGCAGCCTAACAAGTGGTTTTGATGATGAGTTTCTTAGATGGCTTTTTCTTTTTTTTCCCCAGAGGTATATACAATAATTTCAGCGCTGTTGCTAGAAATATGCAACAGAGCCAGGAAACGTACTTGTTGGAATCAAGTAAAATATGGCAGCTATTCAAACAGATACTCTGTCCTGATACAGTGTGTAGGATAGACTGACTTTTTTCCTCCAGTGGTTTTGTCTGGTTCAGTGCTCTCCTCCCTCTGAGGACACTGTTTTGGGTATCACTGTGCCCACTGGTGTCTTTTCTTCCAAGGTCAACAAAAGCCTTTGCAGTCCCCTTGGTCATCTCTGCAAGAGATCTCTAGTGTCTCCTCAGTGGGATTTCTGACTAGATTTATAATTTTCTCCATCTCTCAGAACTGACACGGTGTAAGAGATAACACACAGAGCCAGGGGTTTTGTTTCAGACCATGACATTGAGTCATTATGCAGTTTTAGGTAGATAGTGAAGGCTTAAAAAATGTCCACTCATTTCTGGTGACTCACTTAGAGCATCTTCATACCTCTTGGCCTTGAATTTTCTGACGGTCCTTTGGAACTCAAAGCACACACGAGACTCAGTTACACAACCCCGCTGCAAACCCAGCCAAGGTGTCCCAATCTGGATGCTGAGGAACGGAGGTGCCCATAATTAGAGAGCACTTTGGGGAATGCTGGCCTTACTCACCAGGTTTCAGTTTATTCCTTATTAACATAAAGGGTAAAAATGCCAAGGCTCCCTCTTGACAATGGGCTTCTGTTTGCACAACACGGCGATCCCCAGGTGAAAGTGCCGCGGTGTAAACACAGGGCAGGGAGTGTGCCCACGTTGAAACCCTGACCATCTGATAACTGGGACGTGCCCTGTACGTGCGAAAACATTTCGCTTAGAAGTACCATCTCATTTCTGGAGAAATCTCCCACACAAATAAAAGGCACCTGCCCAGCAGCTACAAAGAGATAAACAAGCCACTTCAGAGATGTGAACCAGCAACTTCGTGAGAATTCTCAGCAGATGCGTGAACACTTCAGTGTGAGCGATCCAGAGTTCCCAGAAAGTGTCCTGATGTCTAACAGCTGCTCCTACTGTCAAAAATCATTATTGTTTTCAAGTAGACTCAGGGATAGTGTCCTGACAGCCTTAGATACCTCTGTGTGAGTTACAGGGTATCTCAGGAATAGCTATGGCTGTTGGATTGTCAACCAGTGCAAAGGACTGTGATCTGGCAGCATCAGATCTGTTATCCATCCCTCCACAGGATGAAATGCCCAAGGTCTCCCTAAGGCGTGATGAAGATTCAGCTGGAGCCACTCACTGCTGTGTGGAGGGAGGCCAGACCATGGCTGAAATGAAGCCACAACGAACTCAGACATTCAAGAGCATTCAGGAGCTGCTGCTGTTACAATTCACAAGGCAGAGTTTCACTATCTCTGTTTCTGAACATGCTTTTACAGGTTATGAGCATCAAACTCCTCTCAAGCTCAAAGGACAATCCATAACAGAGCAGAATTTGGACACAAAACTCCATATATCAATTAACTCTGTTCATTACCTACAGCCCTGCAGCTGAGGAGTTGTTAGCAGAGCTATGGGGACAATGACCGCAGGTCCTTCTGGAAATCACACTCTGCTTGTTGGTCCCAAGGAGAAACTCATGTAGAATGTCAGAAAGAGGGTTTTGAAACTCATTTTCATCATCAAGTAGCTACCACTGTCCTCTCAAGCGAGTCAGGCAGAGTGTACCCCAGCAGTGCCCCTGCAAACCAGCCCTCTGCATCACCCTGACCTCTGTCACAGCCGGCCAGTCCTGCTCTCTCTCAGAGGTTACACCCACATCTGAACACCAGGAAAGACGGGGTTGGATCTGCACTTGGATGGAAATGCCTATACATTTTAGAATTTGGGGTTTGAAGATTTAAGTGATGATTGCTCTTCTTCCTCTCCAAGTGGGATTGATCCAATGACCCAAAATTTCCTCTAAGACCAAAACCATTGAGCATATCCATAAAAACCTCTTGATGCTCACAAACACCAGATGTCTTGAGCCAGTTTAAATTTTGAGGATTGTTTTTCTTTTATTCTTTTTATAATTCCATAACTGTATAGCCATCTTCCTGCCTTGAATTAATGAATGCTGTGATAATAAGTGCCTGATAAACTCTATCCCAGGCACAAGTAATTCCCATGGATTTCACTAGGAATGTTTTGGGTCTTTCCAGTTCCCTTGAAAACTGGGAGGATGCTGACTTTTCACAGAGTTATGCAGGCTGCAGTTCAGCTAAGGCAGACACAGAGATGTGGAGGTATTTTAGAGTTAAAAGTGTATAAAGAGAAACATTGCTGGAAGGCAGACATGGATGGCAGTAGGAATACTTGTACTATTTATTTCCAGAATATAAATTACATATAACTGAGACAGGAGAAACTGGGAGTTTATATCCCCTACACAGCCATTGGAGAGAAGTGAGACCAACCTTGCGATCCAAGGGACAAGTGGAAGCAGCGCAGAACAGTCCAGCTGAGTGTCTGGCACAAGCAATAGAGAATCCCTCCGTGTTCATCTTAGGAGTGAATATGTCGAGGTAGAATGATCACAAATTCCCACCTGAAAAACAAAATACAGATATATTGGGGTCTGATGAGGGGAAATTGAAAGTGAAATTGTCGGGTAGAATTCATCAAGCACAAGAAATGTCTCAGACACAACAGCACGTAAGATATTAAAACAGCACAATCAGGGAGCACAGCAGGTATCGTGTGTCAAAGGAACTCCGTTGCTTGGGCTGATGACTAACACCACTTACAGGGAAATCAGGCCCAGCATGCCAATGCAACCTGACAGAGAGCTCATCTCGGAGGCAGCTGCCTCTGATCCCTAGGGCTGCCAGGAAAGCGGTTAGCAGGCACCTTCAGAGGCTTCTGTTCACAAACCCTGTCAGTCAGGGGTTAGTAAAGAGTTCTTTAACAGCCGAGACAACTGTTTGTACAGTTTCACACCTGGATAAATCAAGACAGGCAGGAAAGCCAATGCTCATTTCTTCCTTCTACTTCTCATGCCACTTGCCCTAAGAAGGGGCTGGACAAGAGGCAGTGCCATCAGGACAGGCTCCCACCCAAGGGGCAAAGGAAGGGGAAACACCAAAACAAACCTGCCACTCCCACAGGCCTATTTACCCAGTGCCATGTAGTTTACAGGTCTTTTTTATCCGTTATCCTCTGTGCATTTCATAAATCTCCACGTGTGATGGGGTTATCACACACCGTGGCAGCAGCCCCACTGCTGAAGCCTTGAAGTCCAAAACCCACCAAGAAAAGTGTTGCCTTGTATCCTTCCACTTTGGCAACATAACACCTTGGTCTGAGCTCCTTCCCTGCTCCCCAGAGGTTTTCACAGTTCCTTCCAAGTGGGTAGCAAGTGTAAAGGAAGCCTCAAACCATTCTGAGTATTCCATGCCCTGTACCTTCTTATTTGCCAGTTTAAGGAGCTGTAACTCGGTGTGTGCATAAACAGCTCTACTATTCCTCAAGTTTTCTGAGATCAAGATGCTTTTGATATGCAAAAGGCTCTGCAATGTACATTTCCCACTACTGCTGCTGTAAAGATGAGAAAGTCAAATAAATTCTATCTTCCCTTACTCCTTCCTTTCCAGATAGCACCGAATATAATGTAAAACCAGAACCCCAGCAATCCACAACATCCTAAGAATTCCTGCTTGACAATATCCTTAAAATTCCAGTAAATATTAAATTGTGTCATGTTTTTTGATGGTTTTTGACATCAGTCACAGATGACATTAACAGAAGTGGCTGACAAAGCATTTGCTGTTGCCATAGGACAAGAGGTGATGGTTTTAAACTAAAAGAGAATAATTCAGACTAGAGATAAGGAAGAAATCTTTTACAGTGAGGGTGGTGAGGCCCTGGCACAGGGAGTGGAAACGCATAATTTAAAGTAGATATTATTTTCAAAAGTATAATCCGATATTTCTGACGCAATAAATATGACACAAAATGAGCCAAACCTGCTCTTCCATCACAGTTTGGTTGTTAATGTCAAGCACAAATCTAAAACCTGAGAGGCCAATGGCCAGTCAAGAGCTGGGATATTGCAAGAAGAGGACAGTAAATCTGGGTTTCTTTATTTTCCACCAATCCTGCTCAAGAGGTTTCCTCTCCAGACCCATGAACTCTCCAAGGATGTTTTTGGTGATATGGGAAGCCACAGTTCAAAACCTCTGCAACTGCCTTTGGAAAACAGGCGGATGAGGAGCGGGACTTACTGGTGACAGCAAGCCAGGGTGAGGAGCTGATGCATTTGGGTGTGATTTGGGGGCTGTTTTAGAACACAGGCTATGGAGGTTTGCACACACCCATCTTTGTGTGTGACACTCACCCAAGCACCCAAAAAACGGGATTTTTACCCCTTTTCTCACCGACTTCACTTTCTGCCAGCTCATTAAGTTGAGTCAGCGCCCACCCCGAGGAGTCCGAAAGGTGCCAGCCTCTCCCACAACCCCAAACCTACAGCCGGGAAGAGAACTTTTCCTTTCCACGCAGCCAATTTAGCCGGGTTTCCCCTAGGGCCATCCCTAAACAACCCACTGCCCTGCTCCCAACTGCTCCAAAACCCAGCGCCCACCATCCACCCCATCACTCCGAGCCCGACGCAGCCAGGCAGAGGGGCTGGGCAGGTGACATGTCACCAACACCGATGCCACGGGCTCCTCTTCCAGTCTGCGATTTTTCGGCGTTTGGCTTCAGTTTATGAGCAAACAGAGGAGCGACCCCACTGAGCGCCGCTTATTTGTATTACAATTTCCGTGCGTCAGACCGCCGAGTCCCCGCAGCTGCGGGGCGGGGTGGAGGAGTGGAAAGGGCTGGTTTGGAGGCAGAGGGAAATAAAACAAAACACCACCATTTCCACGGGGTGCCCCCGCGCCCGGAGGGACGCAATTGCTCCCGGCTGGGAGCGGGGCGGAGGCGCGGGGAGGAGCGGGGCGCTGCGGGGCAGAGGAGCGAGCGGGGCGGCTCCCACGGCTCCCTCGGTAAGTGCTGCCGTCTCTGCAACCCCATCTCCATTCCCATTCCCTTCCCCGGACAGATCCTGCGACGCGCTCCCGTAGGGTGGTACCCCCTCTTTAGCAGACTCCCCTCGGGCAGGTCCTGTGCCCCCTGCCCAAAGGACACGGTGCCCACCCCTCCACCCCGGGCAGGGCTTCCCCCGCTCCTTCCCCACCTCCGAGACAGACCCCGTCCCCGGGCAGGACCCCCAGCCCCTCCCCGGGGCTCTCCATCACCCTCGGGGTTTTGCCCTACCGGGGGCTTTGCTCCTCCGGGGAGTTGGTTGGTATTTTCACTCCCCGAGTTTGGGAATTTTTGACCCCTCAGGGGGTTGGATTTGGCACGTCGGGGGCTAGGGATTTGCGCCCCAGACTTTGGGGTTTTTGCGCTCAGGGGATGCGGTTTTGCATCCCCAGGGCTTGGTGGTTTTGCACCCCAGGGACTATGGGGTTTGCCCCCAGGGCTTGCTGGTTTTTGCACCCCAGGGACTATGAGTTTTGCACCCCAGAGCTTGGTGGCATTACTCCCCAGGGCTTGGTGGCTTTTGCACCCCAAGGACTGTGGGTTTTGCACCCCAGGGACTATGGGTTTTGCCCCCAGGGCTTGCTGGTTTTTGCTCCCCAGGGCTTGCTGGTTTTGCTCCCCATGGACTATGGGCTTTGCTCCCCAGGGCTTGGTGGGTTTTGCACCCCAAGACTATGGGGTTTGCACCCCAAGAACTATGGGTTTTGCACCCCAGGGCTTGGTGGCATTACTCCCCAGGGCTTGGTGGTTTTTGCACTCCAGGGACTATGGGTTTTGCACCCCAGGGACTATGGGCTTTGCTCCCCAGGGCTTGGTGGTTTTTGCACCCCAAGACTACTATGGGTTTTGCACCCCAGGGCTTGTGGGTTTTGCACCCCAAGACAATGGGTTTGCACCCCAGCACTTGGTGGTTTTGCACACCAGGGACTATGGGCTTTGCTCCCCAGGGCTTGGTGGCATTGCTCCCCAGGGCTTGGTGGGTTTTGCACGCCAAGACTATGGGTTTTGCACCCCAGGGACTATGGGTTTTGCACCCCAGAGGGTGAGGCTTTTACCTCTCCAGGGATTGGGGTTTGGGCACCCCGGCTCAGTAGCTCCCCTAACACCAACGGTGTGTTACGGGTGGGGTGCCATCACCTCCGTGTTTGCAGCGCGGCTTTAACTTTGCCTTGAGTTTTGCTGCCGCGATTGCGCTCCGGTCTCTCCTCTCCTCGGAGCGGGGGTTGCGAGAGGCTCTGTGTGGCTGTGGAGGAGCGGGCAGGGCTGCCGGGGGGGATCTGAGGTTTGTGCTGGCTGTAGATGCGGACCCCGTAGATGCGGACCCCGTAGATGCGGACCCCGTAGATGCGGACCCTACAGATGCAGGAGCCAGCAGCCCCAGGCAGCTCCGTCGGGAGGGATCCAGGAGCCCTGCGAGCTGCTCCGAGTCCTTGGTACCCTGATGCTGAGGAAGCTCCGGGCTCAGGGAGCTGAGCTGCTTCAAGCCGGCTGGCCGCGTCCAGTGCTGTCAGTTTGGAAGGTAAGGATATCGTGTAGGAGTTGTTCTGTGCTGGGTTTGGGGGTGGAAAGGAACCGTTCGCACCCTTCGACAAAAGCTGCCCTTCAAATGGGAGAGGTGCAAGGATGGAGGGAGGGAGAAGGAAAGTCAGGGCAGAGGCTCCCTCGCTGCGTGGGCTCCTGGAACGCGGGTGGTAGCGGTGGAAGCGTCCCCAGCGATGTTCCTGCTCCTCTGGCACCACACACCAGAGATGTTCCTGCTCCCCTGGCACCACACAGCAGGGATGTTCCTGCTCCCCTGGCACCACACAGCAGGGATGTTCCTGCTCCCCTGGCACCACACAGCAGGGATGTTCCTGCTCCCCTGGCACCACACAGCAGGAATGTTCCTGCTCCCCTGGCACCACACAGCAGGGATGTTCCTGCTCCCCTGGCACCACACAGCAGGGATGTTCCTGCTCCCCTGGCACCACACAGCAGGGATGTTCCTGCTCCCCTGGCACCACACAGCAGGGATGTTCCTGCTCCCCTGGCACCACACAGCAGGGATGTTCCTGCTCCCCTGGCACCACACAGCAGGGATGTTCCTGCTCCCCTGGCACCACACAGCAGGGATGTTCCTGCTCCCCTGGCACCACACAGCAGGGATGTTCCTGCTCCCCTGGCACCACACAGCAGGGATGTTCCTGCTCCCCTGGCACCACACAGCAGGGATGTTCCTGCTCCCCTGGCACCACACAGCAGGGATGTTCCTGCTCCCCTGGCACCACACAGCAGGGATGTTCCTGCTCCCCTGGCACCACACAGCAGGGATGTTCCTGCTCCCCTGGCACCACACAGCAGGGATGTTCCTGCTCCCCTGGCACCACACAGCAGGGATGTTCCTGCTCCCCTGGCACCACACAGCAGGGATGTTCCTGCTCCCCTGGCACCACACAGCAGGGATGTTCCTGCTCCTTTGGCACCACGCACCGGGGATGTTCCTGCTCCCCTGGCACCACACAGCAGGGATGTTCCTGCTCCCCTGCCACCACGCACCAGGGATGTTCCTGCTCCTTTGGCACCACACAGCAGGGATGTTCCTGCTGCCCTGGCACCACACACCAGGGATGTTCCTGCTCCCCTGGCACCACACAGCAGGGATGTTCCTGCTCCCCTGGCACCACACACCAGGGATGTTCCTGCTCCTTTGGCACCACACAGCAGGGATGTTCCTGCTGCCCTGGCACCACACACCAGGGATGTTCCTGCTGCCCTGGCACCACACACCAGGGATGTTCCTGCTGCCCTGGCACCACACACAGCCTCGCACAGCAATGCACCGTGCAGGAAATTGCCGAGCTGCTGCAGTTTTCACTCACGGGCAGGAGCAGAGAAATATGTTTGAGGTCCTGGGGCACGTGTGGTTTTTAAATCTGCTGCCATACGTTGCTTCATTCTCGGCTTAGCAGAGGAGCAGGGTCTGACAGCAATTGCATTTTGAGTAATATATTTCCATTTTTCATCATTCCTCTAGGATTTTAAAGTGCGGTCAGCCTTGAGATTGCAGAGCTTTTTTTTTATTTTCTTGCCCTTGCCATCAAAATATACCTTTTACTGACGAAATGAACCTTTTGCTTGGGATTTTTCTGCTGAATAAGTTTGGTCAAACTTTCTGGATATTAAAGGGAAACTGGAACGGTGGAGTTGCTTTGCTCTGGCAGCCTGAGAGCAGAATCTAGACCATTGGGTCTTATGAAGGGAAGTAAAACTGTAATATCCGAATAAGAACAATGCAAACCATAAGGAATCTGAAATCCCCGGGAAACCTGGGATGATCCCACACCGTGGTACAATTGGGCATTTATCCCATTGCTTTATGAGAGTTCCTTACAGGAAAAACTGCAAGACTGCTGTTGTAGAAAGCCTCTGGGCTATATCGGCAGCATAAGCACAGGGGCTGCTGCAGCTCATGAGAGAATTTAAAAGCTGCAATATTTTGAGCTGTGGAAGTACATTCCTGGGAAGGATGGCACATCCTGCTTGGTCCCAGCTATTTTCACAGGGATGTTAAGATTGTCTCATCCCCTGCTTTCCTGTGTTAACAATTCTCCAGGTGCAGGAGCAACACTTCTTGATTGAGTTAACTCGGTTGAATTAGCACACTTAGGATGAGTCCTGGCTGCTCAGTCGGAGGCAAAAGGGATCGAGACATCCATCCTGGGTGCTTGGCTCTGACAGAGACTGTGGGTGAACTTCCAGGGACCTTCTGCCTGGGCATCCTCAAAAAGGATTCACGATCAGCAGGACCCTGTTGTTTGCACCCTAAATTAGAGTTCAGGGTTCAAACCTGAAGTTTCAAGCATCCATCATCCCTTCTTTTTGTTGTCAGAGAAGTCAAGGAGGTCAAGGTAGGACAGCCTCATTTCCAGTCCTCAGCCTGGCTTTGTGTTGACCGAACAAGAGAGTATTTCTCTAAGGTTTTTGAGTGTGGGCACATCGGTCTCCTGGTTTTGTTCTTCACTGTGTCTTCACTCCTGGATGTCTCCTGCATTAAGGAGCCTGCTGTTGTGTTTTTCACTTGAAAAGACCTTTTAACCCAGTCTGGTGGCTAAGATGGCACTTGAGGAGCACAGAGAGCTTGCAAAGAGGAACTCTAATAACCGTGTCCTAATTCTACTTAAAGTTTGAGAGGGGGGTGTATTTACAGATAGGTAGCAGGGCAAGGCTGTGTAAGTAACGATCTGCTTTAATTAGAGTTGTACAAACACTGATACAGACTTAATGACCATCTGGGAGCAGTCATTGTTTGCAGGAAAAGGAAGACGTGACTTTGAAACCTTCTTGTTTCAGTGTTATATCTGAAAAATCCAAATAATTAATCCAGAATTCTCCTCTATCCACGGCCATAGACCAAAAGTCTGGCACTGATTTTTTTAAAATCTTAAGACCTGGTGTTTTAAAAGTCTATGTCAAATTTTACAGTTTTTAAACCATAGGTTTTCCATCAAACCTGATTTTTGCTGTTCATGTCTCAGAAGCCACATGGTCTCCTGGGAGAACGTGGGGCTGACTGGGTGGTGCTCATGTGCTTAAACTGGTTAGGGGGCAGCTTGAGGTGGGAATGAGACCTTGCAGAGGTAGCAGAGGTGTGAGGACACCAGCATCTCCCAGCAGGGATGGAGGATGGATTGGAAGATGGATGTGGAGCGTGGACTGGCCCTTACAGTGGTTCTGGCACTTGGCTGGCTGTGTGGCCATGGGCTGTCTCTGTGTGGTTTTCCCACCTGTGTTGTCTGTGCAGACCACGCAGGGAGGAGAACAGGCTGAACAGTTTTCCTGCCAGGAAGTGTGGCTGCACTGAAATCCAACTGTTCCCCAGGAACTCATCCAGTCTGGTGCCATCCCCAGTGGGGCTGTTAGAAAGAACTCCACAGGCTATCCTCTTTCCTGTCAGTAACAGGAGAGCTGGAGACAGGATGTTTTATTTGATTTTGCTTTTATGGGGTGTTACCAGGAGATGAAATGCTGTCCAAGGACCATTTTCATTAAGACTGATGGACTTAAAACACCCCGCAGACTTAACAGCAGTGCTGGCTCCAGGGGCTGCCACAGATGTGATGTCCAAAAAACCTGCTTGTTCTTCCCAACTTTCCTTCTTAGTTATTTCTAGACACCGTTAGTTATTTCTTGATTTTACTTTTTTAAATTTTTTTTTTAACTTGAAAGAAAGGAAACCACTAAATCCAGAAAATAAGACAGAAATAAAGGGAGGGAGCTGAGGATTTTGAAGGGTGAGTAGGTGCATGTAACACATGATTCCATCCAAGGACAAGGTACCAGTATTGCTTTTAGAAAAAGCAGCCCAGCTTCACAATCATTTAGGAGTGGTTGGAAGAAATCAGCAGGTATGTGGATGAGAAGCACCTTGTTGGTGTAGCCTGCTTGGATTTCTGAAAGGTTTTCAGTATGGTCCCTCATGGTGGGGGTTTTTAAGGAAACTTAATAGTCCTGAGTTAAGAAGGAAGTTCCCTGTGTGAATAAATCTCTGTCTGGAACATTAAATGCAGGGGGGGAGTGGACAGGGAGTTACCATGGGGAAGAGAGGTCAGCAGTGCCCTTTGCAGGGATAGGGGCTGGGATGTGTGGGGTCTTACAAAGCTCCAAGTGGCAAAATTGTGAGTCATGAAGTGGTGATATTTGGAGGGGAAACAAAGTTTAATCAGGGAATGAAGGATAAGACCTGGCTTAATGAATTGCAGAAAAGCTTTTATGAGGCTCAGTGAGCGTTAAAGTGGAAGAAGGAACTCGACTGGGGAAGATGAGAGAGAGCTTAAATTCCTCATTTCATCCTCTTTTCCCCCCTAAAGCAGCAGGCTCTGAGCTGTTACTGCTCTGGAATGAGACCTTGGGATGGCGATAGCCCAGTGGGAAGATGAGCTCAGTGCTAAGTGCCAATCAAATCAGCAAACCGTGTCAGGGATGGCCATGGAAGGGAAGCAGGGCAAGACACAGATTATGCCTTTAGATAAATCTGGAGTCCATTTGCCTCTAGGAAATTTTTTGGAGTTTTGGTCTATATCAAAGCCTCAGAAGAGCAAGAGGGTTGGACAGAAATCCTCCGCTGCTTCTGTGCGAGAAGTGAGCAAGTTGGCAGAGGCTCCTCAGCCTGACCAAGAGAAGAAGAGCGGGCTGTGGGTCATGACAGAGGTTAAAGAACCCACCAGTGGCATTGAGAGAGTGGATGGGGATCATTTGCATGATGTCTCTTCCAAGGACCAGAGGGCACCAAATGAAACCAGCTGGTGACAGGCTCAGAACAAGCAAAAAGAGATGTTTCTTTGCACAGTGCATGGCTGAGCTGTGGGACGTGTTGCTACAGAAGGACATGGATGCTAAAAGTTTGCAGGGCCAAAGGGCAAGCAGAACAATTTCATAATTTTTAAGCTCTTGAAACCATTGTTAGAGCTAATTCTGGTTCAAAGGCTGCTGGAAGGAAAAAGAGATACAGGAGACATTTTCCTACAGGCTGCCTTATTCTTGTAATCCTCCTAAGGCAAAGTTTGCCCACTGTGAGGTAAGATATGTTGGACTACGGGGATGTTTGTCTGGACCCAGCCTCAGGCTGCGCTCACTAGTGATGCCCTGGAGATGTTGGATTGCCCAGAGGGCACTGTGCAAGCAGAGCCCGGTCACAGGAGACACGATGGTATTTAAATATAACAATTTGACTTCTGGAAATAATTCTTTTCCCCACAAGTTTTGTCTTTGCCCTCAGCCACACCAGTGTGTTTGGAATTGCTGGATTCTCTGCAGCACACTGTTCCCACCTTCCCAGGCAGCTGTGACACCACTCAGGCAGAGTCTGGGAACTGAGCTGTGGATACAAATACACAAATTTCCTCAACTGAAAAATCCAAAATGAAAAATGATTATGCTCCCTGTGTAGTTACAGGCAGCCGTTCATGGCCATCCAGACTGGAGGATGGAGCTGCCCACGATGGTAGTAAAAAAACCACTTCAGAGCCTGAAAAAGCACCGGGACAACCCAGGGCAGAACATGGGCTGGATAGTGGGGTTACTGAGGCAGCCAGCCTGGGCAAGCAGCCTCAGCTGCTCTGGGGGTGGCAGCAATGATGTTGAGAATATCAAGTCCTAGAAGGGTTTAGGTTGGAAGGGACTTTAGGGATTGTCTAGTTCCAGGCCCCAAGCTTTGTGGATATGGCATGTGGTTCAGTGGGATTTAGCCCAGCTGCTTTCATTTTTACTTTCAGCTGTTTGCTTGTCCTCTCTCTGTTCTCAGTACATTTCTTTGGTGGTGTTGTTTTATTTTGTTTGTCTCACACTTCATCTGACGATGCATTTTCATTCACAGGAGGGCATTTAATTACCATGAAGGACTTCAGCCAGTGCTGCACATTTATCCTCACCTTAGGATTTCAGACACTTCTAATGGACTGATAATCATGGGGCAGTGATGGCACAGGCACAGCAGGGTGTGTGCAGCTTTCTTGCAGTAGATGAAACATAGACATTATTTCTGTCCTTCATTTCACCCACCTACAAGTCGTGCATTAAAGCAATTTTGTTTTATTCCCTTTCCCTCTTTCAGATTTTAGCAGTGGGAAGATGCTGATGGTGAAAAACGAAACTTGTCTCTCTAATTTCTCCTCTGCTGCCTCCTCCTTTGTGAGGGGAGGGATCGGGCTCCAGGAGGTGGTCATTGGGCTCATCCTCACCCTCATCGACTTGATCACACTCCTGGGAAATACCATAGTCTTCCTCTGCCCCGTGGTGGAGAAGAGGCTGCGCACCGTCACCTACATGTTCATCATGTCCTTGGCCATGGCAGACTTCCTTGTGGCTTGTCTGGTCATGCCCTTCAGGTGAGGAGTGTTTGTACACCAACAGCAGGCAGAGACCGTGTGCATGGAAGTCCTTTCTCCCAGCTCTGCATCTGCTCTTCGGGCAGGGCTGGTTGGAAGTTCACCTGCTGGGCTTAGGGCTGGGCTCCCCGAAGGGCTGAGCTGTGGGTCGGTGATGAAATGTGCTTCCATGTCTCTATCCTGTATTACGGATCCCCTTGTAATGGTATAATGGATGGAGAGACAATTCCCAAGGGTATTTTTCCTGTTGGCCACGTAGGGACCCCGAGTATCTGGATGAGATATCCAGCTTTGCAGGTGGCTCCAGTGCAAGGAGTTCCCTCTTCCAGGCCCAGCTCTGTGTTGCACTCTGGGCCAGCATGGTTGGTAGATGATTTTGCAGGCTCCAAGTGAGCTGAGGACTGCAATAAGAGCAGTGACTGATGATGGGGTTGTTGTATCCCATCTTTCCCACTGTCTTGGCTTCCTATCGATGTTGTTCCTTTGAATTTCAGTTTGCTCCAAAGCTGGCATGTAAGCACATGCCAAAGAGAAGGAAAAGAAGTGACCTTAGGAGCCAGTTTGGCTCACGAAAATGTGACAGAAAGGAAAAACAAGGTTGTCACCTGGTGTCTTAATCTCAAGGGTAAAACGTCTGTTTAGTTCCTGGCTTGGCTGGTTTGAAGGGGTGGCTCAGCTTGTTGTCTGGGTACTCCCAGTCAGCCCAGTTATTTCCAGGCTGAGTATTTCCAGCTCCTCGTTCCTTTTGCAAGTGGGAGTGAAACGGAGAGGTGGCTTCACTTCTGCTCAAACTGTGCATTTTTTTTAGGCTTTTACTATTCCTTCGTACCCAACGTCATTTCCAAGCTGCAGATTAAGGTTTGCTTGAGGTTTTCCTGGTCATGCCCCATAACAAAGAGCTGCCGAGGGCTGGGACCCTACAGTGGCACTGCACCCACCCACAGCAGTTGTTGTGCTCTAGAACAACATTCACGAGTCATTTTAATGAGTTGTTGTTAATAAGATGTAGATCAGGCATTGTTTTCTCTCTCCTCTGACGTCAAGTTGACTCTTCCTGCCCTTGCTGGACACAGAGCCCACCTGAGCTCTGCAGAGCAGCAGCCCTGACCTCACTGCATTTAACCAGCAAGCTGGGCAGTTACAGGATAATTAAAACTTTGCAGGGCTAGGGAGTTACTCATCAAATTCACACACAGTGGTGATTTCAGCAGCACCCCGGGAGTTGCAGAAAGCTAGTGAAAGAAAGGGGAAGTGAATGGCATCTCACTGAATGCTATAGAAACATCCATCAGCCTTCCTACAGCTGCCATATGTTCCCTCCTTCACTGCTCACTTCTCACAGGCCCCTCCTGACTTTGCTAGAAGTATTTTTGGTATCATGTCTGGTTTTTGCTGGTGTGTTTACCTCACTGAGGCATTTATGAGCTACATGAGCCTCCTCCTAGGATTTTTTTGTTTTGAACTAAGAGTTGAAATCCTCTAGTTTTGAAGGGTGGGGTTGGATCAAAAGTGAGTTTCCCAGGGCACTGCAAAAAGCGGTGATAAACAAAGCTGTGCAAATGTAAATTTGGGGAGCTTTGTGGGTCAGAGCACCTCTCTCAAAGCACCCAGTTAGGGTGCAGGCAAGAAGCACAGGTTTGGTCTTCTTCAGTCATGCTTCACCTGCCTTGGGTTGTGCTTTGAGGATGAAAACCTGCTGTTGAAGCTGTGTGCCCACCTTTAGTACCTCTGCAATAAAATAGGGCATAACCTCAGTGCAGTCATGAAGAAACAGAATCACAGAATGGGTTTGGGTTGGAAGGGACCGTAAAGGTCACCCATTTCCAATCCCGTGCCATGGGCAGGGACACCTTCCACCAGACCAGGTTCCTCAGAGCCCCATCGAACCTGGCCTTGGACACCTTCAGGGAACGCACAAACTCAGCCCTTCCAGCTTTGATTTCCACCCTTTTTTTCTCTCGCAGTATCATTTACGAGGTGACGGGAATGTGGCTGTTTGGTAAGTTGCTCTGCAAAGTCTGGATCTCCTTTGATGTCATGTTCTGCACCGCCTCCATTGTCACGCTGTGCTTCATCAGCCTGGACAGGTACTGCTCTGTGGTGACCCCCTACCACTACTCAAGGAGGATGTCCCGTGGCAGGTGAGTGGAGTTGCTTCTCACTTTGGGTCCCTCCAAGTTGTCTCTTGGCCATGGCCTACAATGATTTGGGGCCAAATATGCTACTGAGAGTTGCTGCCCAGAAGCAGAGGGATGTGGCAAAAGGATCTTTGCACCATTTAAAACTCAGCAGAAAATGTTTCACGTGGTGCCAGAGGAGCATGCAGCTCAGCTGGTTTAATGGTACTCCTGGAAAAGCAGTCCCTGAGCTAAGGATGGGTTGCAAAATGGGGTAGAAACCAGTGATGGGCTGACTTGGACCTACAACTTTTGCCCTGTGCAGGCATTTAATGGATATTTCATAGAATTATAGAATGGTTTGGGTTGGAAAAGACCTTGAAGATCATCCAGCTCCAACCTCCCTGCTATGGGCAGGGACACCTTCTGCTAGACCGGGCTGCTCAAAGTCCCATCCAGCCTGGCATTGACCACTGGCATGAACAGGGGAGGACTTTGAAGCACTTCTAAGGACTAGGGGAAAGGAGACCCAGAGGAATGCATGTAGTAGGAGTCCTCCCTCTCTTAAACTCACCATGTTTTACGAAGTGATAGTCAGGGAAAACAGGAAGAGTTTAAAGAGCTTATAGACTTCTGTGCTGGTTTCATGTGAAAGGTTGAAATGAAGACTGCAGGGTGGGGAAAGTCACCTGAGGGTGGGCAGAGAGGACACAGCAGCAGTGGGGTGCTTTACAGGGTGGGTTCAGGCTCTTTTGGGCATGTTTTTCCCTCTGTAACTCTTGCTGTGTACACTTTGTGGAGCAAGAAAGGGGCTGTGTGGAGCCCCATGCTCAGGGGCTGTGATCTTGTGTCCATCAGCTCCACCCCCCCATCATGTCTCAGAGGGCGAAATAATGGCCAGATATTGAAGCTGAAACCAAACAGAAAAATCTACACACTATTGTTTTAAATACTAACAAACACCCTCTGTGTTTGAAACCTCTTTTCTTCAGCCAGCTCTGAGTATTCCTTTCAGTGCCCCAAACTCTGTAAACCACAGACTGATTTCCTGGTTGTTTTAGAGATATTCATGTCTGGGCTCGCTGTACCCCAGCTTTTCCCCTTCTCCAAGCCCTGCTGGAGTGCTGAGCAGTGATATCCCACACAGGTTACCATGGGGATTGCATCTCACTGGTTGTTCTCAACTCAAAAGTACTCAGACCCTCTCTTCCCTCCTCGTCTCTTTCCTTTTGCAGATGCATTGTGATGACCTGCATGGTCTGGGTTTATTCCTCTCTCATTTCCTTCCTTCCTGTCATGCAAGGTTGGAATGAGATTCCCGGTGTGGACTTTGATGAGGGCAGAGAATGCATCTTTGTCACCAACTGGATTTTTGCCATCGTGGCTTCTGCTCTGGCGTTTTTCGTTCCCTTCATGGTGATGTGCAGCATGTATTTCTTCATCTACCGAGCTTCGCGGCTCAAGGCCACTCGTATCATGTCCCAGACCCTGGAGATTCACTACCACCCCAACAGCAAGCGGCAGAACCACCTGCAGCTGGAGAACAAGGCCACAAGGACCATCAGCATCATCATTTCAGTCTTCGTGCTGTGCTGGCTGCCCTACTTTGTCCTGAACGTCTGGCTTGCTGCCAGAGGCACCGACTCCACCAGCACGGTCTTGGTTGACACCTTCAAGATCATCACTTGGCTGGGATACTGCAACTCCACCATCAACCCAATGCTCTATGCCTTCCTCAACAGGGACTTCCAGAGGGCCCTGAAGAAGCTGCTCATTTGCAGGCACAGGTCCCAGGTGGACATTGGAGAAGACATGGTCTCCATAGCCACCTTTTCCAAGACTGCTCCAGACCTGGAGTATAGCACAACAGTGCCAGTGCCCAATGGGGCCCTGAAGGGCAAACCCAAGTCATAGGGATTCAGGATCAGTCGCTGGAGGTGGCGATACAGAAAGTGCTGGAGCACATCCTCATGGCAAACCAGCAGGTAGCAAAAGAGGGGAAGGAGGGGCTGAAGTATCACAGCGGGGGACATACAACAAAGATGCATTTCTTCAGCTTCCACAGTTTTAAGAACGAGGAACTCTGATATTTTGGGGACACTTTGTGATACTAATGGAGTTAAAGCGTTCCTGGATTTATTTTTTTTTAACAATCATTTCCTAAGACAAATTCAACCATCACATTGGTGAAAAAAATACCAGTATGATAATATGAACTTATCTTTGTGTGCATCCTGGTCATCAGTGTCAGGTGGGACAGTGTTTCTTACCAAGCCACTGTGGCTCTCATTTTGCAACTTCATTACAGATTTGACCAGTTTTAGTAGCTCCACGTGTATCAGTCTGTGTGTGGGAATTAGGAGGGATGTGGCAAAGAGCAGAGCTCATTTCCTACCGAGGCACCACTCTGCAGCCTGGGCTCTCGCTCAGGGTTCACTTGCTGCTGAAACATCGAGAGGTTCAGAGCTTTCTGGGGCTTTCTGTGAATGATCTGTGAGTTCCCTTGTTAATTCTGAAAGGGAACATCCTACCTGGCAGACCCCAGGAGAGGAGGAAGACTTGTAATACCGAGAGCACTGACGGCCCAGGGGCTTCAAAGAGGACTACAGGGGGCAGACATCACCCAAAGAAGGGATGTGAAGAGGAATCATTACTTGTGTGTTTTGCACTGTGATGTCTATGGACCATACAGACATAAAAAGGAAATAACTATAAATGTGAATTATTTTTACTACTCCCAAGTGCTTGTCTGTGCTTCCAACTCCCTGCTGGAGTGTCATGGAGTGCCTCACTGAAGGACTACTCTGAAAAGGCAGGACTGTTCCCAAACATCTCTGCAGCTTCCTAGCAGTGAGTAAAAGCAGGAGGTGAGCCCCCAGGACCACAGCTTCTCTGTAGCAGGGTGACATGAGGGCTGGTGACCTCTGAGACAGCAGCCATTGCTTCCCCAGCACGCTTCTGGTGGGGTCTGACACTGGTTCACACAAGAGAGTCTCTGCACTCAGAGTCTGCTCTTATACTTACACTGATCTTCTGTGGACATTAAACACTTCAAAGATGGTTTCTGAAATATCTTTTTCCAAGTGCCAGTCACCTCCTTGGGACAGGCAAGGCTTCTGCAGCCTGGGAAGCAGAGCAAGAAAGATGTCCAGGCTAACATTTAATGCTGAGACTACAGGAGTGAGGCACTGAATGGGGTGAAGAATGTCACTTCGTTTAAAAAATTTTAAAAAAAGAGGATAGTACAAGTCCCGAGTCCTTCTGCTCTTCCACCTCAAAGGTAGCAGAGGACTGTCCTCAGGGGTGTAGCAAAATGCAAGTAGGTCCTGCCTGGAGCAGCTCAGCTACTGAAAACACTGGTACAAGGGCCAGGAGTTCTCTCTCAAGAGCCTGGTAGGAGGAACAGCCCTGAACTGGGGTTCTCCTGTCAAGTGGCTCTTGATGGAGCAGGTTAGGTTCTCCCAGATCCTACAACTCCAGTCACAACATGGAAGTGGTAAGTAGAGTAACTACACCTTATTCTGGGGGAAGCATCTAAGTCCCGTGGGCACAAAGGTGGACAGGGCAGGATTCTGCCACCCTGCTAATTTTGGTAAAAGAGGACGAGGAATGATGTTCCAGCCCCAAGGGCTACAGGGGCGAAGGCAGCTGAGGGATAGGTAATAACCTCTGCAAGAAGGGGATAGGAGCACAGTGCAGCAGAGCCCCAGTCAAAGCCTCTCCTGCAGGGCTGTAGGCTCCCAGCTGTCCTAGTTCAGGTGTCCTTCCACAAAAACAGCTGGCAGGATGGTACACACCATTCACAGGAAAACCTCTCTGATGAGGGTAAAGGCTTTCTCAGTAAAATCCTGGGGCAAAAAGGTGCAAAGACAGGGATAACACTCTCCAGCAGAGACTGACCCAGGCATGGACAAGCTGAGCATGGCCAGACGCTTTGGTGGCCGGGCATGGACCACACAGGGGAGGGTTTGTACACGCCTCTGAGGGCAAATGGAACATCCCAGAATATGCCTAGTGTGAATACATGCACCAGTTTCGGTCCTGAAATGCTGCAGGGCCCTTGGAATAGGCAGCTGCCTACACTGAGATACATGGCAAGTTAACATTACGTTTGTCTTCATTTCCTGTGCTCCATTTGTAATCACTGAGCTGGCAGGGAAGCCAGAGAAGTTTCAAACGTGGCCATTTCAGTGTGCAGTTGTAGCTGATGCAAACTGGGAAATCCCGGGGACATGGACACACTTAACTGTCTTCTGCTTTAACCCAGCTAAACTCAACTAAATTCTGTTTCTGACCTAACGTTCACTGCAGCATTCTGGCTTCACCTGGACACGCCACTACTTAGGACAGCTATCCAGGAGCACAAGGGAGACAATCTTTGTAATTCACTCTTGCCTTACCACAAAGCTGCAGAGTGTCAGCTGGCTGCATTGTCACAGTGCAGGGATCCCCAGGAGGATTTGAATCCAACACCTTTTCAAGGAAACTGATTACAGAGGCTACAACTGTAACGAATTTTAAATCTGTGAAACACAAAAATGCATTTATACGAAACCAGTTCTAACAGTATAAGAGTTATCCCTTCTTCTTCCTTCTCTGTTAACAGGTGGGAGATCGGCTCCTCAATTCACTCGGTTCAGAGCTCAATTCCCTTCTTTCTCCAGATCATTTCTCACTTCCAAGCAGCGTATTTGGTTTTGTGTCATCAGCCACGCTGGGGCCAGTGTGAGACAGGAAAGCCAAGGAAGCTCCAGGAATGCAGAGCCCATGCTGTCCCCACTGCACAGGGCTGCCATCTGCAGCATGCACAGACATGGGCTTCCAACAGAAGCAACTACTATTATTGTCTTATAAATAAAAAAAAGTTTATTAAATCATTTAGACTTGAAAGAAGTCACAATAATCAATGCACTAAACAATTACAGCAAGTGCATCCTGTACACCACCAACCCAAATGGATTGATTCTGTATTTTATAAATAAAAATTAACATATTTACAGTGAGAAATAAAAGCATGGCATTAGGCAGTTAAATTAGCAGATTACACAAATGCCTACCAGTTGATTTTTTTTCTTAAAAAGTACAAATCTACAAGATTACATACGACACGTATGACTTCATTAGGTTTAAATTTTCAGAATCACAACATTTTCGTACATAATTTTGACTATGGCTCTTTCAACCACTGCCTATAAAACCCCCCATTTAATGGCAAAAAGCTCCTTTTCCTTCTCTACAGCTTCACCTGTATAAGATGCATTCCTAAGACCTACTGTAGTGCAGAAGTATGAAATGATTTCCTCTAATGACTGGCTATGGACAGTGACAATATGTACAACTGTGGTACTTTTTTGCTTTAAAAATAGTGCAGATTCCCAGTTTACCCACCAGGGACAAAAATGGAGTCATAGTTCATTTTAAAATCATCTTCATTTCACCAAAGAGCAAGTGATCCAGAGAGATACTCACTAGGCTTGGAGACTGTAATTTGCTCTATAAAAATACAATATTTTAATTCTATTTACATGTTACAGATCTCTCACTCACCCAGCAAGCTGACATTTACAAGCGTCAAAAAAACCCCAAGAAACCCAAAAAAAACTGATAATGGAGCACAACATTGGTAAGCACAGTAGCTGGACCCATCCACCTCGGAGAGTTAAGGTAAGGAAAATGGAATGTGAAAAGTGTGGTTACTGGTTTTCATTGGCTGTCAAAGGAAAGGAAAATCTGTCCAACATGTCTGATATGCTAAACATGGTAAAAAAAAAAAAAAAAAAAGAGTATAAGTAAACTATTTCCAAGATAAACATTCTGCATCATAGGATCCTTCTGCTGAACAATCCCTGTAAAACCTGCCGAGTGGAAGAAGTGATCCTGAGGATAGTTATTTGCTTGGTTGTCTGGAATGTTTGTTTCCTGATAGACTCATTGTCCGTGACCTCTGCCTAAGCACTGGTTTGGGTGGGAGCTCCAAGTCTTCAAAGACAGGATTTTCTATGATTGCTGCAGCCTCTGGTCTTTCAGTGGGACTTGGAGAGAGCATGTCCTTCACCATGGTGTACTAAAAGAAAAGAGGACACTTATTACATGAACCAATTCATAAATTCTTTCTTCTTCAATGTTCTGACTTCAGTTGTGGCTGTGTGAACAAGTACAAAATTGCCCCAGTTCCTTCTGAGTAATTTGGGTGTTAGTGCTTTGGCTCAGTAGCTAGAAGTGCATTCAATATTTTAAAATGTATCAGCACGCATCTGTTAAACTGTCTTCACTGTCAAGGACCACAAACCATTTGGCAAACCAAATTTGACCCAAGATTTAATAGAGTTATAAAACCTTTACATCACTTTACAGACCTGACTAATAAGAACACAGCACAATTTGCTGATATGGTTTCCCACATGGGAGATCCAGTTCCTGGAGGGAGATCCCATCCAGCCAGGGTGGTACCTACAGTCTCACCTCTACCTGTCTGGAACTCTGCACTTTCTCTTTGGGAATACGGACTTGTTGCAATAAATCACATTATGAAGCATGTGAAATGAATGACTGCAAGTGACAAAGGGAAGTCAGGTAATACTGTATAGTTATTGGAGGTAAACTGTGTGACAAAAGTAGCATCCACATTACTGTAGTGTTACAGCGTTGAAATGTAGAAGAGTACAGGGATAAAGAAATACATCATTTTAACCTGCAAAGCAATTGGAAAACAAAGGAAAAAAGCTACAGTGATTAAAGAAAAAGGTGTAATTAATAGCATCAGATATGCTTACCTCTTGTGCATATTTCTGAGTGAACAATGGTGGAAACTTCAAATTTCTAACATCACTTAAGGTCTGCAAAATTGAAAGAACAACATGCAACTTTTCAAAAATACCATTCTTCAGTAATATTACTCCATTCTTCAAAAATATGCAAACTATGCAAACAAATCAGCCTCATGGAAAAAGAAATTCTTTTAAAAGAAGTCTTGCTTTAGTGGCTAAAAGTCACAACATACTTGTGAACACACAAGTTGCTGCTTCTCTATGTATGCAGCCTGCAACACAAGGTGCAAGAATTGTGATCTCTGCAGTTTTAAATCAGTCAGTTACACAAACGTGTACCTTCTCACTTCCACTCAACAAAGCTGTACACCACCCACAATCCCCAAGATGGTCTACACCAGTACTAAGACACATGAAATGACTCTCTGTCTTAAAAACGTAAGCACCAGTCTTTATTTAAGATTTATGGAGGAATGAGGAGATTTATCAGCAGTTTGGAAAGCAGTTGTGTTGGGTATTTCTGTGTTTCTTCCATACCAAGGCCACTGGCTCCATCTAGTGACAGTACTTTTACCACGTTCAGACAGGGCACAATACTCAGCGTTTCATTTCTTTTAGGAAGGATCTCCTTTTTCAAAAGTTTGAGCACAGAATATAAAAATCCTAAAGTTAAAATAAAATTCAATTCACTATTACTCCACTGAAAGTACAAACTGACTATATGAACAGCGACGGGCAACAGTCAAACTCCTGTTCAAGAGAACTGACTTTTGTGACATTAAAATGCTTCAAAAAACTTTTCTCCTTCTCTGGCAACTCAGTCTGCATTTGGTGACCTATTTCAAAACATCTAATTTGGAAATACATTGCACTGCCACAGAGTAACTGCTAACAGCTTGAGACAGCAGCAGGTCTCACGCTCCACCTCCGGGGATTTTTCCAGCCAGTTGTCACGAATTCCTAGAATTTGCTGGGTTACTTGGTCAGGCAGAGCATGTTTTGCTTCAGCAAGCAGTGCTAATGTTTGGCTGATGCCAATGAAAACCTCAGTGGAACAACTCAGAAATAACTACTGAAGTAGCCAAACTCCAGAACTTGGCAATGAAGGGGGGTGGGGGTTCCTTTTTGATTTTAGCAAAAGGAATGGAATAACAGTGAAAATCATGGGAATCCAGGGCACATTTTTATCCCCCTTTTGAAGCAAAACATTGGAATTAGATGCATTTTAGGTTTCATTCTGATTACTTGGTTTGCTTCTATTCTTTGGAGGGAAACTGGAAGGGCAAAGCTCGTAGGCTGTGCTGCAGGGGATTGAGAATGCAGGGAGGCTCTTTATCGGGAATCTTTTTTATCAAAACTGATTTAGGGAAATTGAAATTGGTTTCAGTGCAAGGGGTTCAAATTAAACACCAGTTCCTCCCCTAGACCATCCTCATTTGTGCCACATATAGCCAGAGCATTTTAAGCAAGAGACTGCAGTGGGTGAAGCACTTGGTCAGGCTCTTGTTCAAGTTGTTTCTTACCTCTCTGCTAAACCCACTCCATCCTCACATGAGAACGTAACCCCTCCAAGCACATATAAATGATAAATACAAATTATAATGACTCTTTCTTTTCACAGGTCACTGGACATCATGTACAAGAGGAAAAGCCTTTCTGGCTGTTGCCCTTGTGCTCTATGAACTTGTTCCTGAGCAAGATGGATCTCATTTTAACAGGAAGCAAGAGCTGTAACACCCCATCAAACATCCCAAATTCACATTTGATGCAATGAAGGTCATCAGTTAAGAGAAAATTGTTCCTGAAGCTGAGTGAGACTCACAGCTAAGACTCACTACAGGAAAAGGAACAGCAATTTTTCACAAAGTGCTTTGGGTGAAAAGGCACTGCAGATACAAATGAAGGAAGAAATAATAAAAATGCACAGCATGGTTCCAATTCTTGAATGAAAACCAAGCTGGTAGGCTTAAAGTCACAAGCTATATTTGTTGCTTGACTTCTTGGATATCCTAGTTCAATAGTTTCTCTTACTTGGCTTGACAACAGAGGAGCTTTGTAAAGAAATTAAAGCCTCAATTCAACTGCACACATTAGGAAGACTGCAAGTTGTTTTCAGTGATTCAAGGGGTCTGTACAAGGCTGATAAAGAAGTTGTGGTGCTAATTGCAAGGCACTTTCAAAACTGACAGGAACCTCTTGCCAGGGTTTCACCAAGTGAATAGCTATTTTAAACAAATGCTCAAACTGAGGATAACCCAACAAACACACATACCTTGACCCTCTCCATCTGTGTACTGAAAGGGTAAAGCAGCTCAAAGAGAATCAGCCCCAGAGAAAAGATATCCACTTTGTGCGAATAGGTGTTCCCACAGATCTGAAAAGGCAAAATTAGGGTTTAGGGCGATCAAGGTACTCACTGTATGCAATTATGTACAAAGTAAACAGCATTCTTTCAAGGCAACCTATGGCAGTGGTCAGCCCTGTGAAGGGCTGAAAGCTACAGCACAGGCACGCTGGCAAACTTCAGCAATGGGCGTCAGGGAGCAAGGTACTGATCCTCAGCTCCTCTGCACAGAGGCAGCTGCAAAGCAAAATGTTTCACCTTACTCAAACCTCATGCACAAGAGCGTGTCCTTCCTCAATTAACTAGAATGTTACAGTTATCCTTCTACTGCATTCAAAGCAAAACAAAAAAGAATGCATCCAGCCTGAATCATTAGCCACTTTTGTGCTATAACAAATACATATATTAAAATATCGGGTTTGGAATTAGCTCAAAACTCTGCTTTGACGAGAAAGAATTTAAGTGACTTGATCGCAACAGTTTACTAGGAACGCCTCATCTTTTTGCTCCCAGGAACTTGGGGCTCTTCCAGGCACTACCAGATACAGATTTAAAGTAGAAAGCACAAACCTGTTCCGGGCTCATGTAGAGTTTGGTGCCTACTTGTCCTGTGTGCCTGGCATAAGCTGGCATTGGGGTCAGTACTGATTCCTCCTCCTCATCTTGGTCCATAGCAGTTACCAGTCCAAAATCCCCAACCTTCACTATGTCATCCATTGTGAAAAATATATTGGAAGGCTGAGAAGACAGAGAGGTGAAAAGAAAAAGTAAGTAATAAACAAGTATGTTTGTTTCAGTTGTTACAACACTTGGTTCTAATTCAGAAGCCATGATCTCAGGGTTAAAAACACTCATTAAACTGCTAAAGTGTAACAGCTGAGAATTGTAGCTATTCAGGAAAAAGGAATTACACCTGCATTAAACATTGTTCCTTCCTGAAACTCGGACTGCTCATTTCTTGCCCTTCAGCAGAGGTTTACCAGCCCCACACTGGTCTGCTGAGGAACACACGCAGCTGCTGGGAACTGCAGAGATAAGTTATCCAGCTCCCCATCCCAGGGCACATTCACACCAGATGCTGCAGTTCTGACTCCTGCTCTTTTTTGTTCTAATCTGAACTCGTTTGCTTTATTATTACCAGCCCACAACACATCATGCTAATGTTAAATTATAGATAATGCAAGCCAGGGAACAAAGGTCTGCTTCTCAGTTGCAGTGTAAATGTGCAGTTTGACTGGGGAACAGCTGTCAGTGTAACAGAAATAAAAGTTTATTTTTGATAGAAGCTTAAGGACTTTGCAATTCACAGGAGCAGCAACAGTGATGATCTGGCTTAAACTCTCCTTTAGCTTGTTTGCCCTGTACCAACACCCTTGGCTTAACCTACTGATAAAAGAAACTGGAACTGTGATGTCCCCTTGCTAATGGTACATATCCCACATGGTTTTCCAGGAGATCTGCATCCTGGCTGATAGAAGAGCACCCACCAAATGAACGATTATTTCTATGAAATATAACCACTCCATCTCTGTTACAAATACGGATGAACACACAGCTTTGGGGGAAGAACAGACTGATCCTGCACAGGGGAGGAAGCAGCAGGTTATGTACAGGGAAAGGGCCAAGGTGTGGTCAAAAGGCAGGTGGGGCTGGGCAAGCTCCTCTCAGAGCTCCTGCACCCTCGGCGTTGGGAGAACGAGATCCATGCTTTGCTGACACAAACCCTGGAACAGGAGGAGGCAGACACATAGAGGGCAGTATTTTTCCACAGGATTAAAGGAGCACAAAACTGACCTATTTCAAAGTCCATCCGACTCCCTCGGTTATGACAAACCCACTGCGTGCAAGAGAGAAACAAGACAGGAAAAAAGGCTTCTTGGTTTGTTTTTTTTTTTAAGCAACGAACAGCTTTGAGATAAAGCACTACAGAAACAGTTCCCCAGTGCCCACATCCTGCCTCTGAAACTGCCTCCTGAGCCAGGTCTTATCTCCCACTATATTTCCCTGTAATGAATGTCAAGCCCTTCAGAGTCACAGCACATTTAGGGCTCAAAAGCTGCTACCCTGTAAACCCACAGGGTGTCCAGGTTCTTCCTGAATCAGCATTTACACAGCACCCACCCTCTGACTGCACATGCATGCTGTCAAAAATCTTTATATCAGAATGTTAATGCTCAAGGAACAAACATCTCCGTTAGGGGGTTGTATTCCATTGCCTTGATCCCCATTCTCCTCCTCCAACAAACATATAACAAGTCCATAAGATTTATCTTGCTTCCTTGGGGAAAACTCTTCTTAACAGGAGGTTTTAGTTCCACGTTTCTTGGGCTGCACACAGAGTGTTTCTGAATGGGTTGCCATATAGTTTCTACAAATTCAGGAGAATGGACTCTCTGCTATTGGAAAGTACCAGCAAAAATAAACCACAAAGATCACATTTGGAAAGATGACACAATTTTGATTTAAATCATCAGAAAAACACATCAAATATAACCACCCTCTAGTTTAGTTATCTTGCCACCTGCACAAAGAAATTTCTCTCCATATTCTTCACCCAGAGTAAGAATTCCCATATTTTCACAGACACGAATAAGCTTCTCACACATCTGGAAGACTCTGTTTAATTCAATTAATGCTGCAAAATGTATCCAAGAACTGTTCTTGCAGTTCTGGGAAACTGATAATTTCTTTTGTGCTGCCAAGCATGACCGACAGCTTATCTGGGGAATAACAGTAAATTCACTTGACAGACAGACTTTTGTTTCCGTACTCCAATTTCTTCAAAAGAATTTGAACTGTGAGCTATTCACTTCGCTGCCTAAATTCCTGCCAGTATCTCTGGTTAGCAGGAGCCTAGTTAATGCACTTATTAGTGCACTCTTCATGTGCACTGTTAATTTACATATTTAGAATGTCTTCTTGGATCTTTTAATATTCATACAGACAGATTTATTTACATGCAGATCTACTAGTTTTTGGTGGTGCCAATGGGAGCAAGAACTCTGCTATCACTTAGCTTTAGCCAGGCCAAAGTAGCTTTGCAGGTTATTCACTTGTTAGTGCTGGCATGAACTCAGGGTTGCATGACCAGTCTCTTGGACAAATTACAAAATTAGGTGAGATCTCTTCCAAGTAGCTTCTGAAAAGTATGGAGAATAATTAAATACACTGGATGTTTTTTTTGGGCAAATTAACATGTAACTGACAAACTTTGGGATCCAAGAATAACATGGCTACATGGAAAGTTTCCTGAAGGAAGAAGGTGTTCATTCAGGGAGAGCGTTTCCAAGTCGGTTATACCAAGTAAACAAAATTAAATCTCTTTTTCAAATTGCTGCCAGCACTGAACTTTTAAGATGTTCCAACAAAACTCTCCACACCTGTGGATTAAGACTAATATGGTTTTAAGTGAAGATCTATGTAAGGTTTACTGAACAGTGATCTCAGAAAGAGAGTTATAACTAACAGTATTGTTAGGAAAGGTTATTAATTAACATGTCTAGCAACATATTAGTACAGGGATTTAATTACTTTTATGGTCAGTTTCTCAAGCACTAAAGATTTTACAGATAACTGGTTCAAGGTAATTTCCTAATGCTGATGGAAAAAAGAAAATACTCGGATGGGTTTTTCTAACTTTGACATATCCTTTCAGTATTACTGAATTTGAATCCCCTTTTACTGCCACATCTGAGATGGCATATGTATCTTTTGCTTCTACTGACACCAAATGATTGCCATCTGAGAAGCAACAACAGCAGTTACAACCATTTCTGTAATCACTCCACTGAGGTGGGTATTAATGCCCCTTCAAACAGGCAAAGAGAAACAGGAACTGCCTCTCCACTTTTTGGCAAACAGGACCCATTTCTCAGAGCCTGTGCTAACAAAATTAACTTCAGCTGGGCTCTTCAATTAAATTCTGGTATTAACTAACACATCCAGCACTTTAGGTTTCAGCAAGATTAGGCACTAGCACAGGAGGATCATAAGCGGAATGAAAGAAAAGGTGCAACAAGTTACTTCTGACTTCAGTTGTCTGAAACACCAGAGGTTAAAACCTCTTTTCCCAGTCCTAACTGTCTGGATGCCGTCAGGCATTAAAAATACTATGAATCCTTCAGAAAGCTACATTGTCAATAGTCGGTGCTGGCTTAGAATTCAGCTCCAGGACAGTCTACATTTCAATTCCAGAGCAGTAATATTTAATTTTTACTTTCCCTAACCAAGGGTAACACCACTCCTCTTAGGCTCTATTGCTATAGAAAGAAGGAAAACAGAATCAGAAAACAGAATTAGAATTATTTAGGTTGGAAAAGACCTTTAAGACTGAGTCCAACTGCAAACTTAACACTGCCAATTATCTGTTTCACTTGAAATGGCAGAACAGGATCCAAAACAGCTTTGTCACACAGTTGAACTGAACAACCCTGCCTAAAGAACATGAATTAAAAATGCCATAAAACAAAAGCAACTGATCTGTGCCAGGTACAAGAAGTCTTGCTGTAAGGAAGACTTTAATGGCAATAACAAATGATGAATGCTTATTTCTTGGAGCACTGCACCTCCAGATTATTGTACAGACATTAACTCAGCTTTTGTAACACCCATGCTGAGGTCACTGATGAGAGTCAGCTATTTTAGCAGGATTTGTCTCTAGTGCCATATTACTCCCACATACAAACCAATTTTACCTGTATCCACACACTCATGATCTGTCAGTTTAAAGCAGAACTTGACCCTGAACTAACCAGCCTGGTACTGCTGCTTTAGGATCAGTGAAATTCGGAACTGTTGGTGCTGAAGTCTGTAATATAGTGGAAGGACAGTTGCTTTGTGATACCATTTGAGTCAGTCAAAAGTTTCAGGAATTTTACAGCACCAGAGACTTCTGTGAGATACTTTTGGCACCTAATTCAAGTTAAGATAGCTCCAAAACTAATCTCACAGTACTGAACCAGAAAACGTTTGCCCATAGGACACAGACACTGAGATAACCATTACAAGCATAATTCGCAAAGTTCAGGCATTCAGTGATGATCATGCCAATAATAAAATTAAAACCCCAGCATATTTTCAACAGTAACCTGTCAATACAAACCTTGAGATCCCTGTGCATTAATCCTTTGCTATGCAGAAAGTCAACTGCCTCAGCTATCTGCAGAAATATCTGCAGGCACTCTGTCCTTTCCCTCTCCTCTATGGTGCATCTTCTGCTCATCCAGTCTTTGAGGTTCTCTTTCCGGCAGAGCTGCATCTGGATGTAAAGATACACCTTTGGAGATGTGGGTTTGACTTTTTCTGCAGTATTTTTAGAAAGGTCCAGGCTTAAACTTGTTGGCCTTGGTGGAGAAACAGAGAGGGGACTTCCTGAAGCATATTTCTTGTTATCAGATTCATTTGTACTTTTCCCTTTACCCTCGGACAGACGCTCATCATGTGAAACATCGACTTTATCTTCCTTACTAGAAGCATTTCCACAGCCAGAATCTTCAAACACAATAGAAGAGGAGGTCCCTTCCTTCAGTTGTACAACAGGAACGGCGGAAGAACAAATTTCCAAGGAGGAACTTCCCAGCTCATTACTGTTGATAATACTGTCTTCTACATCACAGCCTGTAAGGACACTGTCCTGAAGGTTTAACAGTGGATCTTCTGAGTGCTGTAAGTCCCTGTTGTCTGTGTCAGAAAATTCCAGAGGAGAAAACTGGCTTCCAGATGAATCTGACTGACCGCAGGGGATCCCCACAGACCTCGCCCCCTCCGATGAAGTGGCAATAATTTCAATGTGTTCCTGTGTTGAAAATGGCTCTGTTCTGATCTTAAATGATGGGACATCCATTGGGCTGGGAGAACTCAGTGGCCAATCAGTGCTGGAAGACAAAATTGAGACATCAGTGCTACGGAAATTGTAGTAGACTCCATCATTCCACTAGAAATGCATCTTCAGAAGGCCAGATTTTAACAACTGCAACCTCTGAGACCCGTGTCATACTGCAGTGGTGAATGACTCCCCAAGTGTGGGAACCACTACCAACTGGGGTTTAGCATCTGTTTGTCTTAGCATGGATAATGTTTTCCCATTGAGGCAAAAGTGTTGATAAAGGAAAATTTAGCAAGCTCTGTTGCCTGGATTCCCAATGTGCAATCAGGCTTATCTTCAGCCTGAAAAAATTCAGTCCTTTGGAATACCCACTGCAGTGACTATTTAAAGTGCCTTGGAAGAATTACAGCTGTGAAATGTTAATTTGATGCCTGAAATATAAAGGTCTCTGTTTTCTAAAAATCTTGAGGCGTGTTAAGATGTTATTATGAGACCACTCAATAGTCGTGTATTAGGCCTCATACTTTGAATGCCAACATACACCCACTTTTTCCTTTCTCTCCACACTCTCTAAACTCCTTGATCTAATTTTCCATTTTTAACCTACTTCTACCAAGCTTTACAAATAGTCACTCTGATTATCCCTCACTTATTTCTGCTAAAATAAATTTATTGAAGCCTTGGAGTACTGAATTAGACCATCTAAACCAAATTAGACCCATCTAAACCAAACAACAAAGAGGAGGAAAGCAGCAGAAAGAACAAAGGTGGCAGAGATGCCAAAGTTTTAGACTGAATCACAGTAGCAATACTCCAGCCTTCCAGTCACCCAAAGATTCAACTACACAAGTTAAACTGACAATTACATGATGCTTCCTAAGCTGGAAGAAGGACCTTAACACAACAGAGGACCCAAAAATAGAAACACTGTGCAGGAGGGGAATATATTTGTACTTTGCCCAGCTGAAAAACTGACAGGTCAAGTTAATAACCATCTCCTTCCTACCTAGTCTCTCAGTATTCCTGGATCCTCTACCAAGTTCTCCAGTTCTGCTGATGTACAATGTCAAACGGAATTGCTAAAAAACCCCAAACCATGAGTTACCTTTCATCCTTTAGCCACTGTTCATCCATCTTTTCCTGCCATCTCTCAGGTGGGGCTTCCAGCCATGCGTTGAAATAGCGGACAATCCCTGGATGTTCAAGTTTAGCCAATGCCTTGACTTCCCTCATCACCTTTTCTCGAGCCAGCTCCCTGTGATTTGGGGGGAGGACAACAACGAGAGACATGGTCACAAAAAAGCAACAGCACAGCACACACACATTTCTGAGAAGGATTTAATCAGAGATGACCCAGTATGAACCAGGCCAGTAGCATTGCTTTTCGCATTGAAAGACAAATATGTTTTAAATTCCCCAGAGTAACTCCTTTAGGTTAGAAATGTGGAGGAGCAGTATGTGCTCATAGTGACTAAATATTTAGTCATTCCTTTTCACATAATTACAGGGAACAAAACTGAGAAGAAAAGGTTCATTTTCCTCTCAACTGTTCTCACATATAGAAAAAACCCGCACTAAGCAGCAATACTCTACAGGGATGTAGAAGACACTGACACAAAAGACAGACAGGATACCTTAGGATTTGGTTTTAACTAGCATAATGTAAGGAGACTGCCTAAGGACTATCTCTGTTTTGTGGACAGGAAAGCAGGCAGCCTCCTGTCTTACTGAATTTATCTCTCTTCATAAGACTGTAACTTGATCAAATGAAGTCTGATTGTTTTATTTAATGGGTTTGAATATGCTTGGAAAAGAAGGACTGAGGCTACCTTAAATTTCTGAACAAAATGTTGAATCTCAAATAGTCACGCTTATTTAACACATTAAAAAAATTAGTAATGCTAGATTTCATAGCTTTACCCCCTCCCTCTTGCTGCTCTAACTTGAGATTTCCAGAAGCAGTGTCTCCCATCTCCCACTAAAAGGAAGTGCTGCAAGCTCTGGGTAGGGTAATTCAGCAGCACGGCTTGACCACCTATGACTGAGAGAAAAGGTAGGGATTGTGGGACCAGAAGATGAAAAAAATGGACAAATGGAGGCAGAAAAGCTGGTGAGGGAGAGAGAAAATAAAGAGAAGGTGGAGTAGGAAAAGTAAAGAGAGGAAGGAGAGAAGCAAATTAGCAGTGCTACAGTAATTGGTCCTGTTAGCAAAGACTCCATTCATCAAGGAAATCACAGGAGTTCCCATGGAGCTGCAACATCCTCACAAGGGTCCTGCTATCCAAGTATTTTAGCCAAGCAGGTCACCCTTCTGCTGTGATTACATTTGCCAAATTCTTGATGCCAAAACAGAGTCAGCCCCCCATTAAAAAGTATGTCATTCTTCCCAATGAAATAACTGGGAAATCAGCTCAGGAGCAGATGGGTCAGAGGAGGACAGGATTCCACCATTCATTCATTACTTCTGTGTCTCAACAAACTCATTCATTACCTGTTGGGTAAACGGATCCTTTTAATAGCATAGTTGCAGTCATCCACTTTATTTCTGGCTTCAAAAACCACTCCAAAACCACCACGACCCAAACACTGGATTGGTTCAAAATCTGTCAGATATCTGGGTGCAGAAGGGTGTGAGGAGAATGGAGGGAGGGCAGAGGAGAAAAATGCATTACTACAGATAGAAAAATAAAGTCATTTATGACTGCAACTGAAGTAGTTCTGTACGGGCAAAACATGCTGAGTGACTTGAAGCATTTCTTATTTTTCCCTGCTGACCCACTGAGGCAGTCAGATGGTTCCCTATTTATGAAATGGGCACTTGCTGACTGTGCATTTCTCCAGTGACTATCCCAACCCAGCAGGATCCATTCTGCTTGCACAGGACCAACTGAAGAGGTTTTTCAGAATATCAGTTTGCATGCTTACTGGATCATGGGCCATGAGTATGCAACCGAAGTTTCTATACCAAACTAGGTGGTGACAGCTAAGTATTTTCTAAATCATGATTTGCATTTAACCCCACTCCAAACAACTATTTCTGCAACTAGTCTTTCTAAATATCCTTTACAAAACATCACTGTCCTTAAACCTTTCTTACTCTTCCTGATTTTAAATACTCCACCTCTTGCTTTCAGTGCAAATGTACAGGAAATGGTCACATTTGCTCCAGAATATGATGACGTGTCCCTGTTAACCCTTCTGGTCTTAACCAACTCCTTCGTAACAGAAACAAAGGTTTTATTTCAAGTACAGACTTTTACTGTGCAGAGTATACAAAAAGTCATCTGTTACCACCTGCAATTGCCTTTCTCTGCCTTAAACCATAAACATGGAGTAAACACTGACTAAGACCTTCAAGAATCAATCTCCCATTTTGCATATCAGCAAGAAATATGACAGCAACCTTCCTGATCACATGTAACCTTGCTGACTCTCTGGGATTGCACAGACTAATCACAACTGCAATGTGCTGTCAGTAATGGGGTCAGAGAGTTCTTCATGCCAGTTGATTATCCTGCAATGTCAGAGCACTGGGAGTTGTTAGGTAAGAGCAAGTGAATGCCTACTCCTATCTCCAGACAGCATTAGTTGTCACACCCTGAAATCCATGTACACCTTGTGTTGAACAAAGCTCACCTTGACACGTATCCAGAGCTCTTGATGTCACTCCAGCTGTTGTCTTTAACGTCTCCACAAGTGGGCTCATATTTACAATCAGTCTGACACTGTGTTTCAGATTCCTTCCGCAGCTAACCAGGGTTTCCAAAACAAGAACAAAACCAAAAAAATCAAGTCCTTAAGTACCTGAGACCAGTTTGTACTCCAGATACAGCATTAAATAACTATCTCCCGAGATGCTGAAGCAGTCTAATCTACGCGCTGAAGCAGTTAAGCAAACTGTGGCAGCTGGCAGCTTTCACAGACAGATTAAACAATAAATTTAGGCTTTTGACTTCTATATCTCATTAGTTATTAACTTATTAATATTACTCACTGCAGACTCAAAACTGAAAGAAGCAGCTAAAATACCCCCTTAGGATTTCAGAAAAAACCCCACTTACTCTGCTGTAAGGATGGGGATGGAAAAGTTTGCGTACGATGAAAGTTGTGGCCACAATACAAAACACAATGGTGCCAACAATTTCTTTCCACCAGTGAAGCAGAAGAACAGGATCTTTTTTGCGAATGTTCTTGTAATTCGTATCATCAAAGAACCGAACAGTGATCTGGTTGCTGCGTTTATTTCTCTCTCTCTTGTAGTAAGGTAAGTAATAACCATTATCTGTGTATGAAGGACACAAAGAGACAAGATTTACTTGCATGTAACTACCAAACAAGTTTGGCTTCTCATTAGTAGGTTGCCTACACAGATACAGGGTATTTTTGTTTGCATGCCCCATGATTTTAAATGGCACATGAGCAAATTCAGTAAAACAAAGTGGGGCACAGCAACTAGGTCTCCTGTCACCACTTCAGAAGGCCTAACCACTGATGGCTTTGAGATAGAATACCATCCATATGGAAAATTTTTGGCAAATTTGCACTGTTAGCAAATTCTGAATAAAATAATTCCCAAGTTTTTTCCACTCAGACCATCAGTGGCCATGACAGCACACACAACAGGTTTGCAGTTGCAATTCCTGGCGCTCTGAAGTGCTTTGTGTGGCACTAATTATACCTACACAACATCCTGGAAATCCTGGGTTGGGCAATAATTTCTTAGTTCACCAAAGGTTAAAAAAATACATGTATTTAAGAACAAACAGCTGGCCATTTGTTGAATTTCACAGGTAATAAATGAGTAAACCTGGCTATTCAAAACACAAATTTGAACCTTCACCTACCATAAGGATACTGCAGGACTGACAGTGCTCCATTACTGTACTCCTCATGAGAATACTTGTCATTGCTGAGGCACTTATCAAACTCATCAGAGCCCACCAACACTGGTGTCCTGGAAGGAGAGTCTAAGCAGGAGAGACACAACTTTCTGAGTTGAATTGTTTTAAAAATTCTATTCTCATATTAATTTAATAAGAACTCCAATTGCATAATCTTAGAAAATGCCTCTTGGACCAGACCATGAGAATCAAATTTCAGGCAAGGAAACATTAATAAGGGTATTTTAAGGTAATAGTTACTTAACACCTTCCACCCTTGCTCAAATAGTAGTTTTGAACAAGTCAATTTGCTCATATTCACATCACTGCAAAAAAGCTTCTTTCTCTTTTCGTTGAAAAATTCAATTCAGAAGACCCAACATTTCATTATTAAAAAAGACTGTCAAATCCATAGTAAAAGAAAACAGACATTAAACATTTAATTAGGAAAAAATAAATACTTAATAAAGCACAGAAACAGTTCCTGAACTGCTTTACAGCTGGAAACATTAGACTAGTTTGGAACATACAGGAAATCAGAAAGACGTCCTGTCTTTTCCAAGCTAAGACAATAAATGAAACTCTGAATTGTTACTTACGGATTAAAGGTTTCCATTTGATTTTGGGAAGAGGAATAATTGCATTATCATTCCTGGATTCCAGAGCCTTTGGGTTGGTTGGGAATTTCTCAGAAATTCTGACTGATGACTGAAGATACAACTGGCCCCTGAACATACCTAAGTATTAAACCAGAGAGCATATTAGTCTTTAGATTTAGTTCTCTTCACCCTCGGGATAAAATTGGCCAGTAAAATATGTGCTTAAAACCATTTCTGAAAATATTTCTTCATATTCTGAGAACCAGAGATACTGACTCTGATTGCTAGGCTGGATGAATTCAAGTAAAATGTTCCCTCTGTTCCAGAAAACCAAGAGATCAGGACATCTCATCTTCACGGCTGGAGAGCCGGTGCTAGGGGAAAATGCCAGCAATTTTTAAGAGCTATAAAGCAGCTCAGGTTTTGCATAGGTAAGATCCCTCTCAAACTTCCTACCGTTGTTAATGCTGTACAGATTACTCCTCAACAGCCAGGAAAGCTGGAACAATCTGGCTTCTTCCTAGTGTTATTAATTATGTTATTCTAAGCATTATCAGGAAATCTACAAGGTGTAAAGACTTAGAGAAAAAGGCTTAGGCAAACCAAGACTTAGAAAACTGAAGCACATTTGCCTCCCAGAGAGAGACAGACAGACAGATGAGGAGGAGGACCTGGAGCCACTATTTCAAATTGTCACAAACCATAGCCAATGAATTCTGCCAGCTGGATGAAAGTTACTGTAATGAGTGTCCCAATTAGCAGGTAGTAAAACTGCACTGTTAGCGATAAACCTGTCTTTTAAAATTTCAGGACTTTTAGTCACCTCCAGCGTACTGAAACTACGAAGCAGTGAACATTTCAGAACCCAAATGGAAAAGATTTATAGTTTAGAAATCTACCAGTACAAAAAGATCTGCTTTACTACAGCCTCAGCAGAGAAACGAGTAATATTTACTACAGAAAATGCTGTGCTGGTGTCTCACCCAAATAGACACTGGATTCTGTGGCCCCTCTGGCTGCTTCCACAAGATCTTCGTCTTCCAGTGCTTCGTTATTTGCAGTGTAACTTGTGTCATCAAACAGACTGATTGGAATTACTTTGCCATCCTTAAGCAGCCATGCAGAAGCAATTGGAGTGCAAAACTGAAGGAGAGAGAGGTAATTGGAAAATTAATGTTGCATTAACGAGCGATTATATAAGGCGAAACAATGTGCTTAAATTCCTTGTTTTAATTTTTTTAACAGATGCAGCAGCTCAAAGTCAGAACTTCAGTTTAAAAACTACAAGCAGATGTGTGCTCTTTTACAAAGACAGTGCCTGAAACCCAAGATGAAAGACATCTTCAAAACTTACACTTTTGTGATATTTTATATTCTGTCTTTTCCCCTACCTGGTATTCCCATTCCAGATGTCCTCCTCGTTTGTTAAAAGCCATCACCTTCCAGTCAGCCACCGAGACCTTTATCACTGTGTCTTTCATCATAGCTTCCTGCTCATCCACATCCGAAATAATTTTTGTTTCTTCTTTGTTCATAGCTGACTTGAAATTGCTCTCAATGTATCCTGCTCTGGTTTCAATATCTGGGACACAGCGCAGCTCAAAGTGACCAACACTGAAATTCCACCTTAAACAAAAAAGAGAAAAAATTTGTAGAAACAACTTGTATACTCCAAGGAAGTCCCAAGTCCTTTCTCCAGATCATTCTTAAACTGAATTACCTATATTTAGCCCATATTTTCACAGTAAACTCTCAGACTGTCAGGTGAACAGAACTGTACCAGGAGGGGAGTGCTAATCTAAAACATAAACCAAACAAGCTGAGAAATCTTGTCCAGCATGATGGGTGAGCTGAGAAAACAGCTGGGGAAGTAGGGCCAATGCCATTAAAGGTTTTGTGTAAGGAGAGGGCAGTTAAAATCATCAAATAGTACAGCTGGGTCTGCTTAGTAGAAAAGCATTGTGGAGCTGATGAAAACAAGGAGTACAAAGCTTTTAGGAAGCAGCATCCTACACAAGGTGTATTTCTCTTCATCAACTGAGTGGATTTAATTGGAAATGCAAGATTTTTCAAACTGAGGGAGGGATAATGCTTTTTTTTGGGTTTTTTTAATCCCACATACAACCTAACACATATTCCTTGGAAGATATTTCATGAAGCCAGGACCACTCATGTCCCATAGGCTAAAACTCAAAAAAAGATAACTGTATAATGAACTGCATAAGGAGCACAGAGTTTTATTGCATAGCAAAAAGTTCTTCAGTTCTTGTAAACCAACAAAGACACAGATGGGAAAGGATGGCAAGCTTGTGTCTTGAAGAGCACAAAGGGGCAAATATTTCTTGAACAGTATGTTTGGGTAGTCTCGTATCAGTCTGGCAACGACCAGGAGCCTAAACTATCTCCTTAAAGAATATACACCCTTATGGTAAACGTCTGACATATTTTACATACGTGATTTATTCAAAATGTTTCTTTCTCTGGAACAAAGCCCCAGATCTATCCCATTCATTCCATGCCACTGGGAAAGGCACCTCTGTTTCTGACCACAAAGACAGAAGGATTCTGGTGCACACGATGCAATACTATGGGTTTGACACACCTATCCCTGCTAATATCAGTCTCCAAGAATCACAGAACCCAAGACTCAACTTCTCAGACATCTCATCTGTTAATCTATTGGGAGTTCTCATTAGGTCATCCCTGATACACTACAGACGCACAGCCTGTCACATCCTGCTGCAAACAGAAGAGGGAGCAGGGGAACAGGGAATGAAGGGCCCTCTGCTAAATCTCTGGGCAGTTATTGTACCTATGTACGGCAACTAGCCTGCTAAATGTATTTTGTCAAATGGGTTTTGGTGGGTTTTTTTAGCAGAATACATGTCTGTATCTCTATAAAAATCTTAATGTATTAAACCCTCAAAGTGACAGCGTTAGGAAAATCACAGATTGAACCAGTGTCTACAGCTTGTAAAAAACAGACCACCTACACTATGAAATGAACAACACAGATTTAAGAATGATTTAAAATGTCAGCTTAAAATGAAAGCTAAAGGCATCAAGTATAAAAAACTCACTAGAGACAGCTACCAAGAGCTACCAAGAACTTACAAGTGAATCAGTAGCTTGTAAGAAAACTTTTAAACTTTTTCCTCTCGTACAGAAAGCAAGTTAAAACTAACAGTAGTGACATTGGCCTTGTGCAGTGGAGCAGTGATAAACCGAGGTATGCAAGGACAAGGGCAGGAACTGTCATCAGATTCACATCTTCTCTGTCTAACCAGAAAATTGAAGCTCAAGACATTTTTCAAAAGCACCAAAGAGCAAAAAGGTTCTGTCCTCGCCAACAGCCTGGTGCATTCCTTTGGTTAACAATCTAAACTGCCTATGTAATTCCTAGACTAAGGAGAGTAAAGAGAACGTCGGACTTAAAACGTTACGTATCAAGAAGCGTCTCCTGCGGGATTGTTTCTGAACTCACTTTTCATTGCCACTGCGTGGTCCGACAGCACGGACCGTTTTCTGGGTCCGGTGTAACAGGAGCGTCTCCTCCTGCTCCGTCTCATCGTCCTCCCAGCGGCGACACCCCACAGCCGAGCAGATGTACTTCACCTGCGGGACAAGGCAAGAGACTCCCCTGAGCAGCTTCAAAACAGATGGAACCAACAGCAGTACTCGGAGCTAACAATCCCTACAACACGTTTTTGGCTCCCGGGCAATTTCGAGCTCCGTGACTTTAGATGCTTGACTTGAGGGATGTTGAAAAGCCTGGTCTATGAAATAAGGGCTTTTCAGAACTAGAGTTTTCAAAGGATCCTAGCAAGTTTACAGCTTGTGGTATTTTGACTACCATTTGACTATATTTTGCATGTACTTCTACTTCTAACAGAAAGAAATCTAAGCTCTCTCTTTTCCCATTATTTTTATGGACATCAAAAGAACATTCCTACAAGACCCACAGAATAATTCTGCTTTCATGTCGTATTTGCCTCAGCATAACTCTATCAGCTTCAAATGAAGTACTATTGTTTTATATAAAATATCACAGAGCCTTCCCCCTTTGCCTTGTCAGCTGTTTAGGGGAAAGAAAACCTTATTGAACTCTCACAGCCACACACAGTTTGCAACAGTCCCAATCCCAAAAAGAATTTGCATTATATGGGCAACTGTATTTTGAAAGATTGGATTTAGGAAGTTTGGATTGACATCCAAAGGCAAGAGACTGCCCGAACTATAAAGAAGGAAGGGTCAGGCACTATTTCCTCTATGAGACACCACTGCTACTGTGTGCACATGACAGGAATCCAAACAGAAACTAAAATCTCCACTTCCTGAGCACTGGGGGAGGAGCAGTCTGTTGGTGCGCAGAGCCCTCTGCTATCAATGAGGAAGTCAAAAGGAATTCATGAACTCTCGCTTTGGGTCTGTGCTTTTTTAGCACTAGTGATGACTATACACCACACCACAGAAATGTTCTACATTAAAAAGTATGGTGAAAATGAAAAAAAAGCCCAAACAACCTGATTTTGCTGAAAACAAACATTAGGAAGTTTAATATTTTCTAACTGTATCTATTTTTTAACTTGTTTTAAAATGTAACAATGCTTCTGATTTAGCAAATTATGTTCTTCACTATATAAAGTATCTATAAGCATTTCAATGACATGTGACATTGAAGAGGAGGGGAGGGATGCCAGTTCTAGGACTCTGAAAAATCCAATTAATTCCTGGGCTTTTTCTAGCCTTTTTTTTTTGGTCTGTGATTTATCAGGATATACAAATGTGGACCAGTGGGTTTCAGAAGGAAAATATCTTCTGAACTAGACAGTTAGCAAGTAGTTTTTAACTTTTACATATGACTTTACAAAATAAGAAAACCTTCTTTTGGGATAAAGACACTGACAACTACAAGTCTTAAGCTTTGGCGTACAATGAATGTTTTTCTCTTCTCATTAGTTTTGAAAAATCTGAAATTAGTTCTGAAAAAAGGTGTCACCTAAAGCCTTAATTGATAGGCAGTAAGAAGGGGTCATCCCTCTCATCCTCCCAGTTGCCTCTGGTCACAAACCCCCTGTCCCTCCCCTTGTCCTGGCTCTGGCACTCCTCGACCCCTTGCTAGAGCTCACACAGAGTAGAACTAATCCAACAAAAAGTGGACAGTGCTCTGTTGGGTTTGAAAGTTGAATCAGCTTAGCCAAGGGTGAGACAAGGGGCAAAGCCAGCACAGGGGATGCAGCAGGAGCTCCCAGGCAGGAGGAGATTGCAGTGAGGGGCTCAGCCAAGCCACCTACTGCATTAGTTGCCCAAGAAGCTCAGATTCTGTCCTCCTGTGCCCTGCAGTTGTACCCCTGAGCTGCAACACAGTTTGGATCTCAAGAGTTACAAAAGGTTGCAAGACAGTGCTCAACATACACACTAACAAGGCAACTTTTTAGGCTCTTACCTTCCCTGAGTAGGAGCTCAGCCCATAGGTTGTCAAAGACTTTCCGCCAACCAAGACGACGTCCTCGCCAAATTTGTAGGATGACTCAAGAAGAGACTCAACTGTGAAAGGAACTGCTTCCATGCTCTCTCGATCCCGATCCCACTGGAAAAGGTCCCCATCCAAGGAAGGGATTATCATCTTATTTCCAAATACCTAAAATAATTGAACTGAAGGTTAGCTATGATTTAACTGCAATTTTATCAAAACACACAGACCACAAATGAAAACAGAAATGCTGTATAAGCAAATACAGTGCAGTATATTCCAGTCCTATTTTCGTATCCCAGAGTCTTATTTTTCAAAGTTACACTGAAGACAGAAAACTTTCAGGCCTTCAAATCAAATCCATATTTCACTATCACACTGAAAAACAGTTCAGTGTGTGACATTTTTTCAAAGCACTTTAAAGCCCAATCAGCTGACAGGTCAGTGTTCATCCAAACTGCAGAAAATCTGATGTGGGTGGAAGCATTCTCCAAGAGACAGTCACTGGTGAATGTGCAAAGCTTTGCAGGTTATTTGTGATAGTTTCAAGACAGTAGCATTTTAAAAAGAAAAACTGAGGCTGTTTTTACAGTTAATGACTACTCCAGAATATCTAATGTCCTGTAAAGCAGGGAGAGCAATTATCACTGAAATTGGAGCTCACATTTCACCTCTGCCTTTCCAGACAGCTAAATGTGACTTCTCAGAGTCTCTTATGTTTAAGCACACTGTTCCTTTAAAACTTGCCTGGCTTTTTCCTAAACATGCAAGTTATAAAAATTAAAAAATCTTCACTGGGATATGACATTTCATCCATTACACCCAGATTTTCAAGGAGATCCTAGTTCGGAAGTATGAGTCATTGTCAATGAGTACTAAGGGACTTATTAAGAAACTCATTATCAGCATGATGGACCATAACTAATATTGTGGAGCCACAGCGGCTGTGCCCATCAAGAACAGTGAGAAAGTGTAATCCACATAATCTTAGCTGTTGAGGATATGGATTAACAAAGAAGATTTTAATGCTTTTTCAGGACCTCTGTCCATTTGGGCAGTATCCTACAACATAATTACATTAAATTCAGATATTTAAACATCAGGATTTAAAGACTGCTTCTGGTACATGTATATTAGTCACTTCAAACAGAATACTCCTGCTCAGACTCTGAGGCAAATGTGTATTACAAAGTAATACAAAAGATGCAGAAGGTTTCTGGTTATTACTTCTGGAACCACTGTGAGGATCTGAAACCACACCGTCTGCATGATTCACATTCTCTCTAACATGAGACTTTTTATTCCTCTAACTGGGTCACAGATGAGCAAACAGCATTAAGCAAAGTTGGGATTCACCTAAACAGGAAGGAAAGACAGACGTTGTAAATGTGTGCATGTCATGACTGATGTCTCCTCTTACACTGTCTGACACACCTCATTCAAAGAGAAAATTCAGGTGAGCTACCCAACAATGCTGGTGACTTTCAGATCCCTAAAGGATTCAACACCCATACTTTCTGGCTTTGAAAAGTCTCATGATGACTGACAATTAAAATATAAACTCTTCTCAGGAGCACAATGTGTAATTGAAGAGATGATAAAAACAAATCCCTGAGAGTAGCTGTGAAGCATTTTACAAAGCAAAATGAGGTGTGTTCTTTCCCTCCCAGATACTTACCTCATAGTAAAAAAGGCCAAACATCCTGGAAGAGATATTGAATGAGATATCTGTGATACATAAAAAACGCTGCATTAAGGCCTACCATTAAAGAGGAAAAATAAACACCCACAGCTCTATAAACACAGAGGAATAAATCAACTAAAAAGAAAAAAGTCCTGGGGCGGGGATGGGTCATTTGTAAAATCACCTGATCAGTAGGGAAAAAGCAAACAAATAAGGTTTACATAAGCATTCATATTCAAGAGCTGCCTTGTGATACTGAGAAACAAAGGCAAGCAGATTTTGGAAAACACCTTTTTAAAAACAAAAGATGCCAGTGCCAAAAGCTGCAGCTGTAACCATGGTGGAGAATCTTGATAAAACATTCAACACACAAGAGGAATATCACATTTTGTGATATATTCTTTCAGAAATGCATAATAATACTGGTGACAACAGCCGCTTTGCATTAATAATTCCTCTGTAAGGGTTCGTCCAGCACATGATCCATACACCTGCCAGCAGTTTGGGTGCTCAGGCTCACCTCATGCTCCAAGGGCTGCAGACCATCCCATCAGTGCCTAAAAGGCAGAGGTGCTGTAAACTGCCCAGGAATTGCTGCTGAGCAAGGAAGACTCTCGATGGGCTACTGCGAGCTCTGGGGACAGCGTGACACGTGTCATCTTAAGCACTTCTCTTGTCCCAAAGCTCTTGTTCCAGCACCCCAAGTATGAAACTTTTCACCAGCGAACAACTGGCCATTTCTAGGAACCACACACCCAAATCCCCGGCACGCCTGGAGATCGTTCAGCAACACACACTTGCACACTCCCAAGACAGGGATCAAACCAGGTCATGCCTTCAGAACCTCCCTGGCAGTGGGTCACTGCCTGCTCATCCATGAAACCTCGGTGCCCATCAGCTGTGGAGGGCAGATGACACCGCGGCAGTCAGCTCTGCTGGTCACCTGCCCAGCTCTGTTGGTCACCTGCCCAGGCTCCCAGCCTTGAGGGCATCTGTGGGAGCTGCACGTCCTGTGTGACATTGGGAAAGAAAGGCTGAGAAAAGACACAGCTGTGGTGTGAACACAGGAGGGAAGGGAGCACGGGCAGCAGGAAGAGCTGCTGCGGTGAAGGACAATGCCAGGGCAGGAGCAGATGGGGTTAAACTGAGTGAGTAGGTGCAAGGCAGACATTTGGGTTATTAACCAGGTGGTATTTCACTACAGAAACAGACCAGGGGGGCAAAATCACCTTCTTTTAAGATGACTCTGTGTAAGAGTGATGACGTGACATAGTGCTGACAAGGGACCCACCTGGTCACCACAAAGGTCTTCTTTTACTAAAATAGCTTTATTTGAAGAGCGGGGCAGGTATGCAAATGTGCCATTTGCAGGTGCCCACAAACACATGTAACAAAAGGCATTTGTGGCTGCTTGTGGTGACATCTGCTTCTCAAAAAAGCAGTTCAGCCAGAGGCTTTGGAAGGGCATTAATAAAAACAACTCCTTTCCAAATTATGCACCTCATTCTCTAGTACATCAGAAAGCAGCAAAGGGACTTTCCTTGAAAGTACTAGCAAGTAGCATCGGCATGCAGCTCAGGTAAAGGAATGACATCACCCTGTATCTCAAAAGCATTACCTCATCTCCTAATCCAAGGAGTGAGTCACCCAGGCAGTCAGCTGCAAATCTCTTGGCACAGAAAATGTAGGTTACCACGATGCACTTACACATTCCTCTGATCTGTCAATGTAAATAGCTATTTGTTCAGCTTCACCGGTCAGCAATATGGCACATTATTGCTAAGTGGCTTGTCTTTCAGAAGTAACACTTTTAAAAAACCAAAAAACAACCCAAAAAAAAAACCAACCCAAAAAACCCAAACCCCACATTAAGTATCGAGAGACGCTGCTCTTTCTGCTCATTAAGAGTTTGAAGCCCAAGTTCTCCATTGGCTCTGCACGGGGCTCTGCAGCCCTATCAGCGGCGCGCGCTGCACAATCTCCAGGCTGACGGGTGAGGTAATGCAGTTTCTAAAAAGCCTTCACACACACAAAAAAAAAAAAAAAAAAAAAAAAAAAAAAAAAAAAAAAAAAAAAGAAAAAAGAAAAAAGAAAAAAGAAAGCAAAAAGGCATAACGATCCGAAATGGCATACGCTACCAGGGAATTTGCTGTCTAGACTCTTTACTGGAAAGGAGGGCACGGTGCGCCAGGTGCCACGGCAGGTTGATCGGCGCGGGGAGCTGATGATTTATGGCAGCAGAGAAAAGGGGAACGGAGGGGAGAAAGGGGAGAAAAATTGTGTAAACAGAGATCAAAACGAGCTGAAGTACTGAAGCTTCCAGGGAAGGTTTAACAGCAAGTGTGACATTCTACCCCACTCCTAACACTGCCATCCGAAGCAAAAATCAAGCCTGCTCACGTGCAGACACATCTGAGCCAAGCCTGCTGCCAAAACACTCAATATTATTGTTTACAGATGGGTTGGACTGTGTAATAACTCCAAGGAAATATCTAAGCACAAGTAAAATATTTTCCTTAGAACAGGAAACGTTATTTTATGTCTTGATGTTTTTCTAACACTCCAGCTTGAAGTTTTCAAATCTTACTGTCACTATAAACTGTGAGAGCTTCATTCCAGTTACTAATTAACTAAGACTAACCTATATGATCTTAAATGATAAGGGTGCCAATTTTTTTCCCCTCTGGGATGATCCCTACAATAGGATCACTGCAACAAACAGGATCAAAGCCAACATCAAGCATGCAAGAAAGCTACTTCTCACTGAGAACTATGTCTTCTAAGCCTCTTTAAAATTAATCTAGGCAGCATACTAAAAGTCACATATGGCAGTTTCATTCTAAAGGGTAGAAACAAGAGTCTGTACAAACAAATCTGGGAAAGAGAAAGCAATCTTGTGTGCTCCACATTAAAAACCAAACAAACAAAAACCCCAAACCCACAGGCAGACAGTAATACAGGTATTCCTACTGTAAATGTTTACAGATTTTTCAGGTTAGATACAAACATACACATGGTTTTTGAGATGTCCCTAGTTCAGACTGGTCCAGAACTGATCTATTGTCTGCCCTTTTTTGCTGTATCAGCACAGATCCACAGGTTTATGCCTCCCTTCCAACAGAAGAGGTTGTTTCTCCTCTTCACCTTAAATCTCAGGATGCTGATTCACCTGTTTTCCCTCCCACTACCTGGAGAAATCCTGAAGCACAGGGCACTACAAGGGTGACATTGTACTAACAGGCAAACCCTAATCAAACAGCAGCACTGGGGTGAAGGGGCCAGCCAGAGTCTCCAAACTTCTGCAAGTCCCCCACTCTTACGAGAGAACAAAGACAGAGGCAATAGCACAACCTTTTGAAAAACAGAGGGTGTTGAGTTAAGCTACTGCACTGCCTAAAGCACCAGTAAAAGAGCAAAGCATTCTTCAGAGCATACTCTGCTGTGTAACCAGCCAAGGAAGAAGAAAATTGACTGCAAAGGGGAGCCCACAATTTAACATCAGTGAAACAACCTCCTGAGACGTGTTCAAGGGCAATGAGGAAGCTGAAGCAGGAAATATCAACAGACAGGTGGTTGTTTGTCTAAAAAAAAAAAAGTCTTTTCTTGTGAGTGCCATTGCTTCTGATCTCAGCACTGCACTTGTTTACAAAGCACATACCTGTTCCTGACCACCTCCCATGTCTGTTTGGCAGAGCACATGCCCAGACCTCTTCAAGGCCTGAACGGTGAGAAAGGCTGCACCTGGACGCTGGATAAATCGGCATTTTATTGAGCTGTTTATGGAGGTGGGATCAGGCGGCCTTCCTCCTCTGCAGAGGTGAGAGCCAGCCCGTGCCTGCGCGGCACATCAGAGGAGCCATGGAAATAGGGTTTTGTCTCAGCTGGGCTGTGACAGACTGAAAGAGCACACACACACACACACACCAGCTCTGCACAGCAACAGCGAGCGGAGATGTGTCTCAAACAGCAGGCTGGTTTTTACCATCAGGCTCTACGGCTCACCCAGCAACAGTCCACAGCATCTGTCACCTGACCACACCTGGTCCCCCAGCTCCAGCTCCTGCCTACATTAAGATCCTTCTGACACAAGTTTAGATCTATTACAGTCCTTATTCTCCTTCCACCAGCCCTCATACTCCACAAGCTGGCAGTTTCGATTTCATTTTTCAGGCATACACGAGAAAAAAAATCATAAATGCAACTTTCACGGCCCTGTATTTTGTGTATGATGAATGGTGTGAAGTGTTGCTGTAACTCTGTGCCTGGAACAGTACTAGAGAACTCATTTCAAAACTCCTTTTTTTCTGTCCTCAAAGCGACACCTGCAACATCCTTCCAACAACTTTAATAAATGACTAGAGCTGGTATCTCTGGTTTGAGTCTACACTTCAGATCTTAAAATCTAATCAGTTGTAAGCACCAGGGTCCTTGCAAAACTCTTTTACACCAACTGTGTAAAAAGCAACAGCTGACAGCAGCACAGTAGAGAATTATGCCCTCCTTCACAACATCAGGGGCACAGCATTTTGTTTAGCTTGAGTTTGCCCTTAAAAGACTGACTCCTACTCTGTCCTCTGTCCTCCCTTGAAGAGCCATGCAGGGAATTGGAGGAACCACCGTGTGTTAACCAGACCACCCCAGCTTCAAAAGAGATCACGAACCCAATACTGTTTGCTATGCAATCAAACAGACCCTTCTTCCGAAGACAAGCAAACTAAAATATCACTGTTACTTTAATCATAGTCAAACAAGACTTGGGGCTTTGACTACAGAGATGCCAGCCTGCTCTGCTGCCATGGTAACAGACTTTTAAAAACTGTTCTCCTTAATAATAACAAAAAAACCCAAGCGCACGGTGCTTTAAGAAAGACTTTATTTTGACATTATTCCATCCCCCTCTTTTTCACAGCAAGTTTTATTAGGAAGACTGTAAGTCTCCTGAAACTTAAGAGCAGTGCTTTCTCAGACAAACCGATGCTGCTGCTACAGTGCCCATCACTGAGTTCCTTGAAAGCAACAGCACAAAAGGGAGTAGATCAGTGAAGGAAATGAAAATTACTCAAAGCCTTCCCTGCCCCTTCAGAAAGAGGCCCTACACAGAAGTTCATCAGCCACCGTGGCAAAACTGGTACTTGTATTGGGTTTGCATGACAAGGCTTTGGTAGTGGGGGAACTACAGAGGTGACAGGGACCCCACGGTGGAGCAGGGGAAGAATCTGAGGAGTCCTCCCTGAGGAGGAAAATTTGGGTTTATTTCTCATTATCCTACTCTGGTTTGATTGGTAATAAAATTAGTTTTCCCAAGACTTTTTTTGCCTGTGACAGTAACTGGTGAGTGATCTCTCCTTGCCCTTATCAAGCCTTTTGATATATTTTCTCTCCCCTGTCCAGTTGAGGAGGGGAGTGACAGAGCAGCTTTGGTGGGCACCTGCTGTCCAGCCAGGGCCAACCCACCACAGCCCTGTGTTCCAGTCCTGGGATGTTTTAAGATGATGTTTTCGCTCTATGCCCCCTCAAACATCTGCAGACTACCTGGCCTCCTATGGCATCACCTGAGAGCGAAGCAAGATGCTGCTCTTCAGAGACAGGGAGCACAGGCAATAGCAGAAGCTCATGGCACTTCAGGGGGCCAGGATTCAAGCTGATCTCTGTTGGACCTTGTGTGTTTCTTCCCCTGGCCCTGCCTGGACAGGACAGTTTTTCAGATAAGGACACAGAATCTGTGTGGCTTGAAAAATTACATCATAGAGCAACTCCTACAGGAAAAGAGCCCAATACAGGAGGACAGAACAGGGTAAGTAAGTCTCCTCTTTCAAGGATGCAAAGAAAGTGGAGTGAACGAAACATGCAGTGAGTCTGACAGAAAGATTAATAACTACCTCCTTATGGAGCACAAAGTCCAGAAGAAATTCGGAAATGAGATGTCAGCAGCTGTGCTGCTAGAGGAATGATTTGCTAAACTGTCTAAAATGCTTAGCCCTTGAAACAGGGCTATCTTTATATAGATATGGGCTGAAAGTTAAAAAAGGCTTCAGGGCACAGTAAATTACTTTGTTGTGTATTGGGCAGCTGAATTCCAACCATCTAAGTTATCCATTTCCTGAAACAAGTATTTGTCTAGATATTACTAGAGCTGATCCATTTTTATATCTGTAAACAGCAGAACTGCTAAACAGCCAATACAAGACATGTAATGTGCTGTAGGCAATTAAATTATGAGCTCTCTCCCTGCCCTTATCTTGACCCTGTAGGCGAAAGGTCCAGAGCACAAGACTTGCAACAAGTGGCTCAGGGATCTGGGGTTATTTAGCCTGGGGGAAAAGGAGGATCAGGGAAGACCTAATTGCTATCTACAAGTACCTGAAAGCAGGTTGTAGCCAGGTGGGGGGTTAGACTCTTTTCTCACAAAACAAGCAATAGGACAAGAGGAAATGGCCTCAAGTTGCACCGGGGGAGGTTTAGATTGGCTATAAGGAAAACTTTCTGCACTGAAAGGGCTGTCAAGCATTGGAACGGGATGCCTAGGACAATGGTGGAGTCACCATCCCTGGAGTGATTTAAAAGACATGTAGATGTGGCACTTGGGGAAGTGGTTTAGTGGCAACCTTGGCAGTGCTGGGTTAAGGGTTGGACTTGGTGATCTCAGAGGTCTATCCCAACCTAAACCATTTCATGATTCTACTAATGAGAACTAAACAACAGAGACACTGGTGGTGGTAAAACATCCTTTCCAATATTTTGCAGCATTTTTACTTATGTCTGTGAGCACGAAATGAAAGCTGGTTATAAAGATTAGCCCAGAGTGAGTATGAGCAACTTTCCTGTCCTTGTTTAAGGCAGAGCACCACTTGTGAGGACTGGAGTTGAGCTGAGAGCTCTGGTATCATACAAGCCACAAAATCCTGTTCTGTAGCCGCCCACGTGTCTCATAACAGAAGTTGTCATCCCCCAAAACATCCTTAAAGCACAGTGAAAGGACACGCATCAGCACTTCACCAGGGCTTTATCAGTGCTAACTACAACCAGTGTCAGCAAGACAGCCACCGAGCTGCAGCTACAGGAAGTATTTTCGTTTTTGAATTGAACAAGATTTTGAACTGAGATGGCTAAAGATGTGCAGTTTTGAGAAATAAATAAGACCAACTGTCTAAGCAATAGCCCTACTTGTCATCTGAATGAAAAAACACAGTACTGCATCAGTAACCAAGAACTCAGCTCAGGCATCCATCAGCAATTCCACTTATCCTCAAGTAAGTTTACCATTTCCCACTAAAAAAATCGGTTGCATTTCCTAGACTAGCACAATTTCCAGTTATCAGAGAACTTTCAAACAATTAGTCTTTTGCTGATGACTTTGTGTCCAGTAAATACCATTAGAGGTTTATTTTCAGGAGAATTTATATGTTTTAGTTCCACCAAAAAAGCAGCAAACATCTGTCCTCAGAAATCCACAGGTGCCTCTGGAGAAGCTTCTCAACCCTGTCACCTCTTCATGCCCATGTACACCATGTGTGCTTCCAGCAACAGAACTGAAAGGAACCGCTTGTTCCATCAGGAATCCGAATACATCCATGCAGTTAAAGAGCAGTCCCAGCAAAACACAGGCTCCACTCCCCCTGATAGCCCTAATAAGCCTTCTCTGCCTCAATTGCAATTAGAATTTATCTTCCTTTGAAGTACAATTCTGGACACTCACTTCTTATTCATTATGAGCTTTTCCAGGACCATTTAAGACACTAATCTCTCCCTCTCCATCCACCCGCAGGCAACACAGGATCACATTTCCTTGCCCTGCAGAGGAATGGAGATGGCAGCTGATAACCTGTCACGGGATCTCTTAGCACACAGGTTTTTTCAGTTTTGAACTGGTCATCTCCAACCTCCAGCAACAAAACTGGTGTTATCAGTCCCCACATCTTGTATGTAATTTAGCAGATAAATTTCATTCCCACTACAGAAAACCTGTATGCTTGAGAACTGGATGATGCCCCAGTCTTCCTCTAGAGGAATGATACCTCCAGCTGTCAATGCATCTGGTCTCAGTAGTACACAAAAATAAAGGCCAGCTCCAGGACACTAGAACACTCTTTCACCCTCTTAGACAACTCAAATTATATGACCTTACCTACAAGGAAATAGATTTTCCCCAGATTAGTCACCTCAATAATCAGACCACTGATTTACACTCTCCCAGCTTGGACAGAGTGGCAATCCAGGGCTTTACATCTGGTCACAACATACTACAGCTGGAAAGTAATTTTACAGCATTAATAGAATTCTTTTAAATTTTATTCTTTGCTTTGAGTAAAACTGTCCTTTAAAAGCTTTTGCACACACTCAAACACTCAACTTGCTGTTCTCTGTATACGAAGGTCTGACCCCAGTGCACAGCACTTGCTCCTGTGAGAAGCCTGTACAGTGCACAGACCCTTCCGAGCAGAGATTGTTTTAAGATGCATAAATACATTAAAAGTCAAAATTAACAATAGCAAGCTAGACAAAGCCTTTCATTTTAAAGCAGAATTCAGAGAGAAAGCCATTTTCTCAGAATGTTTGTGTTGTTTGAGACCATCTCCTTTTTATTTGTCCAGTGAGTGTTAGCAGAGTCAGAATAGTTTTATGCCGGATTAATATAAATACCTAATATTCGGCACTGCACTTAACAGCTGCTATAATAACATTTTAAGTGAAAACACTCAGTTCTGACTGACAGTCTTAAGTGTTCCCCACCCCTATCTAAGACAAACATATCTCAGCTTTTCTGAGGATGGTATTTACAGGCAGTGACTCAACGGAAAAATAACTTGGTAGAAAGCTGTGAACAAACAAAAACTTAATTTTTATTCAAACTAATAAAATACTGCTGCAGGAGTGCCCTGTGTAGTACATGAGACTTGCCTAATTCTTTCAAAGACACTGTTAAATTATTTACCCTCTGCAAACCTCTGGCAGGACACACAAAAGAAATCACAATTCAAGACCCTCAGAGGGCGTTTTGACCTCTTGTCTTACTCTGACCCTTTTCAGTGTGGATTTTGCACTTTCTTCTATTCCAAAGTGAAAGAGGTCAAAGGATGAGAATTGCTGAGTTTCTTCCTGTGTTCCCAACGCAACCCTAATCAGATTTTGGTTCTTCTCTGGCTTGACTGCTTACAGAAGTTGTCTTGTCCAAAGAGCAGGGAAGTGCAGGCAGTCAGTACCTCACAGTGCAACCCAGGCACACTTCACAGAAGAATTTACCATTTCTTTTGGAAACCCAGAGCATTGAAAATTTCCCTGGAAAGGTTTACGATGCTGATAAAGGGAAGGGAAAAAAAAAAAACAAAGCAAAACCAGAAATGAAGATACGTTCACACTAAACACATTAAATCCAGGCACTAGTGGAGTATTTTGAGATTTCAAAATCCTTTCCCAGCTCACTGATCTCAGCATTACTTTGTCTTCTCCAAAGAGTGAAAAAGAAACGATCTGCTAAAGGTATGTGTGGGTTCACTTTACCTACAATGCAATGAAGTTTCAGATGACTTCAGCACAAAACTTCTCTGCATCTCCACATCTCTCTAGAGAAAAAATGTAATACTGGGCCATTCCACAAAACCATGCCACTTCTGTGTTCAAAAAAGATGACAAAGATGCCCAAGTTTGTAAAAAATTGATTTTATGCGGCTATCACAATATAAAAAATTAAGGTAGATATGTATATTTATTCAATGCAGTTCAAAGGTCATGAGTATACAGGAATAAGGGTGTTGACAGATCAGGTGACATGGCATAACACAATATTCCATTTTTCCAGGATACAGTGGTATGTTTACCCTGACTGCTATAAATGTCAGCCTCGTGGGTTGAAACTGATTTTGTCCCATGATCCCCAATGTCTCAAATAAGGAAATAAGATGCTTACTTAGGGATTAGTCCCTAACACAAGCCAAGGCAGTTACTTTTATCAAGTCCATCCCAGCGTAGCCTCCTCCCAGAGCTCGGAAACAACTCTGAGCTCCCTCCAGCACTTCTGACAGCGCAGGGAAAAGTTTTATCACCTTCCTGAATGTGATTTTTAGCTGTTACTCTCACATCATCACCACCAAATATCCAGCTATTCTCTCCTTTCTCATCAAACACCAGCCACCAGCTTTTTACACAGGAGTATCTCCACCATCCACCCAGCCCACCGGAGGCTTTTTTTCCTGACTCCATCCCTTCTCCAGCCTCCCACTGTCCCACCAGCTATCCCAGCCACTACTGGCTACTCATTTTAAAATACAGTCAAGTTCACTCTTGTATTTCTCTATTTAACAGAGCCTTTAGAAGAAAGACAAAAGCCCATTAAGAAATAAAAAGCTATGAAGGTGAGAGAATGCAACCCGCAAATGACAACAGCCTTATGATGTGCTATGAACCATTCCCATTGCTTGAGGGGCAGCTCTCCATTTTCACTATGACAAAGCATCATTATTTCAACAGGCTGATTCTCCCAAAAGTATTCTTTTTAAAATATGGACAATGTATTAATCACAAACTTAAATTTTAAAGAGAAAAGTGCTTTCATTAAAAGTAAGCTCTCTCTTTGAAAGTTGGGATTTAATGACTTTACTTTGAATATCATCAAGCAATCTTTACATGCAAGGAATAAGAGAACTTGGAGTTGTAACCATACAGCTTTCCTAGAGAAAGGGTTTTCCATTTTAACACAATGGATAGGGAAACAGAGTTTTTAAATTCTTATGCACAAGACTGAAATGCAGAGTCATAACTTTTCAGCATTGGCATCCTGACCATGATTTGTTTATGTCGGAGCTTAGAGACAAAGAAAGAATTTTAGTTATCCAGACACACAATTAGTACTTCAGCAGCCTTTCCTTTCTAATTGATCTGTTCACATGACAAACGATGAGCATCTCACTTGTCAGTGTCTTAAGCAGTAGTTTCAAGATCTGAGGTGTCTGACAGGGCTGCTGGAACACTTGAAATTTCACTACCTCACTTTCCTAATTAACACTCAAGCTCCAGACAGCCAGGTTGACATTTTACAGTTAGGCAAAGGAGGCAACTACAGTTCTACTAAATACTGAAAGATTTGAAGATCTAATGTCTATTCTTAAAAGGCACTTGGAAATTAAATTCATGCTTTTGCCCCAGGACACAGAACTACAGTTCATTGCACTCTCACTCGAGATAGTTACAAAAACTCTCATCAAAACAACAAAGACACAGCAGCACACACTTTCCTCCTGCTGAAGGAACACAGATCTTAATCCCCATAAACGTAATGCAAAAAGAGTTTCTTATCTGCCATTTCCTGCAAGAAGATGTAGGTTAACAGCTTAGAGAATAATGCTGTTTTATGGTGAATTATTTGTGGTTGCTAGAACAGAAAGCTTTGTTACCTCAAAAATGTTGGAAGAGGAAGAAAAAGCCTCAATACTTATTCTGAGAGAGTAAAACTCACCTGCCACATGCCCAAATTAGAAAGGAAATACCATTCAAGACAGACTCTGAAACTTCAGTGAATTTAGTATTTTGACCTAAACCAGAATTTTCCCAACAACTTTAAGGAGGCAAATTACTCACTTAAGTGATTCTAGATTCACTGCATGAAGTCATTCAGCTAATACTGACAGCAGATTAAACATGGAAATACTTAAGTGTAGTTGATTTGGAGTATTCATTACTTTTGTTTCTTGTCAAATCCTGTCTTTACATCATTTGTTTATATGACAGTAAGTCTAAAAAGGCCCATATTCATAATGCTTAAACAACTTCTAAAAGGTCAAAATGAAGTTTTACTTCCAAAATTAGTTCTCTCATAGGGTCTGCATCTTAATGCCAAAATCCAAGTCAGTGTCTTCAGCCACAGCTGGACAAGTGAAACAATTTGAAAGCCCATTTGAAAGCCCAGCTTCCTCTATGCATAACAAACTCTCTTTAGAAGTGTATATTTATGACTCCCACAAACTTAGAGCCACAAAAGAGAATTAAATATTGCATGGACAAGCTACAACTTTTGTTGTCTAAACACCAACCTTTAGTTTCTAGTCATACCACACTGGAAAAATATCAGAACTCTGCACAGACCAGTTGAGTGACAAAACGGTGACAAAATCTCGATGTGCAAAAACACTTCTGCAGTCCAAAATACCTGCATCCTCAAAATCTTTAAAAGCCTGGGCTCGTGATCTAATTTGTAGTGAAAAAATAAAGTGTATATCTGCATAGATTTCAAATGTGCACTTTTTATAACTGGTGGTTCTTCTTTCCTACAGTTTTTTTCTAGACCACAAAAATACACCTGAATAAGTCTCAAAGAGCTGCATCCTCAAATAAAATTCTCTCTCAGAAACAAAGGAACATGAATTAACACTCACATTACTTCTTTACGTCAGAACAGAGGTCATGTCCACAGACAGCAACAAAGAACTACAAGCAAGAAGCTCATACAGTCTGAATAACCCTGAAATCAACTTTCATTCTCTGATGATCATCGTGCAAAACCATAATGTAGGACTAGTCATCAAAACCAACCATCCATGACAGGGAAGGACCATGTACTTTGTCATCACCACAAATTACATTGGTGTTTTTATTCCTCCTAATTCTAGCAGAGAATGACTCAGAGATCTCCCTTCTTCAGGGCACAAGGGGGAAAAAAAAAAAAAAAAAAGGAAAAACCAANGGAAAAACCAACTTCCTTCTAACTTTTAGCTTAAGTTTACTCAGAGTGGCACCAAATTAGAAATTCTCTTCCTACAGTTCACCAGCAAGAAGTGATGCAACCCTGTACCGCTGAGTACTTCAGGGTGACCTTCAACGCTGTTTAATTGCTAACACATTGTGTTTCACAGGCAGCCTGCTTATCTAGTACAAAACACCCCAAACAATCCTTTGTTCATTTATTAAGTCACAAGGACTTTCGCTTTTCTTGAGGGAAAAAAAAAAGGCCAGTACTTGCCAAAACATACTTTAGCAATACAAAGCAGATGATCCTTTTATTTGCCTCAAATAACAAGTAACTTGTTTTCAATCTGCATTACACACAATTCCCAAACTCAGTTACATCATCTAGTTTGGTAGTTATCACATACGTCAATCCCAAGGCTAAAATGCTGACACACTCTAGTTTGAAATGGCAACATGATGTAAGCACTCCAAAAAAAAAAAAAAAAAGTTTGAAAACAATATGGAAAAAGTTTTGTAGCTAAGTTTGTTGCATTATTTAACATCTACCAAACAGGGAGGAAGCTGCTTTCATTTTATTACAAACAACTCCATTTTTAAAGATTTAGTCAGGACAGACATTAAGCCTTACCTCTGGTTTACTGAGACTGGATGACACAAGAGAACCTGATCCCACATCCAGATCCCACTGTTTTCTCCCACTGTTTTCTGGATCCAGTGCAGCAATTCGTCCATCCAAAGTGCTGATAATTACTAGAGATCTGCAAGGTGGAAGCATTCACAGTCAAAACTACAGCAGCATCGACTTCACCTATTAGTTGCTTTTTATGTTCAATAAAATGCTACGCCAGCCTTAAAGTTAAGTCTCTATGTTCTGCAGAAGAGCAATTAGCTTGGTAGCTCTACTCAGACCAACAACAGAGTGTAGAAGAGCTGGGGTCTCTGGCTGGCTGTCATTCATTAATGTACATGTTATAAGACACTTTCAGAGTTCAGTTGCAGGGTAAGGTAGTTGAATTTTTGCTCCCACGTGCAGATGTTACCACTACAACACTGAACGAGGAATTTTCTGAGATATCCGTAAGACCAGTAGGGATCCTGTTTCTCCCAATCCCTTCCGAACTGATCTTTAACCCATCCTTTCAAAACAACCCAAAGCTGAACCTATTAGCCCAGCAAATCACGACATAAGAAATATCAAGCTGCAACTACGTTTTCAATTGCTTTGGATGAGACACCGAAATCCTGGATATTTGACAAGTCTCTGAATAAAACAAGTCCTTCCCAAGGCATTCACAGGGCACTGGAAACAACCTGCAACACCTGCAGACCACAAAGCAAGCAAAGAGTCTTATGCAGCTTAGGGTTTAAGCGGCCTGATGTCTGGGAATACATGGCCATGGGAATACATGGCTGCTGATTTCTACAGCTCCTGAAGCTCCTCAATTTCAGTAAATCTTGTTCCTTACACAGCTGTACAATTAGAATAAGCATTTCTGGTTGGGCTAGAACTCAAGCATTAAAATAAACAAACAAACAAAACAAACAACACATCAAAGCCTTGACAAGGCACTTTTGAAGAGCCTTTTTTTCCCCTTGAAGCCTGTTTGTCTCTGCCCTCAAAAAGCTGGGATTGTGCTGTCAGTTTTGGCTTGCAGCAGGCTCACCAGTCTTCAAAGGCTGTGGGAGTCGAGCTTGATCACTTTACAGGCTGCTTGCACTGAGGGGGGCTGGATCTGGTGACCCAGAAGGACCTTCAGAGTCATTGGTTTCAATGAGAATAAGAGACTGTGCAAATAAAGTGATGGGGAGATTAACCATTTTCAGGAGGAGGTAAAAGGGCACGAGGCTGGTAATACGCACACACAGACATGTATATGAATCTTTACTTTAAACAATAAGGGACAATAAATTATTGTGTAGAACTGAAGCCAAATATATTCACTTGTCCAAAGTTACCGGTGCAGTAACACGGAATTTAGGGAGCAAATGACAGGAGTTGTCAGTTTGCTTTAAGGAGGGAAAAACCTTGAAAGCATGATCTTAAAAACACGTTCAAGGGTAGTGGCTCATTACATCACTCATAACAAAGGTCATGTAAAACATGCCAGTTTTACATGTAAAAGTAACCCCACTATTTATAGGACCTTATAATGTACTATTGCACTATAGTCTTAATAAATGGAAAAATAAACACATCTTCAACTGTGCCAAAAACACCCCAGCAGCTCTTACTTCTGAAGGTGGCCAAGCATCACATTCCCCCAAAAGCTAAGTTTAAGAAACTGTTAGAAAAATACCAATTGTGCAAATACTTGCACAGTAGAAGACGTGTTTTTGTAAGCTGAGTACAAACACTTATTCTGACTGCACAGAAACCAAGACTGGGTTAATAATAAACCAGACTGCAGGAGACTGACTATTCTCAAGCACTGTAAGCAAGTGCACACACACTAAAGGTCTTGGACACACATTTAACAAAATCCATTTGTTTTATGGTAAAATAATTTATCTGAAGCTCTCTAGCATTGCATAAGAAAATATTATTCCAAGTGGGTCTACTCAAATTTTATGTTGATCCTTCTGACAACTAGCTTATAAAAAAAGGTAGAAATGTAGCTGGAATGAAGAGAATTTTGGCAGCAATATTGCATAGAAGAAAAATGCTAAAAATCACACTGTGAAATGTTTCCTTCCCATGTACTCCCATTGTTTTCCTTTATCTAATTCTTCACATTTGACTTCTCCCACAGGTAACAAATGTTTTATGCCTTTGTATCTTACCTTTCCATATTACCTTTCCCCACCAGATGCAAACCTCAACCTCCCCTACGAGTTCCCCCATAATTTAAGCTTCTCCACAGCCACTCAAGCCAGCAGTTTTGGAATCTGTGCCTGCATCCTGACCTCCAGCCACCCAAATCGTGGTGGAATTACACTTCAGTTTTAAGTTTAGATGATTAGGAAAGAGGAAGGGTGTGTGGGGAACCTTTGTACAAACAGCACACACTTGGAGAAACCGGCTTAACCAACCACTTCTGTATCATAAAAATCCTGGCTTTTCCTGGGTACAGTGGAATTCTTTACTTGGCCACCAGCTCTAGAATGGACTTTGTTTCAGCTACTGAGCAAACACTTCCATGACACATAAGAATAGCACCAGCTCAGCTAAATCTTGCACATGACTACCTTTAGAACTGGAACTAGGTTCAAGAAAAACACCCATTTCTCTCTTTTTTTAGTGAGCGACTCATTTTGAACTAAACAGCCATGCTTCTGCTTCCATCTTCATCTTGCTCTTCAACAATAATACCGCATGTCAGGAAAAGGTGCTAAAAATCCTCACTCTCATAATAAAATCCTTCCTTACTTACTCTGTTTTACTATGAATTAAAATCCTAATACCCATCCTCCACTTCTCTGATGGACTTCAGTAAGTTAAAATCCTGTCACTTGAACTCTAAATGGTGTAAGATCCTAAATTTGTCTACATGTGCCCAAGACCCACACTAATGTTACAATTTCTCACTATCAGATTTTGCATTTTTCCAAGTTTCCTCCCTTTCTCTGAGAGACTCCACTGCTTTCAGCTTTTGTGTACTGAGAGTATGAAGGTGTGACAGAGATCTACCCATTGCTCAGGCAGTCTAATCAAGCACTAGATTATAATGTTCTGACAAAAGCAGTTTAAGCAACTGCTTCAAGAAACTATTTCAGGGCTTAAAAACCAGGCAGGTGACTTGGGGTGACAATCCCACAGCACTATTTTAAGTTTACTGCAGTGCATTATGTCCAATTCTTACATCAAATTCTCAGAAACAGCAGCAGGATAGAGCCACCATTCCAGAATAAAAAGGGTCCTTTTAGCCATCTGTTTGGAAGCCCTCCCTGGATGAAGATGTCAGGGTTGTATCTGTAATTCCATTACAATAAACTGAAAAAGTGCTATTTTGGATGTACCTTTGGGACACCTGATTGACAAACAGAAAGGAAAAGGAATTCCTGAATCTGTTTCTATCTTGGTTAAGCCTGATAAACTCTTATTTTCTGAAAAACTACACCTCATCACTGGCTTTATCAACATCACCTCCTGACTGGGGTAAAGCTTAAGGACTATCCTGACCAACAAAGCCAGCTTCCAGTAACACACACATTTTCTGAGAACACTACCAAGCCAGACTCCATTCTGCACACCACCACCCCACAGAAAACACCAGATATTACCCAATTTAAAGTCAAAGGTCAAAAGTCACAACTATAACACCAAGGAATTGAGGAGGATAGAGACAAACAGCATCGAGGCTGCACATTCCTGAAACGGCAAGATATTTGTTGAAAGTAAATCATGAACTATACTGTGGAGTGAAACAGACAGATACTAGAGAAGGGAAAAAACACAACAACCAGTACCACAAAACCATAATTCAAAAGCCTGGACCAGAACAAAAAAGTTACAAAAAGGAACTACTCCAAATTAGGCAGTTACTTAAATCACAGGATCCATCAACCAGACACCTAAAAAAAGAACATCAGTGAAATGAAGACATTCACTTCCCCTTGCCTGTAGCCAGTGGTCCAGAATACATTATGTACCAAGGGATGGAAAGGAAGAAAATCCCTTCTGGGCCCTAGAGATGGCCAGCAGCAGGACTAAAGCAAGGGGGCAGTGCACGGAGCATACAAAGATAGCAGCAGCCACAGCAGCTGGCAGGGAACAAGCTAATGCTGTACAGTCAGATTCTGTTTGCACCTTGCCACTATGAAAACACATCTGGACATACTTCCCCAACCCCAACCATCCACAAACAGCCTCCATGGTGAAATGAAAATGTTCTCTTACCATTTCCTATCCTCTTTTGCTCACAGACAGGAGCTTGTTATTCAAGTGCAGTGAGAATGTTCCCTCTTGAAACCATGCAAAATATCTACTACAAACTTCCACATACATTGACAAAAGGACAGTCCAGGGCCTTAAAAACTTTATCTCCCATCATGAACACAGCCCACTTTTTGAGATCAAGAGGCCTCAGCACAGCTCTGCTCTACCTTACAGAACTGAAGGTATCTGATTTACCTGCAGAGAGAAGGAAAGGGCTAAGATGGCACGGGAAGATGTAAACACGACAGAGCAGGAACATTTCTTTAGTTAACCTACACCCTTTCACTGCACCAAAACATTGTATTGATTCAAGTAAGTTGGTTTTGTTAGGAAAACAAACCAAAATCTGCCATCATTTTGGTACAACATTTACCACTGTTACTGTTTCAGTTTTAAAAAAATACCTCAACACTAATAACCTCAACCCTCAAAAGCCATTTGAGACTTTGCAAACATGGCTGTTTATCAAACTTGAACTTTAAGCAGCTATTCCAACAGCAAAACCTGTATGTTTGTATGTGCAGAGCACAGTAATTCACTAACCTCATATATTTTTCTAGGATATTTAAACAAATCTTGAAAACCAAGATGATTACATTCATCTACAGAAAAAAATACTTGGGGTTTTGGTTTTGCTCTTTTTTTTCAGATTATAATGCCCTGTTATATTACATGGATATTGCTGAAGTACAATTAGCTGAGGTGGCTAGAGATCTTGGAAATAGAGATGAAAAAAATACAGAAATGCAGGCAAATACTATGGCCAGGCAGCCATTCTATTTTTATTTGATGACAGCAAATCTGTTCCTACGCACTAATCAATTACAGAACAGCTACATTTAATCTCAGGCTTAATTTACTATATTGAACATCTTTAGTGTATTCTACTTAGCTCTAGCAGCCAAACAGAAAATGTATTTTTAAAAATTTTCAGGGCCAAATAAACAAAGGTGTTATTAAAAATTGAATACAGCAGAACTGTAATAAATTAGGTTGTATTTTGATTTGATGAGCTGATACACAAAAGAATGATCCTGTTGCTAACTGGTGAGACTGCCTTCAAAGCAAACAGGATGCCAAGTTATCAGCCGGTTTCTACCTCTAAGTGAATGCTCAGATACACTAACAACAAGCTTCGGGCTATTCATTTTTAGAAGAGATTCTCAAATACAGCAGACCTTTAGTCATGCTCTTCTTCCTTTAAACTCCAGCTGTGGCTTATCACCTCATCGCTCTCAGCCAATTCAGAAGCAGACGGGAGACAGCTCAGTAACATTTCTGCAGTTGAGTCATTCATCTAAATCTCGCTTTTGCCAGCGCTTCTTGCCACACGCGGTTATTAAGTATTTTATTTCCCCCTGTTACATTCTGAAACTCGTTCATCCATTTGTACCGCATGTTTGGCTTCCCTTCAGGCACACCCCGCTGCCTGCGCTCAACAGACAATAATTAAGTAAGCAGGAGGACCGAATTTGCGTTGAAACAGAAAGAAGCGACGGCAGAGGACACGATGCTCTGAACAACTGGGAGCTGCAGGTGTTGGGAAGAGTTCAGAGCGCAGATGCGGCGCTTTAGGGTCTCCCTCCCGCGGGCACAGAGCTGCCACCTGGGACCGGGCCGAGGAAGGCATCGAGACGTGGTATTACCAGGGCGAGCAGACGGGCCAGATGTCACATAGCGTGACATCCGGCAGCTTATTTGCCTAAGAACCGAGGCACCCTTTCTCCTTGCTAACAAGAACACGCAGCTCAGCGCCAGCGAGGTGCCCAAGTTCGCTGTCCTCGCTGTCACACCCTCCCCGTGGGTGCCGCCCGTCCGTCACAGCGGCGCTGCTCCAGCCCCATCACGGGACTCGCCTCTCCCAGCCCTTCTCCTGACGCCCCGGGACACTTCCCTGCGTGTCCCACAGCCCAGCCCCACGCACCGCCTTCCCGAGCACCACCGCATCACCCACCACCCTGCCAGCCCGACTCTCCCGCCTCTCCTCTCCGATATTCCCCCTCCAACACTTCCAACCCATCCCAGCGCTGTTCCCACTCCTGCACGGCCCCTTCCCCACTCGGGACGCCGCAGCTCCTTTCCCACGCACCGTCCGCCTCCTCGACACCCCCCAGATGCTGATTCCCAGCCCAGGCAGTGTCGGGTCTCCCCCCTGCACCCCCTGGCAGCGACCCTGCACACTGTCCCCTTCTCCCCCGAGCCACCGACAAGCACCACCCAAAGTGGACCTGAGCCCCCTCCCCAGCATCTCCCCCCTGACACTGACTCTGTCACTGACTCCCTCGAGCATCCCCAAACACTGATTCCCATCCCATCCACATCCCCCT